>CAKNYM010049961.1:147967-179441 GCA_932195095.1 Andricus curvator | reverse complement strand
ACCTGAGGACGCGCTACGTAGTGGTGATAGGAAACCCACCGAGTAGAAGTTTAATATATATGCTTCTTAAATTTAATATACATCCATATTATATTTCATATACGCTTGTATATTGAATTTCAGTAGCCGCAGTGCATATTTGCTTCACACACATGTATATTAAATTTCATACAGATTTTTTTAACAGTGTGCTTAGAAAATTGTATTAGACAATTTTAAATTGAGGAAGGTTTACTCAAATGAATTTTTAAAGTTTGGAAAATGTTACCATTAAAAAGCTTTCTCTATTAGGAAGCAAAACTAAACTATATCTATATGTTTGAAAATGTATAATCTGTTATGGAGAAGGCTTTAACTGTTTTGTTGAATAGTCGTCTTTTTGATTGGAATATTGTTATATTCTCCGTAAAGAACTCTTCTTTTTTGGTTGAAGATTCAAATACATGGTTGAAAGTTGAACTACTTTGCTAAAAACTAATTTTTTTGTTTACTGATTCATATTTTCAGTTGAAAAATTATCTCCTTGATTGTGAATTTTACTATTTCATTGAAAATTCTTCTTTTCTTTTTGTTTGAAAATTAATCGTCTTAACTGAAAATAGATCCATAACATTTAACTATGTAGGGGATGGTTAATCTTTTTTGTCGAAAATTAAGGTTTTCAAGTAGAAGATAAATCTTTCCGTGAAAAAATAATTTTATTTACTCTTTCTTGAGAGGATTTTGGGCTGTTATGTCTGCAATGTTAACGCTCAATTCTGATTATATCATTTTTTTTTTTAAATTTTTGTAAGCAAACTTCAACCATCATAGCTGTAATGACTGCAGTCATAATAATGGAAGTAAATTGGTACATTTATGAATGGATCAATAATACTACAAATTAATGTTTACAGCAACAATTAAAAGTATGGAAACTCATTTTAGAATATTAATTCCTTTCTTAAGATCCAGATATTCCAAATTCCTTGTCGGATTATGGTGAGTTTCAGTGGTTCGAAATTAACGAAATCGCAGCGCTATGTTTGAAAATATATTAAAATAATTGGTAGATACGATATCCTTGGAGAAAATTTGTTGAATAGAACCCTAATTGAGAAAAATTGGTCTTCCAAAGACAAGCCTATGAAATTCTAGGGACATGATATTGTGAACTCTTTCATTTTCACTGACATAGATTGTCTAAAATGTAGTATTTGATATGCAAATAGTTATTCAAATGACGCGTTGAATCATAAAATATTACGCAGTTATAATGCAGTAAAGACTTGGCTAGCATATCGTTATCTTCGAAGAAAGAGGCAAATTTTATGAAAAATAAATCAAACTTGAAGAAGTGTACATCGCCCTACCGATTTCTCCCTCCGCTACCTGCAAATGTACGTCAAACGACCAGTATATATACAAGCGAGCGGATTTCTGAAAAATCATTAGTTTCCACGTACGAAATTCTGAACGAGTCAGTTGAATCTACGTCGAAAGAAAATGAGGCTCCTCTTTGGTGCTCTTGTGCTTAACTTCATGCTTTTCTTTAACGAAATTGGTCAGTATCATAATCATTATCCTTTTTTGATCACAATATGGATCATTTGTTTCTGATATGATGATTGTTACCTATATTTTTTCATATTTGTCTTTTCACAGAAGCGTCAGATTTGAGAAGAATCTCGACTACGCCTAATCAAAATGATCTAGAGAGAATAAGTCATATTGGCACTTCTAGACTCCCTACGGAATCATCTTCGACATATGATAATCCCACTGCCCTAGGGCATGATGCTCTGGATTTAGGTGGACCTCAATTTTATTCTCCAGAATTTTTTAATCCACAGAATCCTGGATATTATCCTTATCCTCAAGAATTTTTGCATCAACAAAGTCCTGGATATCATTTCAGTCCTCAAGAATCTTTGCCTCTTCCTCAACTCCACCAAGCTTATTTGCCTCCATGGTTGTTGAACCAAAATAATCATGCTCCTCTATTTATTGCTCCTCATAAACCATCTAACCATATAGATACGAGTGAGCTGGTACATGATGCATCAATGCGAGGAGACAAAAACTGGCGCAGAGAAAGAGGGCTATTAAAAGGAAAGATTAGCCAAGAAGGTATCAGTATTCCTAAAACTTCAGATATCTTGAATTATTTCCAAAAAGTCTCAAATATTCACAAGTATTCCAAAAAATTCCAAATTATTACGAAAATGTGTCAAATATTCTCACATACATTAAGGTATTTCTCGGCTATCCGACGATCCATGGTAATCCGATGTAATCCACTTCCACTAGACCGAATTTTTAGGAGCTGTTTTCCCCTTGATCCCTTTACTCTAAGAACACATATATTCCAAGTATTTCTTGTGATCAAAGATATTCCAAAATCTACCTATCGCTCAAGTATTTCGAAGTATTTTTTGAGAATATATTCCTCGTACACGTAAACTGAGAGCAGTCAACCCCTCCTCATAACGATTTTTCAATATTTGCCAAATGTAAATCCTCGGTCATCATCTAGATCTTTTTCATCAGGTATGATGATTTTTGCATATATCAGCTTTTTTTTACAGAAAAACGACCAAGAAAACTGAGAGAACTCAGGATGAAAGAACCAAATCCTCCTCCTAATTTCCAATTACAAAATCTTCCTCTGAATTTCCAACCACCAAATCCTCCTCAATATTATGAACAAGCGGTCACAATCAATCCGCATGCCACTAGAGAAACTGAACATCATGCCACTAGAGGAACTGGACATCGAAGCAAGGGAAAAGCTGCAAGCCAGAAAACTGTTTCGGATTCTCGGGTCAAGAGAAAAGCTTCAGGCAAGAAAAATGTTTCAGATTCTCATGATCAATCCAGTAACCTGTCCCAACCTTCAGAACATAATTATGAAAAGTTTGAACCATTTTTAATTACTGATAATCCAAGTAACTTTAATCCTTGGGTGGAGCTTTAACAAAATAATCCTAATGATCCAAATTTTTGGAATAATCCTGGAGGTGCAGGACCCGGCTCACATAAATAATACTTTGAAGAAAGGATAATGTAACGCAGAACAATTCTTCCATAATTCAAACATGTTTGTTTTCAACTTATGTTTTCTATGCAATACTTTTTAAAATACATACATTACTCACTGGCAATATTGTATTTGCGGTATCTTCTTTTCTACCAACAGTGTTTATTATAATAGAGTAATGAAAGTTTATTTTGTACTCTTTTCAATGTTCTTTTTATCCTAATTGAAGATGACAGTATACTTACTCAAATCAAAATTTTGATGATTTTTGATTCAGCATATTTTTACTAAAAATTAGTCGTTTCTAGTGGGATGATAATCGCTTTAGCACATGAAATTGTAAGTATGGGTTGATTTCCAGTTGAATGATAATTCAGTTTTGACTGATTTTCCTACACAGTAAAAACCGGGATATGAAACCGTTGCATGTTATTCTGATTATACATAAACTTCAGAACAAAATGATCTACTTTAGTCGATGCAAAATTAATTTGTACACAACTTCTCATCTAAAGAAGATGCATTTTCAACCAAACAGTTGAATTTTAAAAATGGAATTTTCCATAAAATTGTGAAATGTTCATCCAAAGCGTATTCAACCACATACATTTTTATCAAAAATATTAAATTATCAACTAAGAATATTTATTTTATGCAAAAAAGACAAAATTTCAGCAAAATAGTTGAATTTTCAGATGAGGTAGATAAATTTTTAATAAAAATGGAATATTTTAATTTTCAGTTAAGAAATTAATAGATATGTGTATTCTTCAGATAAGATAATAAATTTTGTTGAAGCCTATACCATTTTTTTGATGTCGATATTTTAATCAAAAAAGATTTTGATTTTAGATTAAAAACAGCTGAATTCCACCAAAAAGACGGATTTTCAACAAACTATATTAGAATCTAATAAGAAAATCCAACTTTTTTGGTGAAAAGTCCTATGTTTTTAACGGATTATTTTGTGTAAACTTTAATAAGAGCTCGTTTTCAAAAAAAGGTTTTTCTTAATCACATAAATTTATTTTTTAATATACTGAATATTATAAATATATACAAAAGATTTAAAAACATTCTAATGAAAAAAAAAAATTTGTAATTATTTGATTTTCAAAATAATGATCTGCAAGATTAAGAAGTACGCTCTTCTTTTATAGTAATAATTTTGATATATCTACTTCTCGAGGCTTAAAATATAGAATTAATAATTTTATAATTATTATTCTTCATAATAAAATTAACAAAACAAATACTCACGAGGATAAAATTGTTATTTTAATGACTTTTTCGCGCCCTCATTTGCATTTAATATTTACATAAGCGAAATGAGATTTGATATTATTTTCAAGATTTTAGGCGATTTTAGGAAATTTGAAAAAAAAATTAATCGGATTGCAAAGAGTTTTCCATACTTAACCATGATGTTATAAGATTTTATAGGATTTAGAAGGTTTAAGGGTATTTTTGATAATTTCAACAAGTTCAGAAAATGTCAGAAGATAGTTATGGGATTTCAATAGATTGGAAGATTTGAAAAGATTTAGAAATATATCAGTGGATTTTACAGAATTTCAAAAATGTTATGCGGTTTCGAAGAATTTCCTTTAAAAGCTCTTAATAAGATATTTTGATTAATTTTGCAAAATTTTGAAGTATTTCATAGGAATTCAAATATTTCAAGGGATGTCAAGTATATCATTAGATTTCATGTAATTTCACGCTATTTTATCATATTTTAATGCATTTCAAAAAATGCATTAACAAGAATGAAAGGATTTCGTAGGATTTTGAAAATTCAAAGAGTTCTTCAAACATTTCAAGGTATTTCCAAAGAATTTTTCGGTTAAATTCACCTAATTTGCTAAAAATTCTTCTTTTTTGGCTGAGGATTCGTCATTTTAGTTGGAAATTCTAATTTTCTGTTAAAAATTGACCTATTTTGTTAAAAATTCATGTTGCTTGGTTGAAGACTCCTCATTTCAGTTGAAAATTCATATTTTTGGTTGAAAATTCAACTATTTAGTTAACAATTCAACTATTTTGTTGAAATTTCGTCTTTTGTATTGAGCTTCAAAGATTTTTTTAAAAAGTAAAATCTTCTTTAGTTGAAATATTGAATTTTACAATTGTTTCAAAAACTGGTCTGTTTTGGTTAAAAATATAACTACTTGTTTGAAAAATTAAAACTTTGTCAAAGATTCATCATTTTAGTTGAAAATTTATCTCGGGTACAAAATTCGTCTTTTTGGTTCAAAAATTCATCTCTTTTGGTTAAAAATGTAACTATTTTGATGCAAATGTTTTTTTTTTTTCGGGAATTAATGATGTTAGTTTGATTATTCATATATATAGTTGAAAATTTATATTTTTCAGTTGCAAATTTCACTATTTGATTAAAAATTCATCATTTTAGTCGAAAATTCATGTGTTCTGTTGAAAAGTGACCTATTTTGATAAAAATTCTTCTTTTTTGGTTGAAGACTCATCATTTCAGTTGAAAATACATCTATTTGTTAAAATTTTGTCTTTTGTGTGGAATTTCACTGTTTTTTGTTAAAAATTAAAATCTTTTTTTGTTGAGATTCTAATTTTTAGACTTTTTTTCATTAAAAGTTTTTTTTTATTATTATACCATTAAGCCATTTCCCTTTCGGGGTAGGCGTGACTTGCTCGGTTGGAGAATAGTAGTGTGCACATGGGTATATAGGTATAAGGTAGGTAGGTATATATTGATTTTGATATATATGCAAATGTCAACACATTTTTTATTTCCTAATTTGTAAATATGATGTGTCATGTAACGATTTTAAATTAGATTTAAATCAATACTGAATGTCGTTTTTCAAATAAAATGTATTTTGAAAAATCTTTACATAGGGAGGAGGAGAGGGGGTTAAAATTTGTCGAAATTTGCTTCACGTAATTTATGGATAGGTAATGCATTACATCAATTTTAATTTTATTTTCATTAATGATTTGATTGATTTTTTTATTTATTCTGATTGGATGTCGAATTTGTTAATTTTGTTTTGTTCAGTTTTAATTTTTTTTCAATTTGTTAATCTGATGTGTAATTCAATTAATTCTCCATGTAGTTCAAATCAAATTTGAACGTAATTTGTCATTTTGATTTCATTTCATCTATTGTATAATTAAAATGATTCTTAATTATATAGTAATTAATGTTCGATTTAGTTTGATATTTCAATTCGATTTTAGTTATAATTTATTATTTAGCTCCACTGGTGAGGCTACTTGGATCAAGAAGGACGTTGGAGTAAATGTTAATATTATTCATAAAGTCCACTTTCTTTGAAAAAATCCTGTTTGAAAAAAAAGTGATCGAAGTGGCTCCACTCTCTCCGATTATTACAAATTAAAATTAAAAGCAACAGTTGAAATTATTAAAACTCATTTTACAATAATAATTTCTTTTTTAAGATTCAGATATTCCAACTTTATTATCGGATTCTGGTGAGTTGACTTATATTGAATCGAATTTATTTTGATACGTAGTATAAGAAAAATTAATTTCAGATACGATATTTTTTGAGAAAATATACTTAATGAAACCCCATAATTGTTAAAAATTAGTTTTCCAAACATAAGTGAATAATATTTCAGGGACATGATATTGTCATCGTTTATATCTTCACAGGTATACATTGTCTAAAATGTAGTATTTGAGAGTCAAATAGTTAGTTCAATGGCGTGTTTATTTCCAAACTATTTATTTTATTTATGGAACTTTGAAAACCTAGGTGTCACAAAATGATCTTGGAAGATTGAAAAAAAATTTGTTTAATGAATAAAAAGATATTAAGCATACATATATCTCTATCTGTTTTTCAAATCGCTGTCCATACATGTACATGAAATTCATATGCGCACTGAATTAATGGAAAGTTAATTCTTTTTTATTACGAAGTCTGCTTTTGAATTTTTCATTGAGAATTAATCTTTTCTGCTTGAAAATTCAACTACATAGTTAAAATTTGAACTACTTTATTATGCTTATTATATATGCTTATTATTTATTATATGGATATATTATTATATATATGTATATGTATATGTATATGTATATGTATATGTATATGTATATGTATATGTATATGTATATACGTACATATATATGTATTATATGTATATATTATTTATTATTGTGCTTATTATATATACTTATTTTATTGGTTGAAGATTGAAATTATTCTGTTGAAAATTGGTCTGTTTTCGTAAAATATTAATAATTTGATTAGTCGACCTATTTTCTAATTCAATAGCGGAAAAACAATTTTTTCGGTAAAAAGAAATGATATCGAACATATGGAACGATATTATAGGATCTCTGAAGTTTGATAAAATTCCTGAATGATTCTTTGGTCTTTTTTATTTAGCAACTCCATCTTTTTTTTTAAATGTTAACATCTTTTTTTGGTCGAAATACCAAGCTTAACATTTTTTGTCGAAAAATCAGATTCATTATTTTAGTTGAAAGTTCATCCCACTTGTTGAAAATTGTACCACATGTTTGAAAAATAGTATTTTCTGGATGTAGATTCCTCGTTTTTATTAAAAATTTATTTTTTTGGTTGAAAATTAAACTATTTTGTTAAAAATTTGTCATCTTTGGTTTAAGATTCATCATTTTAGTTGAAAACATATTTTAATTATTACATGGTTGTACATGTCAGCCATCATGTGATATCTTTCAATTATGCAGTAATGAATGTGCTCTTGTTTCTAATTCTTTAACTTCAAGATTGCTTCCTCAGAATATTAATTGCAAATTAAATAATGGATTTTTTTGAAGTTTTTGAAGATAAATAGATCAATAAATAGATAAATTTTCTTATGGCGTAAATAACTATTTTCAATATTTACTATAAATTGTATAAAACATTTAGAAATTTTCTGTGACCTACTCAAGCATAGTTTTCCCTAAATGGGTGATGAACTGAGATCGACAACTAGGTAAATCCGAAAAATGAAATTTTACAGGGAAAGCAAAAAATGTTTTTTTGTGATAGGATTGAAAATATGAAATTATTGAAAAATAAGAGACAGTCATCTTCTTTCCCGTATTTTCCCAGCTAAATTTATCATAATTACGTATCAGTGAGATCACTGAAAAATTCGTTCAAACATGCTCTATGCCAAGAACATATCAGCTTCATATGATGTCTTGTGAATCATGTGAAGGTTATCTGAAAAAGGTCTTTTGCCACATGTTCAGACTTTACAATTAATATTAAGAATATTTAAGAAATTTTTTATTTATTAATTTTTTATTTACTTCTTTGAAGAAAAAAGCCACTTTAGTCACTTTGAGATAGCTATGCTGCCAAAAATCAGATTCCCGAAGAAAATGGGTTTGCTATGATTTCAGGAGTCAAAATGATATTACCGATTGATAAAGTTAAAAAAACCCTGATTTTCAATAAAAAAAATGTGAAAACCCAAAAAAAATTTATTTGAACAACTACTTTGCAATTAAATTCTATCTTGCCTTTGCTTCTTAGCAATTATTGAATGGAGATTTAATTTTAGTAAATCGAGGGGCTTTTTTTTACGGGGAAAATATTCTGTACGACTACACTCCTTTTACTTTTCAAAGCCAATTCTTCGTTGGCTAAATTCGTTAAAACAATTTTTTTCTAAAAAAAAAGCTTTTAAACAAATAACTCTATTGGAAAATTATTCACTCATTGCATAAACTGGAAACTCTAGATTTCTAGGAAATTTTTTCCCAGAAAAAAGCCATGATTAATTAGAATCCTACCACCTTTTTTTAATTGGTCAAATGCGTCAGTAAGACAAAATTAATCTACAAAAACTGTTAAAATAATTATTGTTCGTAAGTTTTACACTCTATTCGTAATAAATAATGTTTTATTCGTTAAAGGAAATTTTTGCGAATATATTTTCAATTCTTATAATAATAGGATATTCTATTTTTTTAAAGACGTGATGTTTATCATAAAGACTATCCTAATTCACCTCAATTTAGAATTTAACTAAAACGAAAAGAAAAGAAAATTATTCAGTTAGTGAAATAGTGCAGAGGAGTTTTTAATAAAAGATATGAATTTTTAAGCTAAAAAGACGAATTTTCTACGAAACAGTTGAATTTTCATAACGAAAATATGATTTTTTTTTTTAAATTAACTTTTTTACTTAATAGTTAAAGTATTAAATAGATATTATATTTTTCAACCAGATAGTTGAATTTTTAATCAAAAAAGATAGATTTTCAAACGAAAATTGATTACGTTAATTTTTATTTAAAAAAATTAATGTTTAATCAAAGAAATGAATTTTTAACTAAAATGATGAATCTTCAACTAAAAAATGAATTTTCAAGAAAATAGTTAATCTTTCGACTTTCACGAAGCAGTTACATTTTTAACCCAAAACTGTAAATTTTCAACAAAAAAGTTCATTCTCAATCAAAAATGATTCATTTTTATCCAGAAAGTTGCATTTTTAACAGAATGATACTACGTTTCTATCAAAAGAGTTGAATTTCCAACTGAAAAAAAATTTAGTTAAGAAAAAAAATGCAATCAAATTGTTCATGTCAGCCATAAAGACGAATTTTCTACTGAAACAATTAACTTTTCCACTCGAAAATAAGAATTTTCAACAAAATACTTGAATTCCCAACTAAAACAAATTAATATTTAACCAAAAAGATGAATTTTTATCGAAAAAATAAATTTTTCCGCAAAAAATATGATTTTTCAAACAAAAAAACATAAATTTTCAACCAAATAGATACATTTTCAATAAATTAAATTAATTCTCTTGTCTAAGAATACGAATTCTAACAGAATACATGAATTTTCCAGAAAATCGTTTTTTGGTGGAAATTAACATTGTTGTTAAAAATTCATATTTTCGGGTAGAAAATTCAACAGTTTGGTGGAGAATTAAATTTTTTTGTAGAAAATTCGTTTTTTTTCAACGAAAATTAATATTTATACATGAAATTTTAACTATTCTATTTTTGGTTGAAAATTAATAATCTCTTTAAGTTTAAAAATTCAACTATTTGGTTGAAAGTTGATGTAATTTATTAAACATTAATTTTTTCATTTGAAGATTTTTTATTTTTTTTTTATTTATTAAAGCAATTGTAACCCAGAGAGAGGGTTATTTTGCTTATTTGAAGATTCATCATTTTATTCAACAACAAAAAATTTCTTTTGTTGAAAATTAATTTTTGCAACTAAAAATGTAACTATTCCATTTTTAGTTGAAAATCTATCTTTTTATCGTATTATTATTTTAATCGCATAATTAAATTTTCAGATAAAAATTTATTTGTTGAAAATTCCTTTTTTTGGTTCTTAAAAATTGATTTTCTTACTGAAAATTCATCTATTTAGTTGAAATTACAAGTTTTTGGGTAAAAATGTAAGTGTTTGTTAAAAATTTATATTTTCTGAAGGAAATTTCAACAATTTGGTGGAAAAAAACCATTTTCTTGTGAAAAATTCTTTTTCTTTTATTAAAAATTAATCTTTCTACATGCAATTAAAATTTTTTTTTTTTAATAAATTTGTTGTTGAAAATTCGACTATTTGATTAAATGTTCATGTAATTTGTTGATACTTTGTATTTTTTGGTAGAAAAATTAATTTTCTTAGTTAAAAATTTAACTATTTGGTTGAAAATTTATGTATTTTTTTCAAAATTCGTATTTTTTGTTGAAAAATACATTTTCTTATTAAAATTATTTTGTATCTGTTTATTTGGATATTCAAATAATTTGTTGCAAATTCGTTCTTTTCGTTTGTTAAAAATTATTTTTTAACTTCTATTAAACTGTTCAGCTAAAAATTTAAGTTTTCAGCGAAAATTAATTTTTTTTTTTTAATAAAAATTTAACTATTCCATTGATAGTCAAAAATGAATCTATTTTAGTTTGGAAGTTCAAATATTTCGCTGAAAATTGATGTAATATATTGATTTTTTTTTTTTTAGATGAAGAATCATCATTTTAGTTAAAAAATAAAAATCTAGCTTCTTTAGTTGAATATTCAACTATTTGTATACTTTATTTGTTTATCAATATATTATTATTATTCAAATAAAATGGTTAAATTTTTAGATAAAAATTTATTTCTTGAAAATTCGTTTTCTTGGTTGTTAAAAATTAACTTTCTTGTCAAAAATTTAACTATTTAGTCAAAAATACAAGTTCTTGGGTGAAAAATTTTACTGTTTGTTAAAAATTTATATTTTCGGGGGGAGATTTCAACAAATTTAGTGTTAAATTTAACTTTTTTCGTAGGAAATTAATTTTTGTTTAATTAAAAATTATTCTTTTTACATAAAATTTAAACTATCCACTTTTTGGTTGAAAATAGATCTCTTTTAGTTTAAAAATTCAACTATCAGGTTGAAAACTCATTGGTTGTGTTGACAGTTTGTATTTTTCAGTAGAAAAATTAATTTTCTTGATTAAAAATTTAACCATTTGGTTGAAAATTTATGTATGCTTTTGAAAATTCGTCTTTTTTCTGAAAAATGCATTTCCTTATTAAAATTATTTTGTATCTGTTTATTTGGATATTCAAATAATTTGTTGCAAATTCGTTTTTTTCTGTTCGTAAAAAAATTAATTTTTTCACTGATATGCAACTATTTAGCTGAAAATTTTAGTGTTTTGTTTGAGAATGAATTTTTTTGTTGAAAATTCAGATTTTCGGGTAGAAAATTTAACAATTTAATGAAAACTTAACTTTTTTTCTAATAAAAATTGAACTATTCCATTTTTAATTAAAAATTAATCTACTTCAGTTTGAAAATTCAACTATTTGGTTGAAAATTTATGTCATTTATGACAAAATTATTCGTTGAGTTCAAGATTCATCATTTTGTTTGAAAAATTATTTTAACTATTTCAACAATATTTCAACTATTTGCATACCTTATTTGTTTATTCATATATTATTATTTCTTGAATTTATGATGATTAAATTTACCTTCAATGATAGCTAAATTACAAAATAACACTTTTGCAATTATCAATAACATATCGTACCATCAAATTTTGCCTACAATAATCCCCACTTTTTTCAATTATTTCAAATGTAAAAATTTGCATGAAATTATAAAATCGTGGTATCTGGAAATATGCGAGTAGGGAAAGAAAAATAGTAAAAAAGGGGTGAGGGAGCAAGAGAGGGTTATCGCGATCCATGGCACTTTTACATTAGCGAGATAAGTTAGAGTGAAAGGGGAAGGGGTTGGGGGGTGGGGGTGGTTTAAAGTGGGACGGGGTGTATTTTTTCACCCTTTCTTGCAATAAATCTGGTCGCGGGAATTAGTTTCGAGATAAAGTATAATATCGGACCCAGGGTGGGTGACGTCAGAGGCTCGGAGTATTTATGGCTTTGATAGTGTCAGTCGTATGCACGGGCCCGAGCAGACCTTCTCCCCCACCCCCACGGCGTCTACACCCCTTTCCTCATTCCCAGTCACCTCCGTGGCTGAACCACCCCTCGAGCTAAATTATTGGAAAATAGTCGCTCTCTCGGTCTTCCTCTTCCCCTTCCCCTTCCCCCACCCCCTTTTCCCTTTTCGCCCCCTATCACACCCCTTTTTTCTCTCACCCCCAAAATCTCTTTCTTTCCTTCTCCTCCGTTACAGTGCGATCTCCTTCGCGAGTAAAGAGCGATTCTTCTTCTGTTTTGTATTCAGCGGAAGCTTCAGGCACTCCTCTGATTTACTGCCGCTTTTCTCTCCAGTCGAGGGATGAATTTTATTTTATTTTCTTACGGATCTTTTTCTCTTCTCCATTTCGTTGTTTTTATTCCGTGTTTCGTTCTCTTTAGTTATTTTACACACGACTATTCCTTTTTCTGAACTTTTGACCCCCTCCCCCCACCCTTCAGAGTCTTACGTAATGTAATCGAATACCGTCATAGTAGAATTATAACAACATCCATTTTGATCCAAATAGTTGAATTTTTTAACTGAAAGAAGATAAAATGATGATAAATGAAATAAATGATAATACATGAAAAATGATAATTTTTCGAGCTGGAAAAGGGAAGGAAAAAGTTCAGTCGCACCCTATAACTTTTCCAGTTTTATGCTTTCTTCACAAAAATTGTCAGAATTATTTTCTGTCCTTGCATCAACTTTGAATTATGTCGATGAAAAAATTTGTTCTGTTTGAAACAGATGTGTCAAATATTATCAATGAGCATAACTTCCTTATTCTTCAATAAAATGTATTATTATTAGAGATTAATCGATTTCCCTCGAATCAAGGAATCTTTTCCATTCATGCATCAACTTTGAATTATATTGAAGAAAAAAGTTTTACTATAAAAAACCTTGTTTTCAAATATTATGCATTACCATAGCTTCCTTACTCTTCAATAAAGTGTATCAATATTATAGGTCAATCGATTCGTCTTGAATCAACAGAAATTTTCTATTCCCGCATCAACTTTGAATTATGAGAATGAGAAAATTTTTACAATAAAAATCAATTTTGAAAATATATAAATTACCATAACTTCCCTACTCACTAATAAAATGTACTAATATGGTAGATCAATCGATTCGTCTCGAACGGAGAAATCTTTTATAGTTTTGCATCAACTTCAAATTATGTCAAAGAAAAAAGTTTTACTATAAAAAACTGTATTTTCAAATATTATGCATTACCATAGCTTTCTTACTCTTCAATAAAATATATGAATATTATGAGCCAATCGATTTGTCTTGAATCAACACAAAATTTATATTTTCGCATCAACTTTAAATTATGAGAAAATGTATTATTATTATAGGTCAATTGATTCATCTTAAAAGGAGAAATATTTTATATTTTCGCATCAACTTCAAATTATGTCAAAGAAAAAAGTTATACTATGAAAAAATGTATTTTCAACTATTGTGCATTATCATAGCTTTCTTACTCTTCAATAAAATGTATGAATATTATAGGTCAATTGATTCGTCTTGAATCAAGACAACTTTTCTATCCTTGCATCAACTTTAAATTATAAGAATGAGAACATTTTTACAATAAAAATCAACTTTGAAAATATATCAATTACCATAACTTCCCTACTATCTTATAAAATTTATTAATGTGGTAGATCAATCCATTCGTCTCGAAGCAAGGAATCTTTTATATTCTTGCATCAACTTTGAATTATGTTAATGAAGAAAGTTTGACTATAAAAAGCCGATTTCCAAAATATATAAATTACCATAAATTCCCTACTGTTCAATAAATTGTATCAATATTACAGGTCAATCCATTCGTCTCGAACCTAGGAATCTTTTATATTCTTGGATCAACTTCAAAGTATGTCAAAGAAAAAAGTTATACTATGAAAAACCGTATTTTCAAATATTGTGCATTACCATAGCTTTCTTACTCTTCAATAAAATGTATGAATATTATAGGTCAATTGATTCGTTTTGAATCAAGACAACTTTTCTATTCTCGCATCAACTTTAAATTAGGAAAATGAGAAACTTTTACAATAAAAATCAATTTTGAAAATATATAAATTACCATAACTTCCCTACTCTCTAATAAAATGTACTAATATGGTAGATCAATCGATTCGTCTCGGACCAAGAAATCTTTTATATTCTTGCATCAACTTTGAATTATGTTAATGAAGAAAGTTTGACTATAAAAGGCCGATTTCCAAAATATATAAATTACCATAGATTCCCTACTCTTTAAGAAAATGTATCAATATAGTCAATCCATTCGTCTCGCACCAAGGAATCTTTTATATTCTTGCATCAACTTTGAGTAATGTTGAAAAAAAAGTTTGACTATAAAAAACCGTATTTTCCAATATTATGGATTACCATAGCTTCCTTACTCTTCAATCAAATGTATTAATATTATATGTCAATCGATTCGACTCGGATCAATACATATTTTCTCTTATTGCATCAACTTTGAATTATGTTAATGAAAAAAGTTTCACTATAAAAAAAAAATCAAACTATATAAAATACCGTAACTTCCCTACTCTTCAATAAAATACGTTAATATTATAGGTCAATCGGTTCGTCTCGAACCAAGGGAACCTTTTATATTCTTGCATCAACTTTGAGTTATGTTGATGGAAAAAGTTTTACCATAAAAAACAGTATTTTCAAATATTGTGCATTACCATAGCTTTATTACTATTGAATAAAATCTATCAGTATTATAGGTCAATCGATTCGTATCGCATCAACACATCTTTTCTATTCTTGCATCAAGTTTAAATCATGAGAATGAAAAAATGTTGACTATAAAAATTTATTACGAATATAATATAAATGACCATAACTTCCTCACTCTTTGATAAAATGTATCAATATTATAGGTCAATCGTTTCGTCTTGAATCAACACAACTTTTTTATTATCGCATCAACTTTAAATTGAGAGAATGAGTACCTTTTTGCTACAAAAATCGATTTCAAAAATACCAAAAAGTCTTCTCTATTCATGCGGCAACTTTGAATCATGTCGATGAAAAAAGTTTTTCTGTTTGAAACAGATGATTTAAATATTATAAATGAGCATAACTTTCTTAATCATCAATGAAGTTTATTAATATTATAGGTCAATCGATTTGTCTCGAACCAAGGAATCTTTTATATTCTTGCATCAACTTTGAATTATGATAATGAAAAAAGTTTTACTATAAAAAACCGATTCTCAAAATATATAATTTACCATAAATTCCCTACTCTTCAATAAAATGTATTAATATTAGAGGTCAATCGATTCGACTCGAATCAACACATCTTCTCTATTCTCGCATCAACTTTAAATTATGAGAATGAAAAAATTTTTACTATAAAAATCGATTTCAAATATAATATATATGACCAAAATAACTTCTTTACTCTTTGATAAAATGTGTTAATATTATAGGTCAATCGAGTTGTCTCGAAGCAAGGCACCTTTTATATTCTTGCATCAACTTTGAATTATGTTAATGAAAAAAGTTTTAATATAAAAAACCGATTTTTAAACTATTATTGAGTGATAAAAAAAAATTAATAAATATTTTTTGAAATCCTTCGGTCAGTTTCAAGATATATTAGTGGTGAAAAAAGCCCTACAAACTTCATCAATTTATCTGCAGCCGTTTTCAGGATTAAGCTTAAATAAATAACAAATTTTCTGAAAAAAAGGTAAATTTCTATCAAATAGTTGAATTTTCAAATAAAAAAAAAATATGCAGTTTTATCAAAAAATAGAAAAGTTACATTTTTAACCAAAAATAGAATAGTTAAATTTGCGTTCGAAAAGCTTAATTTTTATTAAAGAAAAGCGAATTTTATACCAAAAAATAGTTTTACGCACGACGCATTTTTGATCAAAAAATGGATTTTCTGTCAAAAAGGACAAACTTATCAAAATACACATAAATATTTAATCAAATATTAAAATGTTCAATCAAGAAATTTTTTTTTCATTAACTAAAAATACGAACTTTTAAGAAAGTACAAGAATTTGTAACCAAATAGATTATTTTTCAACTGAAAAAGATAAATTTTGAAACAAATAGTTTAATTTTCAACTAAAATGATTAATCTTCAACTAAAGAAATGAATTTTCCATAAACTTTATTAATTTTCTATAAAATTGTTGGATTTTCATACCAAAAAGTCGAATCTTCTATAAAACAATTAAATTTTCCACCTGAAAATATGAAATTTTTGACAAAAAAGTTAACTATTAATCAAACACTTGATTAATTTTTTATTTCAAAAAAAAAAGAATTTTCTACAAAAACAGTTGAATTTTCCAACAAGTTGTTGAAATTCGCTACCGGAAATATAAATTTTTATTTTATTAAAATTAAATAGTTAAATTTTTACTGAAAACATTATTTTCTATCAAAAAACGAATTTCCAACAAAATCTTTGAATTCCCCAACTGAAACAGAACAATTTTCAATCAATCAGATGCATTTTTAACCAAAAAATGGATTTTCTATCACATAGGGAGAAATTAAAAAAAATACATAAATTTTCAATCAAAAAGTTGAATTTTCAACCAAGAAAATCAATTCCTTTACCTGAAAATACGAACTTTTAACGAAATACATGAATTTCAACCAAATAGTTGAATTTTCAACTGAAAAAGATAGATTTTTAAGAAAACATGAAATAGGTAAATTTTTAGTTGAAAAGTAATTAAATTGTAACAATGCATTTGTAACTAAAATGATAAATCTTCAACTGAAAAAATGAATTTTCAGTAAACTTAATTAATTTTCTACCAAATTGTTGAATTTTTATGCCAAAAAGACGAATTTTTTTATAAAACAATTCAATTTTCTACCTAAAACTATGAATTTTGAACCGAAAAGTTAATTTTCAATCCAAACACTTGAATTTTCAATCAAATAGTTGAATCTTCATTTACAAAAATTGATTTTCAATAAAAAAAACAAAAGACCTAATTTTCAACCCAATCAATTGAATTCTCAACTGAATAGTTAAATTTCTAAAGAAATAGTTAAATTTTCACTCAAACAATTAATTTTTAATTAAAAAAACCAATTTTCAAGAAATTCCTTGAATCCTCGAATAAGACATATTAATTTTTAATCAAACAATTAAAAAATGATTTTGTTACTAAAATGATGAATCTTCAATTATTATAATGGATTTTTAATCAATTTCATCAATTTTTAACAAAATTGATGAATTTTCACACAAAAAAGATCGATAATTGACAAAAAATGGAATAGTTTAATTTTCATTTCAAAAATTCATTTTCAGTAAAAAATAAACAAATTTTCTACAAAAAAGTTTAATTTTAAACAACGTAATGAAGAAATAAATTTTTACTATAAAATGATGAATCTTCAACTAAAAAAATACATCTGTAATAATATATCCATCAATTTTCAATCAAATAGTTGAATCTTTAAACTGAAATAGAATAATTTTCAACTAAAAATGAAATAGTTAAACTTTCATTTTAAAAAAATTTGTCTTTAAAAAAATCAAATTTTCTACTGAAAAGTTAAGTTTTCCAACAAATTGTTAAATTTTCTACCCGAAAATATGAATTTTCAACAAAAAAGTTCATTTCGAACCCCAACACTTGAATTTTCAGACAAAAGCATTCCTTAAATTTTCAACCAAATGGTTCAATTTTTAACCCAGAAAATTAATTTTGCTACCCAAAAATAAGAAATTTCAAAAATCTACATGAATTTTCAACTAAATAGTTGAATTTAAAACTGAAAATATCGATTTGTATCAATTTTCAACCAAAAATAGAATAGTTGAACTTTCATGTAAATAAATTGATTTTTAATATAAAAAAAAAAGTCTGCGAAAAAAGTTAAATTTTCCCCTAAATTGATGAAATTTCCTCCCAAAATTATAAGTTTAAAAAAAAAACGTTAACTGTCAACCCAAAAACTTGTATTTTCAACTAAATAGTTAAAGTTTCAGTAAAAAAATCAATTTTAAACAACCAAAAAAAAAAACGAATTTTTAACAACTAAATTTGTAACTGAAAATTAAACTATTTTTTTATATTTTTTCGGGCGGAGAATTCAACAATTCGGTTGAAAATTCATGTATTTTGTTGAAAAATCGTATTTTAAGGTAGAAGAATTTATTTTCTTTGTTGAGAATTTATCTATTTGGGGGAAAATTTATGTATGTTTTTGAAAATTATTGATCTCTTTTGCTAAAAAATCTATTTTTTGTTAAAAAAGCATCTGTTTGGTTGAAAATGAATATGTTCTACTTGGGGATTCAAGACATTTGTTGAAAATTCGTATTTTCTCTAAAAACTAATTTGTTAACTGAAAAATTTACATTTTCATGGAAAATTCGTCTTTCGCTCAGCTGGGAATCGAACCTCAGAACTTCCGATTGCCGGTCTGGTGCTTTCCCATTAAGCTACTAGAGAGATCGAGAGAAGAAACTTTTTTCAGAAAATACACGCATTATTTTGCTAGACGGTACAAGTTAAATTTTCCAAGGAATCTGTATTATCATCAGAGAATAACAGAAATTTTTGAAATCTTTTCAGACTAGATGGAGATATGAATTAAAAATTATTTTAATTAATTTTTTTCTGAAAAAAGATTTTCTCCTTTCTTTTTTTCCTGAAGAAAGTTTCTTCTCTCGATCTCTCTAGTAGCTTAATGGGAAAGCACCCAACCGGCAATCGGAAGTTCTGAGGTTCGATCCCCAGCGGAGCAAAAGGAGAAAATTTTTTTTCAGAAAAAAATTAATTAAAATATTAATGTGAATATTACAAAAGGGGTTGTAATTAAATCGTCTTAGAATGATATTATAATTGGATTGGATCAGGCTAGAAATTCCTTTCTGTATGTAACATACATATTACATAAGAAATATGCATATATCTACAGCTTTGTATATAAATGAAACTTGGCTACTTTGAATTTCTATTCAGCTGATAAGTGAGCTGATAAGCTGGCCGAATCTTCCTTCCGCTTTCTGTTCTTCCGTCCTTGTCTTCACTGTACTCTCTTTTTCTTTCCCTCTGAAAGCTCGGCGGATTTTCCGGAACGCCCGATATCTGATAGAGTCGGAGGAGGAATAGGATTGGCAAATACAAATTCCTCGTGTGCAGATATGCACGGCATGTGTGCGATGGTATGCTGATAAATATTACCTAGATGGTAACTGTATGAAACTTGTGTAATATGTAAATTGACCTCTGCTGAGAATATCTGCTGTATCGCCAGTTGTTGACTTTAAATTCTCGTAATAACCTTTCCGTTTCCTCTGAAAAGTCAAAACCACCATTTTTTTAATCTTCCCTTTCTCAAATTTTAATTGAAAATCATTTTTAAATAAACTAGAACATTGTTAGAAAAAAAACAGACCACGTAGGGTACGATGTACCGACCACTGAGGGTACGATGTACCAAGCACGTAGGGTACGATGTACCGCCCAGTTAGGGTACGATGTACCGACCACTGAGGGTACGATGTACCAACCACGTGGGGTGCGATGTACCGAGCACGTAGGGTACGATGTACCGGTCATGCGGGGTGCGATGTACCGGTCATGCGGGGTACGATGTATCGACCACGTAGGGTACGATGTACCGACCACGTGGGGTACGATGTACCAACCACTAAGGGTACGATATGCAATACATAACAATAATAAACACCGTTTTAATTCGCAACAAAAATTGTCCCTAGGTTCTCCAGACGAATACCTCTTAAAAATAAAAAAGGAAAACTCTGGAATTCACAGGGTATTTGAATCCCTTTTTGCTCGGATCATCCTCTTAATTTTATATTGGTATCAGGATTTAATTCTCAAGAATTTCGCTGTTCATAAATAGCGACTGGAAAATCTTTTTTGGTTCAAAATTCAACGACTTAGTTGAAAGTCGAACTAATTTGTTAAAAAATCATTTTTTTTGTTGATGAATCATCATTTTAGTTGAAAAGCCTTTTTTTGTTAAAAATTTACCTATTTTGTTGAAATTTTCTTTTTTTTTAATTCAAGATTCTTGCTTGAAAATACATCGTTTTGCTTGAAAACTATAAAATTTTTTGAAAAATTCATGTGTATTGTTAACAATTTGTCTTTTTTATTAAAAAGTTAATCTTCTTGCTTAAATATTGTATTATTTTGGTGAAAAATTCAACTATTTGATTTAAAATTCGTTTATTTTTTTATTAATAAATAATTAATATTTTCAAGTAAAAATTTTACTATTCTATTTTAGATTGCAAATTTATTTATTTTTTTTTTTTTTTGTAAAAATTACACTGCTTGTTTCAAAGTCGAACCACTTTAAAAAAAATGTATTTTATTGATTAAAGATTGAAATATTTTGATGAAAATTCGTTTTGTTTTTGTATTAAAAATTCATTCCTTCAAGTGAAAATTTTAATATTCCATTTATGATTGTAAATTTATCTTTTTATTTGAAAATTCAACCATTTGTTTGAAAATTCACTTGTTTCGATTAAAATTTGTGTTTTTTGGTAGAAAATTATTCTTCTTAGATGCAAATTGACCTACTTGATTGAAATTCAAATAATTTGTTAAAAATTCTTTTTTTTTATGATTGGCAATTAATTTTCTTAACTATAAATTTAAATATTCCGTTTTTTGTTTGAAATATATTTTTTTAGTTGACGATTCAACTATTTGATTAACAATTCATGTAATTTTTTAAAAGTTTGTATCTTTAGGTAGAACAATTAATTTTCTTGTCTAAAAATTTAACTAATTGGATGAAAACTTATGTATTTAAAAAAAAATTTCTCACGGAAAATCTATTTTGTTTAAATATTTTTGGTTAAAAATTAATATGCTTCACTTGGTTACTGAAGTATTCGTTGAAATTTTTTTTTTTTTTTTGTTGAAAATCAATTTTTTAAAGTGAAATTTTAATTTTGTATTTTAGATTGTAATTTTATCTTGTTAAGTTGAAAATTTAACTTTTTGGGTTGAAAATTTATTTATTTTATTAAAAATTTATCTTTTTTGGTAGAAAATTAATCTTCTTGGTTGAAAATTGAACTACTTTGTTAAAAATTCATTCCGTTGGTAAAAGATTGAACTATTTTGTTAAAAATTTGTTTGTGTTTTTTGGTTCAAAGTCCATACTTTTTTGTAAAATATTCAACTATTTGGTTAAAAATTTATTTATTTATTTTTAATTCGTCTATTTTGCTAGAAAATCTATTTTTTGTTGAAAATGCATCCGTTTGGTTGAAAATTATACTGTTTCAATTTACTATTGAAGAGATTTCCTGATAATTCGTTTTTTGTTTAATAAACATTAATTTTCCAATAAAATTTTTTTTTATATATTTGAATTGAAAATCCATTTTTTTTAATCCATATTTTCGATTGGAAAATTCAACAATAACAAAATAGTTCAATCATCCACAAAAACAGATTAATTTCTAATAAAATAGTTGCATTTTTAACCAAAAATTTGTTGTTGCAAATTGATATTTGTTAGTTGAAAATTTGTCGTTTTTGGTAGAAAAATAATCTTCTTCTTTTCGTTGAAAATTTAAATATTTTGTAAAATATTCGTTTTTTTTTAGTTAGAAATTATTTTTTTTAATGAAAATTTAGCTATTCAATTTCAGATAAAAATGTATAATTTTTATTTAAAAATGTAACTACTTTGCTCAAAATCAATTTTTTCTTTAAATTAATTAAGTCTTTAATTTTATTTTTTTTAGTTTTAAATTAATTAGTTTTTTTGGTTAAAAATTAATTTTTTTTAATGAAAATTTAAATATTTCAATCCAGGTGAAAATATATTTTGCTTCATTGAAAATTAATTTCTTTTTCTGAAGTTTCTCCTTTCATTTTAATTTACGGTTCTTGCTTGAAAATTCTTTTTTTTTGGTGGAAAATTTATTTAATTTTGATGAATATTTGGTTTTTCTGTTTTTGAAAATTAATATCTTCAAGTGCAAGTTTTATTAATTCATTTCTTATTGTAAATTTATCTTTTTTAGTTGAAAATTGAACTATTAGGTTGAAAATTCATGTATTTTGTTGAAGATTGTTTTTTTTGGGTTGACAATTAATTTTCTTAACTAAAAATTTAACCGTTTTATTTTTGCTTCAAAATTCAACATTTTTAGTTGACTACTTTCTAAAGAATTATTTTACTGGTTAAAATTTAATTGTTACCTTGAAAATTGCTTTTTTTTGTTAAAAAATCAATTTTTTCAATTCAGAATGTAACTATTCCATTTTTGGTTGAAAATTTATCTTTTTTAGTTGAAAATTCAACTAATAGATTCAAGGTTTATCTATTTTGTTCAAAATTCAATAATTTTGTCAAAAATCAATTCCTTTTGTTTACAAATTAATTTTTTTAACTGAAAATTTAAATATTTCACTTAAGATGAAAATTTATTTTTCTCAGTTAAAAGTTAATTTATTTTATTGCAATTTCTTTCTTTTTCAATTTAAGATTCTTTTATAAAAGTTTATGGTTCGGTTGAAAAATAAACAGTTTTGTTTAAAATTGATGTATTGTATTCGTCTTTTTTTAGTGAAAAAATAAATCTTCTTGCTCAAAAATTCATCTTTATGGTTAAAAATTGAAATATCCTGGTGAAAAATGTAAATTTTTTGTTGAAAATTTGTTTCTTTTTTAGTTAAAAACTAATTTCTTGAGTACAAATTTTAATATTCATTTTTTGATAGCAAATTTATCATTTTTGGTTGAAAATTCAACTAATTGGTTGAAAGTCTAGCTACTTTTTTGAAAATTTATCTCATTGCTTGAAGGTTTAACTATTTTGTTAAATTATAATAATTTTTTGAAAATTTGTTTTTTCAAACTCATTCTTCTTGGTAGAAATTTTATATTTGTTGAATAGAAATTCAACCGTTTTCTTGGAAATTCTTCTTTTCGGTTTGAAATTTCAACTATTTTACTAACAAATCAATTCTTTGGTTGAATATTTAAATATATTGTTCAAAATACGTTTTTTTTGTTTAGTTAAAAATTAATTTTTGTAACTGAAAATTTGGTCTGAAATTCAACTGCTTGGTTGAAAATTGAAATACTTTGTTAAAATTCATTTTATTGTTTGAAAATTTAACAATTTTGTTAAAAAATCGCTGTCTTTCAGTAAAAAATCAATTTTTGTCAATTAGGAATTTAACATCGATTTTTCGTTGAAAATTTATGTTTTTTAGTTGAAATTTGAACTAGTAGATTTAAAGTTCATCTATTTTGTTAAAAATTCAATAATTTTGTCAAACAATATTCCTTTTGTTTGACAGTTTTTTCGGATTGAAAATTAATTTTCTAAACTAAAAATTATAGTTTTTCATTTAAGGTGAAAATTTATTTTGCTTAGTTGAAAAATAATGTATGTTCTTAAAATTTTGTTTTTTCAATTTAAGGTTCTTGCTTAAAAATAGATCGTTGAAAACTTTTCTTTTTTGTTTAAAAGTTAATCTTCTAGCTTGAAAATTCACCTTTATGCTTGAAAATTGATTTATTTTGGTGAAAAATTAAACTACTTTGTTGAAAAATCTTTTCTTTTTTTATTGAAAATTAATTTTTCTAAGTAAAAATTTTAATATTCTATTTCAGATTCTAAATTTATTTATTTTTGTTGAAAATTATACTACTTGGTTCAAAGTTGAACTACTTTGTTAAAAATTAATTTTATTGATTAAAAATTTAACTAATCTGATGAAAATTAGTTTCTTGTTTGGTTGAAGATTAATTTCTTCAAGAGAAAATTACAATATCTTATTTTTTCTTGTCAATTTATCTTTTTATTTTAAAATTCAACCACTTAGTTAAAAATTTATTCATTTTGTTTAAAATTTGTGTTTTTTGGTAGAAAATTAATCTTCTCAGTTGAAAATTGAACTGCCTGATTTAAATGTGAAATACTTTATAAAAAATTAATTTGATTGTTAAAGATTAAACTTTTTTGTTAAAATTAGTTTTTTTCTGTCGGTAACTAATTATCCTAACTAATTATCTTGGTTGAAAATTGATATGCTTTAGTTAGGGAGTAAAGTATTTGTTGAAAATTCGTTTTCTTGTTTCTTAAAAATAAATCTTTCAACTGAAAATAAATTTTCCAACTGAAAATTACATATTAAGTTGAAAATTCAAGTTTTTGGGTTGAAAATTAATTCTTTTGTTGAAAATCCATATTTTCGGGTGGAAAAATCCATTTTTTTCACTGTAAAAATTCAACTTCAAAATTGGTTCGAACATTGATCAGCTTGGTTGAAAGTTGAACTACCTCGTTAAAAATTTATTTTACTGGTTAAAGATTTAACCCTTTTGTTGAAAAATCGCTGTTTTTTGATTGAAAGTTACCGTCAAACGGGGTAATTCCGAACATTTGGGGTAAATCCGGAATTCCTAAATTGATAGTTTAAATTACTTAAGGTGGTTTTAACCAAAATCTAAAACCAGTTGAGCCTTAAACTGATTCCAGATTCTGGTTAAAACGACCTTAATTGATTTAAGCAATCAATTAAGAAATGTCCGAATTTACCCCACATGGCCGGAATTACCCCACATGTCTGAAATTGCCCCGTTTGACTGTATAAATTCAAACTTGAAGACTAAAAAAAACATTTCCCCTCATTACCTCATAATAAATTACATCCGCAATGTGTCTTTAAATACCATTTACACATCTCGTCAAGTACAAAGCCAGGTTGCAAAGCACATGCCAGATGGAGCAGTGGCAACAAACCGCAACACCCTAGGGACATAATGAAATAATTTTGGCGTCAACACCGTCTATAGATCGCAGTGGGAGGTTATGGGTTTATTGCGCAAGGCCGATAAATAGAGACCCATCTACCCTTAGAATACAACACATACGTGCAATTTAAGTGTCTATATTTACGAGATTTCGTTGCCTCGAGCAGATGGACAGTGGCGTTTGATTCGCCCAATTGGCCCCGGCGGGTGGTCTTGCCACAAGGGGTGGAAGCGACCCTTAACTTTGAGGGTGGCTTATTTCTGCAACTTGACTCCAGCCACCGTCATCCTTAAACGAATCTTAATTGTGGTGAGGGTGGAGGGACCTGTTTCACTATTAGAAGGCTAACCTGCTATTTCGATTTCGAACATATGCTATCATAGGAAAATTGCCTCATTCAGGTTTATCTGTTTCAGGGTATTGGAAAATTGGGGCTCTTTGCAGAAGAGGGTCCAAAATGTTTCAAATTTCGGAACACATATTGCTTCCTCATAGAGGAAGCTTTGAAATGGTAACATTTTCCAAGATTTTTAAATTCATTTCATTGAATCTTCCTCAATTTGAAAATATCTAATACAATGTTCTAAGCAATTGTCCGGAAGTGTGTGGGGATGTGTGTATAGATGTGTGTGTGTGTGTGGATCTCACACTTTTTTGTGAACACGATTACTTGAAAACGACTGCAGATAAATTTATAAAATTTAGATGGCTTATTTTAACCTCTAATATCTTGTAACTGAAAGAAGGATTTCTAAACATATTTATTGAATTTTTTTTTCGTACTCAATAATATTTTAGGAATTGGTTTATTATAGTTAAACTTTTTTCATTAGCATAATTCGAAGTTGATGCAAGAATATAACAGATTCCTTGGTTCGAGACGAATCGATTGACCTATAATAATAATACATTTTATTAAATAGTAGGGAAGTTATGGTAATTTATATATTTTGAAAATCGGTTTTTTATAGTAAAACGTTTTTCATTAAAATAATTCAAAGTTGATACAAGAACAGACAAGATGTGTTGATTCGAGACGAATCGATTGACTTATAATATTAATACATTTTGTTGAAGAGTAAGGAAGCTATGGTAATGCATAATATTTGAAAATACGGTTTTTTATAGTCAACATTTTTTCTTCAACATAATTCAAAGTTGATGCAAGAATACAGAAGATTCCTTGGTTCGACACGAATAGGTTCACCTACAATTATAATACATTTTATTGAAGAATAGGGAAGTTATGGTATTTTATATATTTTTTAAATTGATTTTTACAGAAAAAATTTTATCATTCTCATAATTTAAAGCTGGTGCGAGAATAGAAAATTTATGGTGATTCAAGACGCATCGATTAACCTAGAACATTGATACATTTGATTGAGGAGTAAGGAAACTATGGTAATGCATAGTATTTTAAAATACGGTTTTTTATAGTAAAACTTTTTTCACAAACATAATTTTAAATTGATGCAAGAACGGAAAAGATTCCTTGATTCGAGACAAATCGATTGACCTATAATATTAAGACATTTTATTAAAGAGTAGGGAAGTTCTGGTAATTTATATATTTTTAAAATCGAATTTCATAGTAAAAATTTTTTCATTCCCATAATTTGAAGTTGATGCGAGAATAGAAAAGTTGTGTTGATTCGAGTCGAATTGATTGACCTATAATATTAATACATTTTATTGAAGAGTATGGAAGCTATGGCAATGCATACTATTTGAAAACACGGTTTTTTATTGTAAAAATTTTTTCACTAACATAATTCAAAATTGATGCAAGAACAGAAAAGATGTGTTGATTCGAGTCGAGTCGATAGACCTATAATATTAATACATTTTATTAAAAAGTAAGGAAGCTGTGGTAATACATAATATTTGAAAATACGGTTCTTTATAGTAAAACTTTTGTTTCAACATAATTCAAAGTTGATGCAAGATATAAAAGATTCTTTGGTTTGAGAAGAATCGACTGTCCTATGATATTAGTACATTATATTAAAGAGCAGAGAAGTTATGGTAATTTATATATTTTGAAAATCTGGTTTTTATAGTAAAAATTTTTTCATTAACATAATACAAAGTTGATGCAAGAACAAAAAAGATGTATTGATTCCAGTCGAATTGATTGACCTATAATATTGATAAATTTTTTTGAAGAGTAAGGAAGCTATGGTAATGCATGATATTTAAAAATACGGTTTTTTGTAGTAAAACTTTTTTCTTCAACATGATTCAAAGTTGATGCAAGGATATAAAAGATTCCTTGGTTCGAGACGAATAGATTGACCTATTTTATCAATACATATTATTAGAGAGTGGGGAAGTTATGGTTTTTTGTAGTAAAACTTTTTTGTTCAACATAATTCAAAGTCGATTCAAGAATGTGAAAGATCCCTTGGTTCGAGACGAATCGATTGAACTACAATATTGATACATTTGATTAAAGAGTAGGGAAGTTATGGTAATTTATATATTTTGAAAATCGGTTTTTCATAGTAAACATTTTTTCATTCTCATAATTTAAAGTTGATGCGAAAATAGAAAAGTTTTGTTGATTCGAGACGAATCGATTGACTTATAACATTGATACATTTGATGGAAGAGTAAGGAAGCTATGGTAATGCATAAAATTTAAAAATACGGTTCTTTATAGTAAAATTTTTTTTCAACATAATTCAAAGTTGATGCAAGATATAAAAGATTCTTTGGTTCGAGACGTATCGACTGACCTATAATATTAATAAATTTTATTAAAATCAGGTAAGTTATGGTAATTTATATTTTTTGAAAATCGGTTTTTCATAGTAAAAATTTTCTCATTCTCATAATTTGAAGTTGATGCGAGAACAGAAAATATGTGTTGATTTAAGACGAATCGATTGACCTATAACATTGTTACATTTGATTGAAGAGTAAGGAAGCTATGGTAATGCATAGTATTTGAAAACATGCTTTTTTATAGTAAAACTCTTTTTACTATCGTGATTCAAAACGGATGCAAGAACGGAAAAGATTCCTTGATTCGACGCTAATCGATTGATCTACAATATTAATACACTTTATTGAAGTATAAGGAAGTTATGCTCATTTATAATATTTGAATCATCTGTTTCAAACAGAAAATTTTTTCTCATCGACATAATTCAAAGTTGACGCATGAATAGAAAAGACTTTTTTATCATAAATTTTCAAACCGAATAATTGATCTTCAACAGAAAAATGATTTTTTAGCAAAGGATTTAACCAAGAATTTTCATACCGAGAAGATGATTTCTCAAGAAAAATTGTAATTGTTGGTATTTCTACCAAAAAAGAATTTAATTTTCGAAAAACAGTTAAATTTAGTAATAAGAGACGAATTGTCAACAAAATAGTGGAATCCTTTCATAATACAAATTAATTTAAAACAAAAGTTATATTTTCACCAAAGAAAATGAAAATATTTCATTTTCAACAAAATAGATGTTTTTTTTCTATCAAAAAGATAAATTTAAAAAAAATGGAATGGTTCAATTTTCAGATAGAAAAATTAATTTTCAACTAAATAAAAACGAATTTTCAACAAAATAATTATATTTTCAACCAAAGCGATGATTTTTTAACAAAAATGATGAATATGCAACCAAAAAATGATTTTTCAACAAAGAGGTTCAACTTTCAACCAAGTAATTGAATTTTTAACCAAAAAAGATGAATTTTCAACGAAAAATGGAACAGGTGATATTTTAACCAAAAGCGATTTTGATTTTAATTCAAAAACAGTTGAATTCATCAAGAAAGTCAATTTTTCCACGAAATAATTGAACACTCAACATAAAAAGATGAATTTTCAATCAAGACGTTTAATTTTCCACCAAAAAAGACGAATTTTCAACTGAATATATGAATTTGCAAGCAAATGGTTTAACTTTTCTCTAAAAAACATTGATTTTCCACAGAGAATTAAATAGTTCAATTCTCAGTTAAAAAATAATATTTAACAAAAAAACGAAATTCCGAACAAACATTTCAGTTTTCAACCAAAGAGAGAAATTTTTAGCTAAAATTATGAATGGTCACCTGGTATATTTGAATTTTTAGCTGAAAACATTAATTTTCAACCAAAAAAAATCTGCCCGCTTCGCGAGCACATTCTCATCGCGCGCTTTGCGCGCGGCTCGCTTCGCTCGCAAGTTTGAGCGCGCCTAGGGCGCGCGACTGTTGGATCTCGCGCTTCGCGCTCGATTATGTACTCACCTCGCGCTACGCGCTCGGGCGTATTTACATCGCGCTTTACGCTCGGCTCCTCTAGATTTTTGAACTTCGTGATCGACTTCGATGAAAAGAAAAAGTTTGTTTGCAAATATTATAAAATTATCAAAACCTCTACATATTAAGTGATTGTTAAATTTGTTTTTATTTTAGACTGAAAAGGAACTTTATTTACTCAAGGTTCTATCGACCTTAAGGAACACATTCTCATCCAGACACTCGCGCTTCGCGCTCGATATTTGATTTGAAAATCATTTGAACCGTATGATAGAAACAAAAAAGTTTGAGCGCACTTACGGCGTGCGATTTGGTAAATACACTGAACGCGCACTTTGTTTTTCGTGTTATATGTTCTTCATATACAAATTACTAAATTTGTATTTGATTTCAAATGAAAAGTAATGATATAATTCAGGCGACAAATTTTATTAGTTTTCGTACCTTGCATTGTTTTTTCAAAAATTTGATTTTTTTTACTGTCAATGTTATTTTCACGAATAAAACAAAAACCACGCATCCTATCGAAACATGAGTCACAATAAATTTGTACCTCTTCCTTGGATGAACAAATTTTGTTTTGGTCATTTTTTCGTAGCTGGTAATATTCGTCTGAAAATTTGATTTTTCTATTTTCAATGCTGTTTTTTACGAATAAAACAAAAACTACGCGTCATATCAAAAAGTGAATAATAAGAAATTTGTAGATCTTTTTTAGGTGCACAATTTTTGTGAGATGATCTTTTCTGGTATCTTGCATAGTTTGACAGCAAAATGGCTTTTTTGATTTTTCATTAATTTTTTGTGCGATCAAAATTTGAATTTTTTATTTTTCAAAAAATTCAAAAAGTTCTTATGAAAATATTATAGGGTGTTCAGGAATCAACGTTTTTCTCCTCTTGACTTTTTTTCATATCGTGCGTTTTTCGGCTTAAAATGTTCATTTTCGTTTGTTTTTTGGAATTTTGAAAATGCTATAACTCCAGTAATTTTTTTTTATCACAAAAAGTCATAAGAATATTTTGTTCTTCATTTTTCGTACTACTAATAACCGTACATAGAATTGTCAAATCTTCAAAAAAAGTGGTCTCAAAAATTTTCAAAATGTGCTCACTTTTTGGATTTTCATCCAAAATAGCTGGTTAACGAACTCGTTCTCTATTTTTCGGCGATAAAAAAGTGTGCCAACGCTCAATCAAATCTGATCATTTTTTCGAAAGTTATCGTGGCTACAGACAGACAGACAGACTACAGACTACAGACAGACAGACACCTTCGTAAAAATCGTTTTTTCTGACTCAGGAGGTCTCAAAACGTGGAGATTTGATGAAAACCGACTATGTCAAATTTTACATAAAACCAATACCTTCTCATTAGAATGAGAATGTAAAAAGCGAATTTTCAAATCAATGGTTAAATTTGCAACCGAACAAATGATTTTTTGAAATGAATGATAAATCTTCAACCAAAATGGATACATTTTTAAACAAACAGTTGCATTTTTACCAAAAAAAATATTAAATTTCTACCGACATAGAGATGAATTTTCAACCAAGAACTATTTTTCAGTCAAGAGAGAAAAAAAATGTCAACCAAATTGTGGAATGTTGTATCCAAGACGGCGTATGTTCTATAAAACAATTGAATTTTCAAGAAAAAAAAATCGTGTTCAAACAAAAACACTACTGGTAGAAATGATCTTGAAGCCTATTTTTAAGCCATCACTTAGGTGCCTTATTATTATTATTATACCATTAAGCCATTTCCCTTTCGGGGTAGGCGTGACTTGCTCGGTTGGAGAATAGTAGTGTGCATATGGGTATATAGGTATAAGGTAGGTAGGTATATAGGTATGAGGTAGATAGGTATATAAGTGTTAGGTATATAAATTTTAGATTGATCTGGAATTCTCGTGTTATTTATTTAAATGACACGTTTAT
>CAKNYM010049961.1:124000-147567 GCA_932195095.1 Andricus curvator | reverse complement strand
TGTCTTAGGCTAAATATCTGATCTGTACATGATCTTCCTGGCATAAAACCACTTTGGACTTCCCATATCTTTTCTTCTGTGATTTCAATTACCCTACGAATAAGTGTTTTTGAGTATATTTTACTTACGGTACTTAGTAGGCTGATACCTCTGTAATTACTGCAGTTGTTTTTATCTCCCTTTCTTTTGTATATTGGTACGATAATCGCTTTTTTCCAATCGTCTGGGACTTTCCCCGTCTCGATACATAAATTTATTAATTCGCACAACCTGTGAGGTATGTACTCGCCACCGTATTTGAGCATTTCAGCACTAATACTGTCTATGCCAGCAGCCTTACCGTTTTTTAAGTTCTTAATTATGTCTCGGACCTCAGTGACACAGACTTTTTCAATTGGGTTTTCTAATGCATTATGTTCTATGTCGCAGTTTTGTTGTCCTATATCTTCACCTCCTAATAGTTCTTTAAAAGAGTCTTTTAAAGCGTCTACTATCTCGTCTATATCGTATAGCATTTCACCTTTGCTGTTTCTCATGCTGGCAAACTTTGTACTCTTACTTTCCTTCAACTGTTTATATAATAGTTTCATAATTCCTTCAAAGTAGTGCTGTATTTTGTTCTCTTCTTCTGTTCTGATTTTTTCTTTACTCTCCTTGACTAGTCGTTTCATTTTCCTCTTTTTGTCTTTGTAATCATTTTTGAGTCTATTTCTCTCCTCAGCGCTAAGACCTGTCATGTTTAATGTTCTCTTGTGCGCTTTTTTCTTTTCTTGCTGTGCTGCTTGAATTTCATCATTCCACCACGCATCACAATTTTATTAATATGACCATTAAATATTTTCCTATCAATAGCACGAAAGGTGAAAAAATTCTGTATTTAATAAGCGCAAGCTAAAGGCACAGTGTCAATTTAATGAAAAAGTATTCCAAAAAAAAATGTCGATTTTTGGTCTTTTCAAAAAATTTGGATAACTCTGGAAATTATTTGGATTATTCAAAGTTTCAAGGCTTATTTGAAGGTATATATTTTTCTATTGTATATTTCTTAACTATTAAGATATCTTTAAAACTGTTTTCCCAGATATTTTTGCATTGTTAATCATAACCAAAGAGAGAACTACATAATTAGAATCCGTTTTTATATATTTCAACACTAAAACCTCAATATTTGACAAACATATTCTGTTTTTATGCTTTTTGTCTAATGTTCCAAACGTACCTTTCTAGTGTCCAATACACACCACACGCAGGGTTAGAATATTTTGATTTTTGTAGATATGTAGGTACGATATGTCCTGTTTGAAATAAAGAAATAGGAATATCAAATGTTAGAATATTGAGACGTTTACATAAATGTTGACATTAGTGTTTCCTTTTGACGATATGTCTTAAACAGATTGCAGTGCTAGATTATTTTGTTTTTTTTATGGATATGCAAGGATGATATGTTATGTTTGAGCTAAAGAAATAGGATCATCAAATTTGACATTAGTGTTCTCTTTGGATAATACGTTTTGAACAGATTGTAGAGTGTCAGATTATTTTGCTTTTCATGGATATGCAGGGATGATATGTTCTCTTTGAAATAAAGAAAAAGAATCTTAAAATGTTACAATACAGAGATGTAAACGTCAATGTTGACATTAGTGTTTCCTTTCGACGATATGTCTTAAACAGATTGTAGTGCTAGATTATTTTGTTTTTTTTGTGAATATGCAAGGATGATATGTTTTGTTTGAGATAAATAAATAGGATCATCAAATGTTGGAATACTGAGACGTGTACATTAATTTTGATATTAGTGTTCCCTGTTGATGATATGCTTTTGACAGATTGTAGGGTGTCAGATTATTTTGCTTTTTATGGATATGCAGGGACGATATGTTCTGTTAGATTATTTTGCTTTTTGTGGATATGCAGGAATGATATGTTCTGATTGAAATCAAAAAATAGGATCCTCAAATGTTATCATCTTGAGACATGTACAAACATTTTAATATTATTGTTCCCTTTTGGCGATATGTTTTGGATAGATTGTATATTCTATATGTTCAGATTATTTTGCTTTTTATGGATATGCAGGGACGATATGTTCTGTTAGATTATTTTGCTTTTTGTGGATATGCAGGGATGATATGTTCTGATTCAAATAAAGAAGTAAGATCATCAAATGTTAGAATCTTGAGACGTGTACAAACATTTTAACATTAGTGCTCCCTTTGGGCGATATATTTTTGATAGATTGTATATTGTATAAGTTTAGATTATTTTGCTTTTCGTGGAAACGCAGGGACGATATTTTCTCTTTGAAATAAAGAAACAGAATCTTAAAACGTTACAATACAGAGACGTGAACGTCAATGTTAGCATTGATGTTTCCTTTCGACGATATGTCTTGGACAGATTGTAGTGCTAGATTATTTTTTTTTTTGTGGATGTGCAAGGATGATATGTTCTGTTCGATATAAAAAAATAGGATCCTCAAATGTTAGAATACTGAGACGCGTGAATCAATTTTGACATTAGTGTTCCCTTTTGATGATATGCTTTGGACAAATTTTTAGTGTGCCACATTATTTTCATTTTAATGGATATGCAGGGATATGTTCTGTTTGAAATAAAGAAATAGAAATATCAAATGTTAGAATACTGAGACGTGTACATCAATTTTGAGATTATTGTTCTCTTAGGATAATATGTTTTGAACAGACGGTAGGGTGTCAGATTATTTATTATTTGAAATATATAAATGAGATCATAATATGTTACAATATTCAGACGTGTAAATCAATTTTGACATTAGTGTTTTCTTTTGATGATATGTTTTGGACAGATTGTAATGTTAGATTATTTTGTTTTTTGTACACATGCAGGGATGATTATGTTCTGATTAAAATAAAGTGTATATGCAGGAACGATATGTTCTGTTCAAAATAAAGAAATAGAATCATAAAATGTTGCAATATTGAGACGAGTACATTCATTTTGATAATATATTGTTCCCTTTTTGTTGATATGTTGTAGACAGATTGTAGGATTAGATTATTTTGCTGTTTGTGGATATGCAGGAGCGATATGACCTGTTTGGAATAAATAAATAATATCAAATGTTACAATATGAAGACTTATATATCAATTTTGACATTATTTTTCCTTTTTGACGGAAAAAAATTCAAAATATCAAAGTATTCCAAACGTACCGACTTTTCCCTGTGTCTAAAATGATACCAAAGACAGTGAAATAATTTCTAATTCTGGTTTAAGATAATATGCTCATTGTCTCAATAAGCAATTATGTAATGCCAAGTCAAATCGACTCGCGCAAATTATTGGCGATTACACGTGCCATTAGACTCCGTTAAGGGAGGTGCAATCGTCTAATTTACGCAAATTGCAAATCTCTCTCTCTCTCTCGTTCCCTCATGTGTGCATTGCTGAGAGGTTTCTCTCCACATTGGGGGTTCTATATGCAGACTCAGACTGTAATGCAATGCACTAATGTCGCAATTGGACCGCAAACGCAGACTAAGATCTAATAAAGCGACAAATCAGACTAATGGCCCTACTTGCTCGCGTGCGTGTGTTTTCACGTGCACGCACACACTCAAAGGTATTGACAAACGGATGCGGACATAATGCGGTTCGATACTGATTACCCAAGCTAATGTAATACTCTATTCGTGCTGATTGCACATACCGAGTTTCGCATAAAATTCCTGATTGTATCAATTTGTCACATTTCTGATTATGTGAACAATAGAAGTCAATTGTATCGCACTTTCTATCCTAAATGGTTCAATGGTATTTTTTAAGACAGAGATTTTTTAATTTTTTCCAGTAGAAACACGGTTTTAATCCCTTCTCGAGTTATACCAAGTTGGTATCAGATGAAATTATCCAATTTTCAGTGATTTCGGTTTTAAATAATTTTGAGTTTGTATAACATTTGAAGTTTGATGTAAATCAGTTCACAAAACGTAATCAGTGGTGAAGTCGAGGCCTCGAGACTTGAGTTTTCAACAAAAATAGACGAATTTAAAAAAAAATAAAAATAATTTTCAACCAAACAGTTGCATTAACACCACAATTAATACACTTCCTAGTAAAAGAGACGAATTTTTCAGAAGATAGTTGAAGATCTAACCAAATAGTAAAATTTTCAAGAAAAAAAGATGAATTTTTTTGAACACAATTGAATTTTCAACAAAAAAGTTACTTTTCAACCAAGAAAGAAAAATTTTCAACGGAGAAGGATGACTTCTCTACCATGAAGCATAAATTTTCAATCCAAGAGAATTAATTTTTAATAACATAGTTACATTTTCGACCAAAAACGATTTTTAAGAAAATAGTTGAATTTCTTACCAAATATTTTTTTTCAAATAAAAAAGATTAAAATTCATTAAAATATTTGAATTTTCAAGACGAAAAGACAAAATCTTCAGAAGACAGTTGAATGTTCACCAAAAAAGTTCATTTTCAACCAATAAATATGACTTTTCTACCATGAAAGTTGAATTTTTAACAAAAGAATAAAGTTTTTAAGCTGAAAAGTTAAATGGTTTTAAAAAAGTAGACTTTTATATCGGAAAGGATGAATTTTTAACAAAAAAGATAATTTTCAATAAAGAAAGATGAATTTTTAACAAGAAAGTTGAATCCTTAACCAAAAAGTTGAACTTAAAACAAACTTAAATAACTTTTACCGAAAAAGCCGACTTTTTAACAAGATATATATAAATTTTCCACCAAATAGTTAAATTGTCAACAAACAATATTTATTTACTACTCAAAAAGACGAATTTTCAACAAAATAAATAAATTTTCTACCAAATTGTTCAATTTTGTACATATACAACATACAGGATAAAGTTGCAACGAAAAATGAAATAGATAAATTTTCAGATAAAATCTCTGATAAAAAATAACTTTGAATTAAAAAAAAAGAAAGAAATTTTCAAACAAAAAGTTAAACTTTCAACCAAAGAGATGAATTTTCGACCAAGAAGATTAATGTTCTATCAGATAAGACGAATTTTCAACTCATTCAATATACAGAATAAAGTTATAAACAAACAGGAAATTGTTGAATTTTCAAATAAATAAAAAAATTTAACAAAAAAATGAATTTTTAAGATAGTTGTTAAATTTTCAACCAAAATATGAATTTTCGACCAAGAAGATTACTTTTTTACCAAAAAGACGAATTTGGAACAAAAAACATTAATTTTTAACGAAATTATTACATTTTAAACCCAAAAGAAAACGATTTATCTGCAAAGAAGTTTGATTTTTAACTCAAAAATATTATTTTTCAACCAAATACATGAATTCCATGAATGCTCAACCAAATAGTTGAATTTTCAACTAAAAAAGATTTTTCAACAAAATAGTTGAATTTTCAGTTAAAAATTAATTAGCTCAATTCTGAATTAAAAGAAAATAATTTTACACCGACAAAACAATAAATTTTCAACAAAAGTGATGAATTTTCGGATAAAAAAATTCAGTAGTTAAATTTCCAGTTAAAAAAAAATGAATGTTCAACCAAACAGCTGAATTTGAAAACTGAAATAATAGAATATTCAATTGGAATAGTTACATTTTTAGTATAAAAAAAATTAATCACAACAAAAAAAAACTAATTGAAAAAAAATAGTTAGATTTCAAACCAAAGTGATGAATTTGCAACTAGAATTATGAATCTTTAACTAGAATAGTTGAATTTTCACCCGAAAAGATAAATTTTCAACCAACAAAGTTAATTTCTACCAAAAAAGACGAATTTTCAACTAAAAAGGATAATTTTTCAACCCAAAATTTAATAATTAAATTTTTGGTTATAAAAATTAATGTTCAACCAAAGAGATGAATTTTCAATTGAAATGATGAATCTTCAACCAAAAAAAATTAACTTTTAACACAAAAATTTAAAATTCAACCAAGTAATTAAATTTTCATTCCAAGAAGATGAATTTTAAACGAAATTTTCAACCAAAAAATACGACTTTTCAACATGAGTTTAATTTTCAACTAATAAGAAAGATTTTTCAGTCAGAGAAAAAATTTGAATTTTTAACAGAAAATGATCAATTTTTAACCAAAATTAGAATAGAACAATTTTAGTTAAAAAAATTAATTTTAAACAAAAAAAAGGAATTTTCAGCAAAATAGCTTAATACAGTAATGTTAAGCTAGTTTCACAAATGATGAATAATTTTGGAAAATTCTATAAAATTTTCCTATTGCTTCGAAAATTGTGGCGAATTTTCAACAAATGAAGATTTTTCACGAAAGAAAGAAAATTTTACCTGAATGGTTGAACCTTCAAGCCAAAAGATGAATTTTCTCTTCAAAAATTGAATTTACAAACGAAAAATATGACTTCAGCAAAAAATTATTTTTCCACGAACCTGATGCATTTCAACTCAACAAAAATGAAATTTTAAAACAAGAAAATTATTTTTTTTACCAAAAAAAGAGAAGTTTCAACTAAAAAAGATCAATCTTGAAAAAATGGAAAAGATACATTTTCAGTTAAAAAATTAATTTCAAACCAAAAAAAAAGACTTTTCCACTAAACAGTTCAATTTTTAATCAAAGACATAAGTCATAAATCATAAAAATAAATTTTTAACAATGTAGTTTAACTTTTACCCAAGTAGTTTAATTTTCAATTCAAAAAGACTTATTTTTAACAAAATAGTTTAACTTTCAACCAAAGAGATGAATTTTCAACTAAAAATATAACTCTTAAAAAAAATTATTTCTTAACAAAGTGATTGAACCAAATCTTTCAAATAAAATAGTTGAATACTCAAGCAAAGAAGAATAATTTTTAACCAAAAAGTTGCATTTTCATTAAAAAAAAAGAAATTTTTACCGAAGTGGATGAATTTATAAATCAAAAAGATAAATTAAAAAAACATAGTTGAATTTTTAGTTAAAAAAGATTTTAGTTGACTTTCGAAGATCAAAATATAAATTTTTTAACAAAAGTAAGTTTCTACGAACAAAATTGAATTTTTTATCCAAAAAGATGAATTTTTCAATCAAAAGGGATGAATTTTAAACGAAATATTTGAATTCTCTACCCAATAGTTGAATTTTTACCCCCGAAAGATGAAATTTGTACTAAAACAGATGAATTTTTAATAAAAAAAGGATAAATTTTTTTTTAAGTTGAACTTTCATCCAGAAAAGCGTTCAGTTCATTTTTTAACACCGAAATATGAATTTTAAACAAAAAGTAAATTTTCTACGAAATAGTGAAATTTTCAACAAAGCAGTAGAATTTTCAACCAAATCATTTTTCAACAAAATAGCTTATATTCAACCAAACAGTTGCATTTTTATCCAAGAAAGATGAAATTTCTCTTAAAATAGATAAATTTTTAATTTGAAATTTTTTTTTTTTTAAATAGTTGAATTTTCATCCAGAAAAGATTTTAGTTCTCTTTTCAACACCAAAATATGAAATTTAGCCAAAAAAATCAATTTTCTACAGAATAGTTAAATTTTCAACAAAACAGCAGAATTTTCAATCAAAAAGTATGATTTTTCAACAAAATTGTTGAATTTCAAACCAAACAGTTAAATTTTTGTCCAAGAAAAATGAAAATTCTATTAAAACAGGTGAATTTTTGAATCAAAAATAAAAATTTTCAAAAAAGAGTTGAATTTTCATCCAAAAGGATTTCAATACACTTTTTTTACAGAAAAATACAAATTTTAAACAAAAAGTAAATTTTCTAGGAAATAGTTGAATTTTCAATAAAAAGGTGCATTTTTGTCCAAAAAAGATGCAATATTTCTACTATAGAAAAAGATGAGCTTTTAAATTAAAAAGACAAATTTTCAGAAAAAATATTTTTCATCCAAAAAATATTTTAGTTGACTGATCGGCAACAAAATACAAATTTGAAACAAAAGGTTAATATGTATATGAAAAGAGTTGAATTTTCAACCCGAAAAGACGAATTTTTAACAAAACAGTTGATTTTGCAAAAAAAAATTATGTCTTTTTGAGAAAATTGTTAAATTTTCAACCAAATAATAAAATTTATAACTAAAAAGATAATTTTCAGGAGAAAGTTTTTGCGAATTTACAAAAATTACGTACATGACTGCCGTGATTTGGAAAAACACCGTTAATTGCAAAAAATCGAAAAATGAGTTTTTTGTATCGTTGGAATCGTGAAAAAAAGATACACCTGATTATTAAAATAATTTTTTCAAATTGTTAATAACTTAAAAAATAATTATTGCATAATTTTTGGAAAACACCGTTAACTGCAAAGATTGGCGAGTTGTGATTTGAGAGAGAGCCGTAACTGACCGTTAACTGCAGGCGTAAATCAGATACGACAAAATGACGTCAAAATTCGAGAAAACGCCGTAACGGACAGTTACGGACTTTACCAAAATTATTGGACGGCGATTTCGAGCCTTCGTGATTTCGGAGAGGTCCGTAAGTACTTACGGCGTTCTCCGGAATCATCGAACCCCGAGAAAAAAGGTTTGTGATTCGAGAAACGCCGTAACTGCACTTATTATTAGTTATTATATTCTTTTGCCGTGAACGGCGTTCTCTCAAATCACGACAGGCCTATTTCTGAGGTCCATAATTCGAAGAGAGCCGTAACTGCCCGTTACGGCGTTTTCTTTTTTTTCGAACTGTACTGTAACCCTTCAAGTATCTGCTGGATAAATAGGAATAAATTGAAATTAAAAAAAAAATTTCGTGATTTTTCAGTTTGCCCGGTTAAGTTTACGAGACTACTTAGCACGCACCCTCAGTACTTTTGATCCCTACTCTCAACTCTCAGATGTCGATAGGACAGATCAGGGTACTTCTTTAAAAATCGAGGAGGGTGAAGAGAGAGCAGTTAGCAGGACGTCGAGTAGCTTTTTGTATTTCAAACAGCTATCCAAAGTTTCTCTTTGTCAAGTCACGCAGTAGTTCACTACACTCTTGAGTGCATTCGTATTCCTTTCCAGATCCCGAAAAAATCTTACATTTGCAATAAGAGCCTAACCCACATTTTCAAGATTTTACAGTATATTTTGCAATATTTGTTTATAATTAAAAAACTTAATTACCAACGGCCATACCACGCTGAAAAACCCAGTTCTCGTCAGATCACTGAAGTTAAGCAGCGTTGGACGCGGTTAGTACTTGGATGGGTGACCATTCAAGAATACTGACATGAGTGCTGTTGGCACATCGTGGGTGTGGTGAGCCCACACTTGTAGTTATTTATAACTACAAGAAAAACCTAGAAACACTACCCGAATCGGGTAGTGTCACGCCTACCCTGAAAGGGAAATGGTTTAATGGTATATAACAGGAGACAAAAAACGTTTTCAAAAATATAATTTTTTTTTCTTAATTAATGTTAGAGGGGTTTTCAGATAAATCAGTCCTTAGCTGAACTCTAAAAAGTTTCATCGGAAAATGTTATTAGGTTCCGAGAAAATTCAGGGAGAAAGTTCTTTTTCGCTTGGGCAGCAAGTTTTTTTCAAATTTAAATGGTAATAAAATATCCAATATTTAATTTAAAAAATGAGATTATCAAAAAAATTGTTTCGTTAGGATGTGTATTAGAACTATTTTAATTTTTTGAATTAATAACCTTATTATCGAAAATGTGTGCGTTTGTTTCCTAACATTAAAAAAATATACAATTTAAAAATCTATTATTTACCAAACTTTGTGATATTAGGTTCAAAAAATGTTTGAAGAAATAATGATTAATTACTAATTTCGAATTGAAAGCGTTTGAAATTTAAAAAAATATATTGAACGATTTTGAATTGAAAAGGTTAGAAATAATTAAAAATTAAAAAATGTTGTATCGGAAGCTCCCCAAATTCCTCAAAAATATTCAGTTTTTAATGCTTTTCCAGAATATTTATTCTTTTTCTTATTCTCTTTTATTCTTTTGAATTACTTGAAAAGTTTTCAAATACTTTCAAAACCTTTTAAAATTTCTTGAAATCTTCTGAATTTTTTCCGAATTCCTGAAATTTGTTCAAATTCCCTAAATTCCTTATTTTTTTGTATACCTTATTCCTTTTATTCCATCATACTAAAAGTCTTGGAATTCCCCGAATTCGTGTAATTAACTGTACCATTTTAATTCCTTAAATTCGTGTAATTTCCTGAATTAGTGGGATTTCCTAAATTCATAGAAATTCTCAAAAATTGAATGAATCCTCTGAATTCAGGGAATTTTAGGTAATTCAGATGAATTAATAGAATTCAGGGATTTAAAATAATTCATAATATTTAAGGAATTCAGGAAATTTAGAGAATTAGAGGAATTTCAGGAATTCGAAAGATTTAGAGAATTGAAGGAATTTCAGGAATTCCGAATTTTTAAGGAATTCTGTGAATTCAGAATATTCCAGGATCTTAGAGAATTCAAGGAATTCCAAAAATTGAAGAAATTCAGATGTTTCAATATTTCAGAGAATTCAGATCATTTCAGTGATATCAAAACATTTATGGAATTCAAGGAATTTGGAGAATTCAGGATATTCAAAGAATTCGCGGAATTGACAGAATTTTAGAAATACAGAACAGTCAAAGAATTCAGAAAATTCTGAATGGAATTCAGAGAATTAAAGGATTTAATAAATTTTAAGGAATTCCTGGTATCATCCTAATTTTAACTATTCCTGCAGAATTTCAGAACATTTGGTGAATTCAAAGAATTAAAAGAATTCAGAGAATTCAGGAAATTCAGAATATTCAAAGAATTTAGGGAATTCGGAGAATTCCAGGAATTCAAAATATTCCAAGATTTCAGAGAAGTCAAAGAATTCGGTGAATTCTGAATATTCAAGGAATTGAGGATATTTAGGGAACTGAAGGATTTCCAGGGAGTCGAGGATTTCAGAAAATGTAGTATATTCAAGGACTTCATAGAATTCAAGGAATTTAAGTAGTCCAGAGAATTCAATAATGAATTTCAGAAATTCAAAATATTCAAGGAATTTAGGGAATTCCGAGAATTCAAGAATGCAGGATATTTGAAGAATTCAAGGATTTCAGAGAATTCAGCGAATTTCAGAGATTTCAGAGAATTCTAAGAATTCATAGATTTTAAGAAATTTAGGATACCTACCAAATTTTTATTGCTCTAAATAAAAAACTCTCAATTTTGAAGAAAGAAATAAAAAATTTAAATTTTAACTTTTTCATATTATAAACTAAGATGGTTAAAGACTATACTTCCGCTTAAAATGGAAGAATTGTGACAATAGGTTTTTTTAAGGATTCAATTATTTTTACGAAAAATAATATCAGAAATTAAAAAGATTTAAAAAAATTTTTAATGTAGGTATTTTGAGTCGTCATAAAATAAAAAAACCTATTCACTGAAAAGAAAATTAATTAAACATTAAATAAAACGTCAAATATATTTATTTCAAAAATACTAGGTTCCAATCATTAATTTTATTTTATTGTACACTTTCAAAGATTTGAAATTGGTTCCGAAAAATTTCATGTGTTAACAATTAAAAATCATTATTTTTCTTTTGAACTTATATGATTCGAAACTTTAAATAATAAAAAAAAACAATTAAAAAATAACAGAAAAGAACCACGTACATAATTTATGGTTTCCAGAAATAATAAGAAATGGGACTTGAAATTAATGAAAATTTTTTTTATTCAATATAACACATTTGTAGTGAAAAAACTTGATTTTCGAAATTTCCTGATTTTTCCTTGAGCAAATTTTCATTTTCCCTGGCCATTAACATTCAAATACTAGCATTTTAATATATAATATTTCTAACATAGGATCTTTTATAAACAGAATAAAACAATATTTCAGATAGAAATTTAAAATGTTCATATTTATCCATATATTTTAAACAAAAAAAATTGTTTTCTACCATAAAATATCACTTTTCAACAAAAGACTTAAATTTTCAACAATATAATTAAATTTTCAACAAAATACTTGAATTATCAACTTACAAAGATAAATTCTTGTAAAAAAGTGTAATAGTTGATATTTTAACAACAGCAAAATGAAATTTCATGAACAAAAAAACTTGAACCAAAAAGACGAATTTTCAACAATTAAAGATTTTTCAGTTATAAAAGAAAAATAATTCACCTAATTTGTTGAACCTGTAAGCCAAAAAGATGAACCTTCATTTAAAAAAACAAATTTTTAACAGATTAGATCAATTTTTACCCATGCAGTTGACTTTTGAATTGAAAAGGATCAATTTTAAACTAAATTAATCAACTTTCAACCAAAGAGATGAATCTTAAACAACAAAATATTTCTTAAGAAAGTTGTTCAACCAAAATTTTCAAACAAAATAGTTGAATCCTCAAACAAAGAAGATTAATTTTTTTTTCTCCCCCTGACTACTAGGGAAGCTTCCTATTGAAAATTTCCCTGATGAGGAAGCCTAAATAGCCTCGAAACATTTTGGATCCTCGTAGTATAAAAATTACGGATAAATAATAAAAAAAGAGTGCGAGGTTGTTTGTTTGACTATTTTTCTCTTGTTCCTCTAACTACTAGGGAAGTTTCCTATTACAAATTTTTCCGGTGAGGAAGCCTAAATGGCCTCGAAACATGTCGGATTCTAGTAGTATAAAAAAGACCGATAAATAATAAAAAAAGAGTGCGAGGTTGTTTGTTTGGCTCTTTTTTTCTCTTGTCCCTCTAACTACTAGGGAAGCAACCTTGAAAAAATTTCCCTGATGAGGAAGCCTAAAAAGCCTCAAAACATGTCGCATCCTGGTAATAGAAAAAATATAGATAAATAATAAAGGAAAGAGAGCGAGGTGGTTTGGTTGTGTCTTCTCTTGTTTCTCCCTGTAACTGCTTCGGAAGTTTCGTATTAAAAATGTCACTGATGAGGAAGCCTAAAAGGCATCAAAACGTGTCGGATCCTGGTAGTATAAAAATACGGATAAATAATAAAAAAAAGAGTGCGAGGTTGTTTGTTTGACTCTTTTTGTCTTGTCCCTCTAACTACTAGGAAAGTTTCGCATTGAAAATTTTCCTGATGAGGAAGCCTAAAAGACCTTGAAACATGTTAGATCCTAAAAGTATAAAAAATACGGATGAGTAATAAAGAAAAAAGAGCAGGGTGGTTTGGTTGTCTCTTTTCTTTTTTCTTTCTCCAACTACTAGGGAAGTTTCCAATTGAAAATTTGCCTGATGAGGAAGCCTAAAAGGCCTTAAAACATGTCGGATCCTGGTAATAGAAAAAAAGACAGATAAATAATAACGGAAAGAGAGCGAGGTGGTTTGGTTGTGTCTTCTCTTGTTTCTCCCTGTAACTGCTTCGGAAGTTTCGTATTAAAAATGTCCCTGATGAGGGAGCCTAAAAGACATCAAAACATGTAAATCCTGGTAGTATAAAAAGACGGGTAAATAATAAAAAAAGAGTGCGAGGTTGTTTGTTTGACTATTTTTCTCTTGTCCCTCTAACTACTAGGGAAGTTTCCCATTAAAAATTGTCCTGATGAGGAAGCCTAAAAGGCTTTGAAACATGTTAAACCCTAGAAGTATAACAAGGCGGATCAATAATAAAGAAAAGAGAGCCGGGTGGTTTGGTTGAATCTCTTTTTTCCCCCTCTAATTCCTAAAGAAGATTCTTATTAAAATTTTCCCTGATGAGGAAGCCTAAGAGGCCTGGAAACATGTTGGATCCTGGAACTATAAAAAAGACGAATAAATAATAAAGAAAAGAGAGCAGAGTTTTTTTCACGTTTTTTTTTTCTTTTTTTCTCCCCCTGACTACTAGGGATGCTTCCTATTGAAAATTCCTGGCAGTATGAAAAATACAGATTAATAATAACGGAAAGAGAGCGAGGTGGTTTGTTTGTCTCTTTTCTTTTTTCTCCCTCTTTTTGCAGTTGTTATATAACTGTCTCATGGGCCGATTAGAATGTTTGGAAACATATTTCTCCCATTTTAACTCCTTTTGTGCAATTGCTTCACACAAATTGACTTTCTTGTGTATATGTTTTTTTTAACATGTCCACCACACTTCTTTTTAGGCCATTATGTGCAATTTTGTTACACAAATTGACTGTTTTAATTTTTTTTTATGTACTCCCAAAAATTTATTAAACAGAGACATTAAGCCATAGACCCTGTTGTCATTCTCTAGACTTTATTTCTTTTGCTTCATCATAGAGGAAGCTTTGTAATGGTAACATTTTCCAAAAAATTTTGATTCATTTAATTAAACATTCCTCAATTTAAAAATGTCTAATAGAATATTCTAAGCAATTGTACGCATGTGCGTGTGTAGATGTCACACTTTTTTGTGAACATGATTACTTGAAAACGGTGCAGATAAATTGCTGAAATTTGGAGGGCTTATTTTCACCTCTAATATCTTGAAACTGACAGGAGGATTTCTAAAAATATATATATTGCATTTTTTTTAGCACTCAATAATATTTTCAAAATCGGTTTTTCATAGTAAAATTTTTTTCATTAGCATAATTCAAAGTTGATGCAAGAATACAAAATATTCCTTGGTTCGAGACGAATCGATTAACCTAGATATTAATACATTTTATTAAAGTGTAGGGAAGTTATGGTAATTTATATATTTTGAAAATCGTTTTTTCATAGTAAAACTTTTTTCCTCGACATAATTCAAAGTTGATGCAAGAACAGAAAGGATGTGTTGATTCGAGTCGGATCGATTGACCCATACTATTAATTTATTAATACATTTTATTGAAGAGTAAGGAAGCTATTAGGAAGGTAATGCATAATATCTGGAAGTACGGTGTTTCATAGTAAAACTTTTTTCTTCAACGTAATTCAAAGTTGATGCAAAAATATAAAAGATTCCTCGGTTGATCGACCTGCAATATTAACACATTTTATTAAAGAGTAGGAAAGTTATGGTAATTTATATATTTATAAAATCGATTTTTATAGAAAAAATTTTCTCATGCTCGAAATGTAAAGTTGATGCGAGAACAAAAAAGATGTGTTGATTCGAGACGAATCCATTGTAGGGAAGCTATGGTAATGCATTATATTTGGAAATACGGTTTTTGTAGTAAAACTTCTTTCTTCAACATAATTCAAAGTTGATGCAAGAACGTAAAAGATTCCTTGGTTCGAGACGAATCGATTAACCTGCAATAATAATACATTTTGATAAAGAGTAGGGAAGTTATGGTAATTTATATATTTTTAAAATCGTTTTTTATTGTAAAAATTTTCTCATTCTCATAATTTGAAGTTGATGCGAGAATAGAAAACTTGTGTTGATTCAAGAAGAATCGATCGACCTATAACATTGATACATTTTATTCAAGAGTAAGGAAGCTATGGCAATGCATAATATTTGAAAACACGGTTTTTGATGGTAAAACTTTTTTCACTAACATAATTCAAAGTTGATGCAAGAACAGAAAAGATTTGTTCTTTCAAGACGAATCGATTGGCCTATAATATCAATACATTTTATTGAAGAGTAAGTAAGATATGGTAATGCATAATATTTAGAAATCGGTTCTTTTTTATAGTAAAACTTTTTTCTTTAACGTAATTCAAAGTTGATGCACAAATATAAAAGATTTCTTGTTTCATGTCGATTCGATTGACATAAATATTAATAAATTTTATTAAAGAGTAAGAAAGTTATCGTTATTTATATTATATTTAAAATCGATTTTTATAGTAAACATTTTTTCCTTCTCATAATTTGAAGTTGATGCGAGAATAGAAAATATGTGTTGATTTGAGACTATTCGATTGACCTATAATATTAATACATTTTATTGGAGTGTAAGAAAGCTATGGTAATGCATAATATTTGAAAATACTGTCTTTTTATAGTAAAACTTTTTTTCTTCATCATAATTAAAAGTTAACGAAATAATTGAAAAAATTCCTTGGTTCAAGATGAATCGATTGACCTATAATATTAATACATTTTAGTAAAGAGTGAGGAAGTTATCGTTATTTATATTATATTTATAATCGATTTTTATAGTAAAAATGTTTTGATTCTCATAATTTAAAGTTGATGCGAGGATAGAAAAGATGTGTTGATTCGAGACTATTCGATTGACCTATAATATTGATACATTTTATTGAAGAGTAAGGAAGCTATGGCGATGCATAATATTTGAAAATACGGGTTTTTATGGTAAAACTTTTTTCTTTAACATAATTCAAAGTTGATGCAGGAACATAAACGATTTCTTGGCTCAAGACGAATCGATTTTATTGAAAAGTAGGGAAGTTATGGTGATTTATATATTTTTAAAATCTATTTTCGTAGTCAAACTTTTTTCATTAACATAATTCAAAGTTGATGCAAAAACAGAGAAGATGTATTGATTTGAGTCGAATCTATTAACCTATAATATTGATACATTTGATTGAAGAGTAAGTAAGCTATGGTAATGCATAGTATTTGAAAAGACGGTTTTTCATAGTAAAACTTTTTTCACTAACACAATTGAAAGTTGATTCAGGATATAAAAGGTATCTTGGTTCGAGACGAATCGATTGACCTACAATATTAGTCCATTTTATTAAAGAGTAGGGAAGTTATGGTAATTCATATATTTTTTAAATTGATTTTTATAGTAAAAATGTTCTCACTCTCATAATTCAAAGCTGATGCGAGAATAGAAAAGTTGTGTTGATTGAAGAAGAATCGATTGACCTATAACATTGATACATTTTATTGAAGAGTAAGGAAGCTATGGGAATGCATAACATTTGAAAACACGGGTTTTCATAGTCAAACTTTTTTCACTAACATAATTCAAAATTCTATAATCTATCTATAATCTTTAATATTCATACACTTTATTTGAAATTAAGGAATTTATGCTCATTTATAATATTCGAATCATCTGTTTCAAACAGAAAAAAAATTTTCTCCGACATAATTCGAAGTTGATGCAAGAATATAAAAGATTTCTTGGTTCGAGACGAATCGGTTGACCTACAATATTAATACATTTTATTGAAGAGCAGGACAGTTATGGCAATTCGTATATTTTTAAAATTGATTTTTATAGTAGAAATTTTCTCATTCTCATAATTTAAAGTTGATGCGAGAATAGAAAAGTTGTGTTGATTCAAGACGAATCGATTGATCTATAATATTAATACATTTTATTGAAGATTAGGGAAGCTATGGTAATGTATAATATTTCAAAACACGGTTTTTTATAGTAAAACGTTTTTCATCGACATAATTCAAAGTTGGCGCATGAAAAGAAAATACTTGATCATAAATTTTCAAATAGAATAATTCTGAAAATTTTTGTAAAGAATTCATAAAGCTGGGAAGGGGATAGGGTGTGACAGAACTCTTCCCTTCCCTTTTCCAGCTTGAAAAATTATCATTTCGAATACAAAATACAAGACTGTGGTTTGTCTATTATTAAAAAAAATAACTAATGCTTCCCCTATAAAGAAGCAAATAAATTTTCTAACGGGAAGCAAAGTGCTCGTGAAATGAGCACCATATAATTATAAATACAAACAAAGTGGAAACACTCGACATCGAATTCACAGCTATTTATACTGTTCTCAAAAGTTCGGTTCTTGATCAACTATAAAAAATTCAATTAATTATACACATACTAAATGGAATCATCATGCTTAAAAATGTATTTCTTTCTGAATCATAATTTTTTTACAATTTGAAATAGAAATGAATACCAATGCCCACTTAAATTTTGGATCCGACTAGCACTCAATAGATAATCTGAATCGTTTAGCAAACAAACAAACAACAGGATGAAGGGGAAAAGAATAGGGTCGATAATCAAATCGCAGAATCAGTGATTGGGAATTGAATTGGACACCGGTCGAAATTCTCGCTTGCATATATAACCCATCCATCGCCTCTGCCAACGGAATCTATGGTTTGGAGAGATGGGTAAAATTAATTTGTGTCTGACGTATGAACGGGGCTTTATAATATTATCTCATAACTCTCCATAGCAATCGAGCTTATCTGCTTGACAGTGGCGTTTCAATTAGCCGTACGAGCAAAAGTCTTATCCCGGCTCCCTGTCGCATAATGTTCGCATAAATACGCTTCAATTAATTTACCAACGTCCCGCCGGCAAGGAGAATCACGGACGTAACTCGCCTATCATAATGTACATTGTAGAGTCGAGTCGGACAATATCGCCAATGCGGATGTGGGATATATGTCAAGATTCATTCGATTTCGCTTCCTGAACCCAAGTTTCCTTTTCAAACTATCCTAAGTTTTTTATTTATAATCAGAAAGAACTTTCACTTATTTGAAAATGAAAAAAAGGAGAAATTTTGCATATATTCCGGATTTGATAGGCAAAGAAAATTAATATGAGGAACGTCCACATATTACTTCACTCTCTAAAGGAAGGGTGTAGTCTGCTCTAACGCATTGCCGAGCCTAACCCACGGCCCTAACCCACGGCCCTAACCCACGGCCCTAACCCATGCGCCTAACCCATGCGCCTAACCCATCGCCCAAACATCATAGAGTGTCACATATAAGGAAGGGTCGGAAAGGTTGAATTTCCGAACAAAAAAGACCATTTTTTTTGGAAAGAGTTAAATTTTTAACACGAAAAGTTGAATTTTTGACCAAAAAAGTTCATTTTCAGCCTAGAGAGATGAATTTTTAAGAACAAAAAATGACACAATGATTGAGCGTTCTACAAACTAATCTAGTTTTTTACCAAATAGAGGAATTTTTAAACTACAAAGATGATTTTTCAACCATCAAGCTTAATTTTCTGCCAAAAGATGATTTTTCGATTAAAAATTATATGTTAACAAAAGGAAATGAAACAGTTAAATTTTAAGTTAAAAAAAAACGAATTGAACAAAACGAACTATCAACCAGTTGAATTCTTCGAAAAAAGAGAAAACAAAAATTTAGAAAAATAATTGTGTCCTCAAACAAACACATCTATTTTCAACAAACAAGATTAATTTTCTACCTAAATATATGATTTTAAAAAAATATATAGTTGGATTATTAAGCTGAAAAGTCGAATTTTTTAGAAAATAGTTGACATTTAAAGAAGAAAAGAAGAATTTTTAACCAAAAAGTTTATTTTCAATCGAGGAAGATGAATTTTTAACGAAATAGTTAAATTTTCATCTAAAAAGGAAAATTTTTTTACCAAAAATGGAATCGTTAAATTTTCATTTAGAAAACCTAATTTTTACCGACAAAAAAAAGTTTCAGATAAAAAAGTTAATTTTCAACCAAAAGGAAATGATTTTTTTATCAGAATAGTTTAATTTTTGAATAAATAGTTTAATTTTTAACTAAACACTTGAATTTACAACAAAAGTACATTAATTTTCAATTGAAAATATCAATTTTCTACCAAATTGTTGAATTTGCAAGTCAAAAAGACTAATTTTTTATAAAAAGGTCAAATTTTCAACCCAATAATATGAATTTTCAACGTAAAAGCTAATTTACGACTAAATAGTTGAATTTTCAACAAAAATAATGAATCTTTAATTTTAAAAAAATTAATTTTTCACAAAGTAGTTAAACTTTAAGTCAATTATTTATTTTTCCGATTCAAAAATTGAATTCTCAACGAAAAATGTACGAATATTCAATATCCCAACAAATCAATTTTCAATTTAAAAAAATCAGTTTTCAATTAAAAATATCAATGTTCAATCGAAAATAGAATAGTTAACTAAAAAGATGAATTTTCAACCAAAGAGTTGAATTCTAAACTGAAAAATATAAATTTTTTACTAGAAAAGATCAATTTTCAACCCAAGAAGGAAATAATTATATTCTTAAAGAAGAAAATTAATTCTAAAAAAAACGAATTTGTGGCAAAATAGTTTAATTTTCAAACAAAGAGATAAATTTTCAACTAAATTAATGAATTCCTAAACAAAAAAATTAATTTTATAAAAAAGATTTCAACATTCAACCAAAGGATGAATTTTTCACCAAAAAGTTGATTTTCCAACACAAAATAATAATTTTATACAAAAAACGATTAATCAATAACAAAATACATGAATTTTGAACCAAGTACTGGAATTTCAACTAAAAAAAATTAATTTTCAACCAAAAATGAAATCTTTCAATTTTCAGTTTATAAATTCTAATTTTCAACAACAACAAAAATCAATTTTTAACCAGTTGAATTCTACTGAAAAAGACGAATTTTTAACAAAGTAGTAGAATTCTCATTAAAAATTATAAATTTTCAACAAACAAAAATAATTTTCTACTCAAATAGAAGAATTTTTAACAAAATTCGTTAACATAATATTTAAATAAAATAATAATTAAAATTTAATAATTTAAATTTTTAATTATTATATAATTTATATATATAATTTATTATTTTTATATATTATTTTTTATATATTTTTATATATATTTTCATATTTTTTTTATTTTTTTTATTTTATTTTTATTTTAATTGTTTTTAAAAATTTATTTTATTTTTTTATATTTTTTTAATTTATTTATTTTAAAAATTTATTTTAATAATTTTATTTTATTTTTTTATTTATATTTTTATATATATTTATATATTATTTATTATTTTTATATTTATTATTTATTTATTTATTAATTATATAATTTATAATTTAATAATAATTTAGGAAAATTAAATAATTAAATTAACAACAAAAACTAGAATAGCTACATTTTTAGACAAAAAATTAATTTTTTACCACAAAAACGAATTTCCAATAGAATAGGTGAATTTTCAAATAAAGAGTTTAATATTAAACAATGAGCCTAATTTTCTAAACAAATCATATTAATTTTTAACCAAAAATATAAACTTATTACCAAATTGTTGAATTTTCAAGCAAAAAATACGAATTTTGTAGAAAACAGCTGAATTTTCAACCAGAAAATATGAATTTTAAACGAAAATATTAATTTACTATCAAATAGTTGCATTTTCAACTGAAAAAATGATTTAATTATAAATTTAATTGTCAACGAAACATGTAATAGTTCATATTTCAACAAAAAAAAAAAGATTATAATTTTAAATAAGAAAGATAAATTTCGAACGAAAGAGTTAAATTTCCAAATAAAAAAGATAAATTTCTAACCAAAAATGTAATCAAAAAATATTCAGTTCAAAATCTCATTTTCGACAAAATGCTTGAATCCACAACAATAACAGATTAATTTTCAACCAAGGAGAATAATTTTCTACCAAAAAAGCGGAATTTTGAAGAATATATAACAATTTTAAACAGGAGTGATCAATTTTCAACAAAAAATGGAACAGATACATTTTTAGAGACAAAAATTAATTTTTAACTGAAAAAATTAATTTCCAACAGAATAGTTTAATTGAAAAAAAAGCGTTTACTTTTTTACAAGAAACTTTGATTTTCTACCAAAGAAGTTTAATTTTCATTCAAAAATATTTATTTTCAAGCCAAAAAGACGAATTACAAAGCAGCTGACTTTTCAATTCGAAAATAGAAATTATCAAAAAAAAAGTTAATTTACGTCCAAATAGTTGAATTTGAAACTAAAATGATAAATGTGTATAAAAAAAGAACTTTTTACAAACTAGTTCAATTATAAACCAAGTTTTTCAAATTTTCAATAGAAAAAACAGTTTAATTCAACCAAAAAAGACGAATTTTCAACAAAATAGTTGAATCCTCAACAAAAACTGATTAATTTTCAACCAAGCAGTTGCATTTTTAACCCAGAAGGCAAAATAGCAAAACATGAATTTTCAATCAGGAAAGATTAATTTTTAATTTAGGATATTATACATTTTCAACAAAACAAAAAAATGAATTTTCAACAAAATAGTTAAATGTTCAACGAAATAAATGAATTTTCAAGAATTTTCAAACAAAAAGTTGATTTTTTAAACAAGAATTGTGAATTCTCTTTCGTTAAAGCTCTTTTTGACATTATATTCAACAATTTTGTATCAAATGTATATTACATTTATTTCTGTACTTTGGCCTGGAATACCTTATTCAGATATTGCAAAATAAGGTACAAATGTTATTTATCATTATTATTATATCATGATTACCATTATTATACCATTAATTAAAACATTTAATTTTTTTAAATTTTCATCTAAAAATTAAAAAAAAATTAAACATTTGGGGGTAGGCGAATATTTGTTCCTTATTATGTACTAATTTTTATTCTCAGCTATTCTGAAAAATGTATATCATTTCAATATATTATCACAAACAACAAAAAAGTTGAATTTTAAACTAGATATTTGAATTTTCATTTGAAAAATTAAAAAAAAATTAACCTTTGGGGGTAGGCGAATATTTGTTCCTTATTTTGTAATAATTTTTATTCTCAGCTATCCTGAAAAATGTATATCATTTCAATATATTATTACAAACAACAGAAAATTTAAACTTTAAACTAGATGTTTCAAAAACTTTTTTAAAGTTAGAACTTTGATGGTAGGCGAATATTTGTTTCTTATTTTGTAATAATTTTTATTCTCAGCTATCCTGAAAAATGTATATCATTTCAATATATTATTACAAACAACAAAAAAGTTGAATTTTAAACTAGATATTTGAATTTTAATTTGAAAAATTAAACCTTTGAGGGTAGGTGAATATTTTTTTCCGTATTTTGTAATAATTTTTATTCTCAGCCATCCTGAAAAATGTATATCATTTCCATATATTATTACAAACAACAACAAAGTTGAATTTTAAACTAGATATTTAAATTTTTATTTGAAAAATTGAAAAAAAAAAAAATTTGGTGGTAGGCGAATATTTGTTTCTTATTTTGTACTAATTTTTATTCTCAGCTAGCCTGCGAAATGTATATCATTTCAATATATCATTACAAACAACAACAAATTTGAATTTTAAACTAGAGGTTTTAAACAATTTTTTTTTTAATTAAACCTTTGCGGTTCAGAGAATATTTGTTTCTTATTTTGTACTAATTTTTACTCTCAGCTATCCTGAAAAGTGTACATAATTTCAATATATTATTACAAACAACAAAAACGTCGATTTTTAAATTAGATATTTAAATTTTCATTTAAAAATTTCAACAACAAAAAATAAACCTTTGAGGGTAGGCGAATATTTGTTCATTATTTTGTACTAATTTTTATTCTCAGCTATCCTGATGAATGTCATTTCAATATATTATTACAAACAACAACAAATTTGAATTTTAAACTAGATGTTCCAAAAAATTAAAAAAAAGTTAAACCTTTGGGGGTAAGAGAATATTTGTTTCTTATGTGGTACTAATTTTCATTCTCAGCTATCCTGAAAAATGTATATTATTATTATTATTATTATTATACCATTAAGCCATTTCCCTTTCGGGGTAGGCGTGACTTGCTCGGTTGGAGAATAGTAGTGTGTATATGGGTATATAGGTATAAGGTAGGTAGGAATATAGGTATGAGGTGGATAGGTATATAAGTGTTAGGTATATATATTTTAGATTGATCTGGAATTCTCGTGTTATTTATTTGAATGACACGTTTACTCCGCAACACTGCTCCGACCCAGGTTGCTGATCAATCTCTCTAGCGA
>CAKNYM010049961.1:64907-88215 GCA_932195095.1 Andricus curvator | reverse complement strand
ATATATAGCTTTCGATATTTCCGTGACACACCTATTTTTTAGAGAAAAATGTTGTATTTTGGTATCAGGAGTTAATCAGTTGTAATCCTTGACGTGTAAGTAGAGAATAAAACGACCTTTTCCAGCACATTGTAAGTTCCAAAGAAAGTTCGTATATCCGTATTTTCCACCTTGGTATTGTATTTCGAGACTTCCACAATCCTCTAAAGCCGTAAATATTGGTAATGCGAAACTGGGTCATTCTCGCCTTTAGGGGTTTACCTTCCTGGCATTCTTGATCGTTGAGGTCTAAGGACTCAAAAATTTCCTTCAAATTTCCATCCTTCTTTCAATAATACAATCGCACGAAACAAGCCTAGATAAATATTTATGAATGATTTTGCTTTTTATTTACACCCTCATTTATTTCCTTTAAATTAGTTCCATTTTTTGAAAATATTTTCTTACATTAACGTTCAAACAAGAGGAAACTTGATATTACATAAACAATTTCAAAAAATTTTCAGAGAAGTTTTAATTACAAATCAGATTTTGTATTCAAAATGATAATTTTTCGAGCTGGAAAAGAGAAGGGAAAAGTTCTGTCGCACCTATCCCTTTCCCAGCATTATGATTTCTTTATAAAAATTGTCAGAATTATTTTCTTTGAAAATTCATGATCAAAAAGTCATTTCAATTCATGCATCAACTTTGAATTATGCCGATGCAAAAAGTTTTACTATAAAAAACCGTCTTTTCAAATATTATGCAATACCTAAAAACCTTTTTTTTTTAGCTTCCTTACTCTTTAGTAAAATGTAGCAATGTTATAGGTCAATCGATTCGTCTCAAATCAACACATCTTTTCTGTTCTTGCATCAACTTTGGATTATTTTAATGAAAAAATTTTTACTATAAAAACCCGTTTTGCAAAATATATAAATAACCATAACTTCCCTGATGTTCAATAAAAGGTATTAATATTATAAGTCAATCGATTCGTCTCGGATAAACACATCTTTTATATTCCTGCATCAACTTTGAATTATGCTGATGGAAGAAGTTTTACTATAAAAAACCGATTTTTAAAATATTATTGAGTGCTAAACAAAATGCAATAGATATTTTTAGAAATAAATCCTTCAGTCAGTTTCAAGATATTAGTAATGAAAAAAATCTGCCCGCTTCGCGGGAACATTCTCATCGCGCGCTTCGCGCGCGGCTCGCTTCGCTCGCAAGTTTCAGCGCGCCTAGGGCGAGCGACTGTTGGAACTCGCGCTTCGCGCTCGATCATATATTTATCTCGCGCTTCGCGCTCGATTATGTATTCACCTCGCGCTACGCGCTCGGGCGTATCTACATCGCGCTTTACGCTCGGTTCCTCTAGATTTTTCAACTTCGTGTTCGACTTCGATGAAAAGAAAAAGTTTGCTTGCAAATATTATAAAATTATCAAAACCTCTACATATTAAGTGATTGTTAAATTTTTTTTTATTTCAGACTGAAAAGGAACTTCATTTACTCAAGGTTCTATCGACCTTAAGGAACACATTCTCATCCAGACACTCGCGCTCGATATTTGATTTCAAAATCATTTGAACCTTGCGTTCCAGGCTCGGTTCTGTGCACCGTATGATAGAAACCAAAAAGTTTGAGCGCACTAACGGCGCGCGATTTGGTCGTCGCGCTTCGCGCTCCGAAATACACTGATCGCGCACTTTCTGCTTCGTGTTATATGTTCTTCATATACAAATCATTAAATTTGTATTTGATTTCAAATTAAAAGTAATGATACAATTTAGGCGACAAATTTTATTAGTCAACATTTTATTTTAGCTTGTGCCGTTTTTCAAAAGTTAATTTTTTTCATTTTGAATATATTCTCACAACAAAAATTGATTACAGGTTTGTAAATCTTTTTCGAATGCACAATTTTTGTTCATTTCTCTGTTTTCGTACCTTGCATTGTTTTTTCAAAAATTTGATTTTTTTTACTGTCAATGTTATTTTCATGAATAAAACAAAAACTACGCATCCTATCGAAACATGATTCACAAAAAATGTGTACCTCTTCCTTCGATGAACAAATTTTATTTTTGTCATTTTTTTCGTAACTCGTGTTATTCGTCTAAAAATTTGATTTTTCTATTTTCAATGCTGTTTTTTACGAATAAAACAAAAACTGCGCATCATATCAAAAAGTGAATGATAACAAATTTGTAGATCTTTTTCAGGTGCACAATTTTTGCGGAATGATCTTTTCTCGTATCTTGCATAGTTTGACAGCAAAATGGAATTTTTTATTTTTCATTATTTTTTTGTGCGATCAAAATTATAGGGTGTTCAAAAAGAAACGTTTTTCTCCTCTTGACTTTTTTCCATGTCGTGCGTTTTTCGGCTTAAAATGTTCATTTTCGTTTGTTTTTTGGAATTTTGAAAATGGTATAACTCCAGTAATTTTTTTTTATCACGAAAAATCATGAGGATATTTTGTTCGTCATTTTGCGTACTACTAATAACAGTACACAGAATTTTCAAATCTTCAAAAAAAGTGGTCTCAAAAATTTTCAAAATGTGCTCACTTTTTGAATTTTCATCCAAAATAGCTGGTTAACGAACTCGTTCTTTCTTTCTAAGACATAAAAAAGTGTGCCAGAGCTTAATCAAATCTGATCATTTTTTCGAAAGTTATCGTGTCTACAGACAGACAGACAGACTACAGACTACAGACAGACACCTTGGTAAAAATCGTTTTTTCTGACTCAGGAGGTCTCAAAACGTGGAGATTTGATGAAAACCGACTATGTCAAATTTTACATGAAACCAATACCTTCTCATTAGAATGAGAATGTAAAAAAGTTGATGCAAGAACAGAAAAGATGTGTTGATTTGAGACGAATCGATTGACCTATATTATTAATACATTTTGTTAAAGAGTAAGGAAGCTATGGTAATGCATAATATTTGAAAATACGTTTTTTTATAGTAAAAATTTGTTCTGCAACATAATTCAAAGTTGATGCAAAAATATATAAGATTCTTTGGTTCGAGACGAATCGACTGCCCTATAATATTAATAAATTTTATTGAAGAGTAGGGAAGTTTTGGTAATTTATATATTTTGAAAATCGGTTTTTTATAGTAAAACTTTTTTCATTAACATAATTCAAAGTTGATGCAGGAATATAAAAGATTCCTTGGTTTGAGACGAATCGATTGACCTGCAATATTAATACATTTTATTAAAGAGTGGAAAAGTTACGGTAATTTATATATTTTGAAAATCGGTTTTTTATAGTAAAACTTATTTCGTTAACAAAATTTAAAGTTGATGCAAGAAGAGAAAATATGTGTCGATTCAAGACGAATCGATTGACCTATAATATTAATACATTCTGTTGAAGACTAAGGAAGCTATGAAAATGCATACAATTTGCAAATAAGGTTTTTATAGTAAAAATTTGTTCTTCAACATAATTCAAAGTTGATGCAAGGAAATAAAAGATTCCTTGGTTCAAAACAAATCGATTGGCCTGCATTAATAATAGATTTTAGTAAAGAGTAGGGAAGTTATGGTAATTTATATATTTTGAAAATCAGTTTTTTATAGTAAAACTTTTTTCATTAACATAATTCAAAGTTGATGCAAGAACAGAAAACATGTGTTGATTCGAAACGAATCGATTGACCTATAATATTAATAGATTTTATTGAAGAGTAAGGAAGCTATGGTGATCCATAATATTTGTAAATACGGTTTTTTATAGTAAAACTTTTTTCTTTAACATAATTCAAAGTTGATGCAAGAATGTAAAAGATTCCTTGGTTCGAGACGAATCGATTGACCTACAATATTAATATATTTTGTTAAAGAGTAGGGAATTTATGGTAATTTATATATTTTGAAAATCGGTTTCTTATAGTAACACTTTTTTCACTAACATAATACAAAATTAATGCAAGAACGGAAAAGATTCCTTGATTCCAGGCAAATCGATTTATCTATAATATCAATACACTTTATTGAAGATCAGGGAAGTTATGCTCATTTATTTATTATATTTGTTTAAAAAACTTACTTCTCTAACTCAAAATTACACTATTTTATTCTTGGTTGAAATTTTATCTTTTTCAGTTGAAAATTTGTCTATTTTGAAAATGCCATTAAAAATTACAAAATTAAGTTAAAAATTAATTTTCTTCGGTACAAATTATTCTTTTTTGGTAGAAAATTAGTTTTTTTTTCATTGACAGTTGTTTATTCCTTGGTTGAAAATTAGTGTTTTGATTAGAACTTAAATTTTCAAACTAAAAATTTTTCATTTGTTTGCTTAAAAATTTAACTATTTTGTTGAAAATTTATTTCATTTTCTCAAAAACTTATTTCTCTAATTGAAAATTAAACTATTCTATTTTTTATTGAAAATGGATCATTTTATTTTAAAATTCATCTATTTTTTTGAAAATTTGTTTGCATTTTTATTGCAGAAAATTAAACTTCTTGGTCGAAAATTCCATTAAAGATCAGAAAAAATTTTGTTGAGCATGTGTGTATTTTGTTAAAAGTTATCCTTTTCTTGTAAAAAATTAGTATTTTTTAATGAAAATTAATTTTTTAGCTAAAAATACAACTATTACATTTTTCGTCGACTTTTTTTTTGGGCATTTAATCTTTTTGATTGAAAATTTTACTATTTCGTTGAAAACTTATTTTATTTGGTAAAAAACCTGCTTTCTCTAACTCAAAATTAAACGATTCTATTTTCAGTTGAAAATTTGTCTTTTTTGGTAGCAATATGTGAAATTTTGGTTGGAAATTTAAATATTATGTCAACAATTTCATTAAAAATTAAGATATTTGGTGTCAAATTCATGTTTTTTTTTTTAAATATTCTTTTCGGTAGAAAATTAATTTTTAAATTATAATTTAACTATTCAATTTTTTGTCAAGATTGTTTTGTATAGAGATTCAATCTTTTTAGTTGAAAATTCATCTGTTTGGTTAAAAATGTAACTTTTTCGTTGAAAATTTATTTTATTTCGTTAAGAACTTATTTCTCTAACTTAAAATTAAACAGTTTTATTTTTTGTTGAAAATTTATCTATTTTAGTTGAAAATTTATATATTTTGTTGAAATTTTGTCTTTTTGCTTTCTCACAGAGGAAGCTTTGTAATGGTAACATTTTCCAAAAATTTTTAATTAATTTAATTAAATTTTCCTTAATTTAAAAATGTCTAATACGATATTCTAAGCAATTGTGCGGAAGTGTGTGTGTGTTTGTTTGTAGATGTGTGTGTAAATGTCGCACCTTTTTGTGAACACGATAACTTAAAAACGGTTGCAGATAAATTGATGAAATTTTAAGGAATTATTTTCCCCACTAATATCTTGAAACTGACTAAAGGATTTCTAAAAACATTTTTTGCTTTTTTTTCACTCAATAATATTTAAAAAATCGGTTTTTTATAGTAAAACTTTTTTCAATAACATAATTCAAAGTTGATGCAAGGATATAAAAGATTCCATGGTTCGAGACGAATCGATTGACCTATTATATTAATACATTTTAATAAAGAGTAGGGAAGTCATGGTAATTCATATATTTGTTAAATCGATTTTTATATTAAAAATTTTCTCATTCTCATAATTTAAAGTTGATGCGAGACTAGAAAAGTTGTGTTGATTCAAGACGAATCGATTGACCTAGAATATTAATCCATTCTATTGAAGAGTAAGGTATCTATGGTAATACATAATATTTGAAAATACGGTTTTTTATAGTAAAACTTTTTTCTACAACATAATTTAAAGTTGATGCGAGAATAGAAAAGTTGTGTTGACTCAAGACGAATCGATTGACCTATAACACTGGTACATTTTATTGAAGAGTAAGGAAGCTATGTTAATCAATAATATTTGAAAACACGGTTTTTTATAGTAAAACTTTTTTCACTAACATAATTCAAAGTTGATGCAACAACAGAAAAGATGTGTTGATTCGAAACAAATCGATTGACCTACAATTCATCTAATTATTGATACATTTTACTGAAGAGTAAGAAAGCTATGGTAATGCGCAATATTTGAAAATACGGTTTTTCATATTAAAACGTTTTCTTTGACATAATTTAAAGTTGATGCACGAACATAAAAGATTCCTTGAATCGAGACGAATCGATTGACCTGCAATATTAATACATTTTATTAAAGAGTAGGAAAGTTATAGTATTTTATATACATACATACATTGATTAGCAGTTCGAACTCGAAAGTTCATTGCCTCACTACCCGATTCGGGTAGTGTTTCTAGGTGGATATTTACTACCAATGTGAGCCCACCACACCCACGACGGGCCAACAGCACGCAATATTCCTGAACGGTCACCCATCCAAGTACTAACCGCGCCCAACAATGCTTAACTTCAGTGATCTTATGAGAACTGGTGTTTTCAGCGTGGTATCGCCGTTGGCATAGTATTTTATATATATTTTTAAAATCGATTTTTATAGTAAAAATTTTCTCATTCTCATAATTTAAAGTTGATGCAAGAATAGAAAAGTTGCGTTGATTCAAGGCGAATCGATTGACCCATAACATTGATACATTTTATTGAATAGTAAGGAAGCTATGGTAATGCATAATATTTGAAAACACGGTTTTTTATAGCAAACATTTTTTCACCGACATAATTCAAAATTGATGCAAGACCGGAAAAGATTCCTTGATTCGAGGCAAATCGATTGATCTATAATATTAATACACTTTATTCAAGATTAAGGAAGTTATGCTCATTTATAATATTTGAATCATCTGTTTCAAGCAGAAAAACTTTTTCCATCGACATAATTCAAAGTTGATGCATGAATAGAAAAGACTCTTTGACCATAAATTTTCAAATAGAATAATTCTGACATTTTTTGTAAAGAAATCATAAAGCTGGGAAAGGGATAGGGTGCGACAGAACTTTTCCCTTCCCTTTTCCAGCTTAAAAAATTATCATTTCGAACACAAAATTTGATTTGTCTGATTTGTCTTTGTATTTAAAAAATTTGTTGTACTATTTTGTAATTTTTGCAAATTTCTATTTCTAAATTGATCAAAATGAAGATTCTGCTTTGTCTATTATTGAAAAAAATAACTAATGCTTCCTCCATGAGGAAGCAAATACGTTTGCTAACTTTTTTTTTTCTCTCTCTTTTTTTTTGTTGAGAGTACAGCTGGCTAAAAATTAATCTTGTCTGGTTAAGTATTCAAGTATCGTTCTCAAAATTCATCAATTATGAGACAAACTCTTAATTAATTTTTAACAACATTCAATAATTGATGTCTAAATCGGACTAAAATAGAGTCAGTCCCAAAACTTGTAGGCCACAAGAATTAAATATTTCATCCGCAAATGGCTTTTCGCCTGAAAGTAAAAGCAGCAAGGCGTAAGTCGGAGCTTTCCCTCACTTTTTTGATGAGGGGCAGACGCATGCAGTTAGGTGGCTGGGGGGCTGGCGCCTAGGTTTACAATAAGTCCAGACACCCCGTGAAAATGGGCCTCAGGTAGGCACATAACTTCCTCTTTTCGACGACGTGTAGGTACTCCCTCTATGATCCACTCTGCATTTTATGTCACGTGCATATACAGGTATATGGGTTTTTTAGGCCCTAGGGCCTAAAGAATCTCAACATTCAAAAAAGCATGTTCTTTCTTTTATTTCATTCCGTGAGCGTTTCCGAGACGCGACAGAAACGGTTAAAAAGGGTCTAAATTATGACGCGGTCACGTTTCCAGTGCAATTTATTATCACGGTCCTGCTGGTCCTTCTGCATCTTAAAATTCTTTTAAAAAAAGATAGAAAAAGGAGAGGAAAACAGGCATATTACCAGATCCCGCAACTCGATACTAAACTTTCATCATTAATTATTTCACTGAAACTTTCACTCATTCTCAAAATTTAGGAATTTTAAATTAGATTGAAATCAAATTCAAAATCCTATTTAACGTCCAATACTCAAGTTAATGTTTAGAATTCCTGAAAATGTTAACAAGAATCCAAAGACCAAATTTGGACAACCACCATAAAATTCTCCTATTGTATTTTTTTTTAAACTTTCTCCTAAAAAAAAATGTCTTCTTTTTTTCTTCTCATTTTTCTTTCCTCTTTTTTATTTTTGTCCAAAGAAAAAAATAATTTTTTTTTTTTAAGAGAAAGTTTTTTATGGTGGTTGTCCAAATTTGGTCTTTGGATTCTTGTTTATACTTTCAGGAATTCTATAAACTCATTCTTCTTCCTTTTTATTGATCCTTCTCCCGAAAAAATATTTACACTCTAAATTTGAATCAGTCATTTTAAATTATCCAATTTCTTCGAATTTGTAACTGAAACAAAATAATTTTTAACAAAAAATGGTGCAATAAAATTTTTGAGTGAAAAAAAAAATTAATTTTCAACAATAAAAACGAATTTTTTGCATAGTAGTACAATCTTCAGCCAAGTAGTTGAATTTTCAATTTCAAAAATGAATTTTCAACCAACAAGAGTAATTTTCTACCAACAAGTTTAATTTTTAACTACAAAAAGAGTAATTTTTGAAAAAAGAATCTTTAAACAATAAAGTTGAATTTTCAACTGAATAGATCAATTTTCACCCCAAGAGATGAATTTTTAACTGAAATTATGAATCTTAAAAAAAATATATACTTTGCGAATTTTGAACCTACATTTATTTCCTACCATTACAGACAAGTGTGCAACAAAATACATGATATTTCGATCAAATAGTTGAATTTTCGAATTAAAAAAATCAATTTTTAAGCAAAAATGGTATACTTCATTTTTCAGTTTAAAAAATAATTATCAATAAAAGAAAACGAATTTTTAACAAAATAGTTAAATTTTCAACCAAAGTGACGAATTTGCATTTAAAAAAAATTAATTGTGCATCAAGAAGAATTTTCTACCAAAAAATACGAATTTTCAACCGGCGTTTATTTTTGACTAATAAAGAAAAATTTTCAGAATTATACATGATATTTCAAACAAATGTTTCAATTTTCAAAAAAAAAAAAAAAAACAATTTTTAAGCAAAAATGGAATATTTAAAATGTCAATTAAAAAAATTAATTTTCAACTTAAAAAATTAATTTAAAAAAACGAATTTTCAAAAAAAAAAAGATGAATTCTGATGTGAAATGATGAATCTTAAACAAAAATAAGGAAGTTTGAACAAATTAGTTCAGCTTTTAACCAAATAGTAAAATATTCAATAAAAAAAGTTAAATTTTCAGCACAAAATTTCAATAGTTATTATGAAAATTTCAATTTCAAATAAAAAAAAATTTAATATTTTTACCAAAAAAGATATTAATTTTGAATCAAAAACGGTTGAATTCAACCAGAAAGGACGATTGATTAATTTCTTTAGGATTTATTTTCTACCAATAAAGACAAATTTTCAACGAAATACATACAGTTTCAACTAAATATTTGAATTTTCAACTAAAAAGTTCATTTTTCAAAACAAAAAAAATATTATAGTTCTGAAATAAAAACAACTGATATTTGAACAACAAAAAAATTGATTTAAAATTTAAAAAAACGGTGGAATTCAACAAAAAAAATGATTCTTCCACAAAATAGTTGAATTTCTAACCAAATATTTTGTCTTTTGAGTGAAAAAAAAAAATAATAATTTTCAACCAAAACTGGTACAAATGAATTTTTGAGAAAAGAAATTAATTTTTACCAAAAAAAAGCTGAATTTTCAACAAAATAGTTTAATCTTCAACCAAGTAATTGAATTTTTTTTAACCAAAAAAAGATGAATTTTCAACAAACTGCAAACATTTCAAACCAGAAAGTTTGATTTTTAACTAAAAAAATATTAATTTTCAACCAAAAAAGAAAGCGAATCTTTGAACAAAATAATTGAATTTTCAAATAAAAAAACATAAATTATGAATCTTGAACCAAAAAAAAAATAAATTCTTAACAAAGAAATTCGACTTTCAACTAAGTAGTTGCATTTTGAAAAAAAAAAATTAATTTTGAGCTGAAAGATTAATTTTCTAACAATAAAGTCAAATTTTCAACAAAATACATAAAATTTCATCCAAATACTGGAATTTTCAACTGAAAAGGTGAATTTAAAAAAAAATAGATCTTAACAAAAAAAGTTCATATTTTTTACCAAAAAAGGTTTTATTTTATTTAAAAACAATGTGGAATTCAACGAAAAAACGAATTTTCAATAAAATAGTTCAATTTTCAACCGAAAAAGAAGATTACCTTTTAACAAAAAAAAACGAATCTTGAACCAAAAAAATAAATTTTTAACAAAGCAGTTTAAATTTTAACCAAGTAGTTGCATTTTTTAACAAAAAAAAAAAATTAGGTCAAGATGATTAATTTTCTAAAAAAAAAAAACGAATTTTAAACCTGAATTTATTTTCTGCCAATAAAGAAAAATTTTCAACAAAATACATGATATTTTAATCAAATAGTTGAATTTTCAAATAAGAAAAATTAATTTTCAAGCAAAAATGGAATACTTAAACTTTCACTTAAAATAATTAATTATAAACAATAACAAAAAAACTAATTTTCAACAAAAAAGTTAAATTTTTAACTAAAGAGATTAATTTTCAACTGCAACGATAAACTAAATAGTTGCACTTTTTAATTAAAAAATATAATTATGGGCCAAGAAACAACAGAATAATTAAATTTTCAATCGATTTATAAAATTGTCAACTAAGAAGATGAAGTTCCAACAAATTACATTATTTTAACTGAAAAATATCATTTTTCAAAGAAAAAATGGAAAAGTTAAATTTTCAATTGAAAACTTGATTTGCAAACAAACAAAAAAACTAATTTTAAACTAAAATTATGAATCTCCAACCAAAAAAAGAAAACTTTAGAAAAAGTAGTTTAATTTTCCATTGATTAGTTGATTGTTATAATCAGTCACTTTCACAAATCGAATCAGTCATTTTGATTGATATCATCCGTAACTTTCCATGTGTTAACCAGTCAATTATGGTTAATTTTAATAATTTATTAAACAATTTAGAGATAATTTCGCAACTTCATTATAGCAAATAAATCAGTCACTTCCATTGACCAAAAATCAGTAATTTCAAGTGACTGATTCAGTCAACAATATTGACTGATTCATCTGTAAAACGACTGATTTGTCAGTTTTGTCAGTGAATCAGTTAAAAATTGACTGATTAAATTAATTGAGCATGCATATTGCTGACTGAATCAAATAGTCACTTGGAATGACTGATCAATCAAATTCCTACATTTTATTAAATGATTGAAATCAATCATAAATGACTGATTGACACATTGAACGTTACAGATTAGATCGATATAAATGACTGATTTAATCAGTGAATATTACTGAAAATTTTGTTAGAAATCATTTTTTTGTTTGAAGATTCATGATTTCAGTTGAAAATTCATCTCTTCGGTTGAAAATTATACTACTTGATTGAAAATTGAACTTTGTTAAAACTTAGTTTTTTTATCAAAGATGCTTCATTTTAATTAAAAGTTCATCGCTTTGGTTGAAAAATTAAATATTTTTTCTAATTTGTTTTTTGTAAGAAGTTAATTTTTTCATTAAAAGTGTAAATTATTCCATTTTTTTTAATTTATCAATTTCAGTTTCCAATTCTAAAATTTGGCTGGAAATGTATGTATTTCGTTGAGAATTCATCTTTTTCTGTAGAAAATTGATTTTCGGCGTTAAAAATTCGTTGAAAATTAAACAATTTTCTTAAAAAGTATCCTTTTGTTGAAAATTCATCTTTTTAGGTTGAATTCAACTGTTTTTAATTAAAAAACACACTGGTTGAAGTATCAACTATTGAATTTTTGGTTGAGAATTCATTTTTTTATTAAGAATTTGATTATTTTGTTAAAAATTCATTCTTTTTTTGTTAAAAATTAATTTTTCAGCTAAAAATTATCCTATTCAATTTTTATAAAAATTTATCTTTTAGGTTGAATATTCAACTGTTTGGTTGGAAATGAACTTTTTTGTTGAAAATTCATATTTTCGCGTTGACAATTCATTTTTTTTGTAGAAAAATCGTTTTTTCGATTGAAAATTAATTTTTCGAGTGAAACTTAAGCTATTCCATTTGTGGTTAAAAAACAGTTTTTGATTAAAAATTAAAATATTTTTTTTCTACAATTTGCGAAAAAGTGCCAGTTTTTCCACCTGTTTTTGGTGTAAAAAGTTACCGATTTTTGCTCGATGACGTGGCGCATGCGCAGTGCCGACCTTTCCGGGCAACAGTGACAAAAGTGGACAGATGCAGTGGAAAAAGTAAATGGACAGTGATAAAAGTGAGGCACAGTGGAAAAAGTAAATGTTATTTCGGGTGGGTTCGTGCTGCCTCGGGTGGACTCGTGCATCGTGCGCAGCCAACTTCATTCTATTTTCCGACTGTCGTCCCTAACCTAAAAGCAATTTCCTGAAAAGTCTCGAGTTGTGTATTTTGTATGTACTTTTGTCACTTGGCAAAAGCAAAAAAACACCGTCAGTTTCTCCGAAAATACTGTGCTTGGTTTTTTTCACGAAAAATCGGAAGTTTTGAAGCCCTCAACTTTATGGGCCAACTATTCAATTGTGAGAACAAGCTTATTATTACTGCCATATTATTGCCATGGTTTTGATAATTGCCATTGTCATTGTTGCGTCAATCGACAAAAAATCGCCTTCTTTTTACACAAAAAACAGGTAAACAAAAACTAGCACTTTTTAACAAATTATAGAAAAAGTATCGTGTCCCACACATTGAAAAAGCGACGATTTAAAACTCGTGTGATAGCCACCCTCGCTCCGCTCGGGTAGCTAACTTCACACTCGTTTTAAATCTCTCGCTTTTTCAACTTGTAGCACAATATACTATTTTGTCCAAGTATCTAGTATTACAATTTCTGTTTAGAATTAATCTCTTCTTGTTGGAATTTTCACTATTTTGTTAAAAATTCGTTCTTTTTTTGTTAGAAATGAACTTTTTACTTAAAATTCAACTATTCAATTTTTGTAAAAAAATTCATCTTTTTTAATTGAATATTAAAAAATTCGGTTAAAAATTGATCTTTTTTAGTTGAAAATTCAACCACTTTATTGAAAGTTTATGTATTTTGTTGAAAATGGTCTTTTTGGTAAAAAAATTAATCTTATTGGTTCAGAATTCATGTTTTTGGTTGAAAATTCAACTATTTCGTTAAAAGTTCATACAATTTTTTGAAAACGGGACAATTTTTAAAAAGTAATCCTCTCTAGTAATTTGCGTGAGCCTATAGTTTAGGTAAAGGAATCCACCATAATTGTATGTAATCCAGAATAATCCTATGCAATCAGGAGTAATCTTGGGTAATCCAGGGTAATCCGGGGTTATCCACCTTTGCTGGATCGCATTAAATTTTTTTTTTCTTTTTGGCGAACTCTTTTAATTATTTCGAGAAATGTCTCAAACGCTGTAATAAAGTTTATAAAACTTATTTTTTTTTGTAAATAAATTTATTTTCGTTTTATTCATAATTCAAGAGAGTATTAAATTAGAAAGATTTTTCTGAATTTTATTTATTTAACGGTCTTTTTTACAAAAGAAAAAAAAGATCATAAAGGATTGAATCTATAGTTTGAATTTTAAGATGCGAGTGAGATCGGCAAGTGGAAGATCTCAAACAAGTGGGACTTACAGTTTGTCATGAAGAAGTGGTCAAAAGTCAAAATGAGAATTTTTAAGAGTTTTTTTTCCTCGGCGAACTCTTTTCAATATTTCTAGGATTGTCTTAAACGCTGTAATATTGTTTATACCAGTTATTTTTTCCGGGTGAATAAATCCATATTTCTTTTATTAATAATTCAAGACAGTATTAAATTAGAATTTTTTTTTAATTTAATTTATTTAACAGGCTTTTCTTACAAAAGAAAAAAAATCATGAAGGATTAAATCTCCAGTTTTAATTTCAAGATGCTAGTGAGATTGCCGAACGGAAGATCTTAAACGAGTGGGACTTACAGTTTGTCATGAAGAAGTGGTCAGCAGTCAATATGAGAATTTTTAAGACTTTTTTCCCCCTCGGTGAAATCTTTTCATTATTTCAAAGATTTCTTAAACGCTGTAATAAAGTTACACGACAACTTTTTTTCGTGTGAATAAAGCTATTTTCGTTTTGTTAATAATTCAAGATAGTATCAAATAATTTTTTTTCTGAATTTCATTTATTCAACTGTCTTCTTCTATAAAAGGAAAAAATATATAATTATAGAGACATAACTCTCTAGTTTCAATTTTGAGTGGCGAGTGAGATCGGCAAGCGGAAGATCTCAAACGAGTGGGACTTACAGTTTGTCATAAAGAAGTGGTCAGCAGTCAATAGGGAAATTCACCAGTAGTCACCTCCACTGGACTCGCAGCGACATCTTTTAATTATTCCGAGGATTGTCTTAAACGCTTCAATTAGGTTTAGACCATTCTTTTTCCGTGCGAATAAAGCCATTTTTCTTTTGTTGATCATTAAGATACTATCAAATAATTTTTTTTCTGAATTTCATTAATTTAACTGTCTTCTTCTATAAAAGGAAAAAAGATATAATTATAGAGAGTAGTTTCAATTTTGAGGTGGAAGTGAGATCGGCAAGCGGAAGATCTGAAACGAGTGGGACTTACAGTATGTCATAAAGTAGTGGTCAGCAGTCAATATGAAAATTCACCAGAAGTCACTTTCAGTGGACCCTCGGCGGAATTTTTTCATTATTTCGGGGATAGTCTTAAACCATGTAATAAAGTTTATACAATTTATATTTTCCGTGTAAATGAATCCATTGTTAATAATTGAAGATAGTAATGAATAATTTTTTTCTGAATTTCATTTATTCAACAGTTTTTTTCTACAACAGGAAAAAAAGATATAATAATAGACATAAGTCTCTAGTTTCAATTTTGAGATGGGAGTGAGATTGGCAAGCGGAAGATCTCAAATGGGTGGGACTTACAGTATGTCATAAAGAAGTGGTCAGCAGTCAATATGAAAATTCACCAGTAGTCACTTTCAGTGGATCCTCGGCGGAATCCTTTCATTATTTCGAGGACTGTCTTAAACGCTGGAATAAAGTTTATAAAAGTTATTTTTTTCCGGGTGAATAAATCCATTTTCCTCTTATTAATAATTCAAGGCAGTATTAAATTACAAAGATTTTTCTGAATTCTATTTATGCATAAGGTCTTTTTCTACCAAAGAAAAAAGTCATAATGGTCTAAGTCTTCAGTTTCAATTTGGAGATGCGAGTGAAATTGCCAATCGGAAGATCTTAAACGAGTGGGACTTACAGTTTGTAATGGAGAAGTGGTCAGCAGTCAATATGAGAATTTTTAAGAGTTTATTTCCCCCTCGGTGAAATTTTTTGATTATTTCGAGGATTTCTTAAACGCTGTAATAAAGTTTATATAACATCTTATTTTTTCCGTGTGAATAAATCCATTTTCCTCTTATTACTTATTCAAGATAGTATCAAATTAAACAGATTATTCCGAATTTCATTTATTCAACAGTATTCTTATACAAAAGGAAAAAATATATAACTATAAGGACATAAGTCTCTAGTTTACATTTTAAGATGGGAGTGAGATCGGCAAGCGGAAGATCTCAAAGGAGTGGGACTTACAGTATGTCATAAAGAAGTGGTTAGCAGTGAATATACAAATTCACCAGTAGTCACTTTTAGGGGACCTTCGGCGGAATCTTTTCATTATTTCGAAGATTGTCTTGAACGCTGTAATAAAGTTTATACAACCTATTTTTCCGTATAAATAAATCCATTTTCCTTTTGCTAATAATTCAAGATAGTCTTAAATAATTTTTTTCTGAATTTCATTTATTTAACAGTCTTCTTCTATAGAAGGAAAAAAATATATACTAATAGAGACATAAGTCTTCAGTTTCAATTTTGAGATGCGAGTGAGATTGCCAAGAGGAAGATCTTAAACGAGTGGGACTTACAGTTTGTCATGAAAAAGTGGTCAGCAGTCAATATGAGAATTTTTAAGAGTCCTTTTCCCCCTCTGTGAAATCTTTTGATTATTTCGAGGATATCTTAAACGCTGTAATAAAGTTTATACGACATCTTATTTTTTCCTTGTGAATAAATCCATTTTCCTTTTATTATTAATTCAAGATAGTATCAAATTAAACAGATTATTCTCAATTTTATTTATTCAAAAGTATTCTTCTACAAAAGGAAAAAAGATAAAATTATAGGGACATAAGTCTCTAGTCTCCATTTTGAGATGGAAGTGAGATCGGCAAGTGGAAGATCTCAAACGAGTGGGACTTACAGTTTGTCATGAAGGAGTATAGTCATCGTTCAACAGTCAATATGAGAATTTTTAAGAGTTTTTTTCCCCTCGGCGAACTCTTTTCATTGTTTCTAGGATTGTCTTAAACGCTGTAATAAAGTTTAAACAAATTCTTTTTTTTCCTGGTAAATAAATCCATTTTCTTCTTATTAATCATTCAAGACAGTATTAAATTAGAAAGCTTTTTTAGAATTTTCTTTATTTAAAAGTTTTTTTCTACAAAAGAAAAAAAGTCATAAAGGCCTAAGTCTTCAGTTTCAATTTGGAGATGCGAGTGAAATTGCCAAGCGGAAGATCTTAAACGAGTGGGACTTACAGTTTGTCATGGAGAAGTGGTCAGCAGTCAATATGAGAATTTTTAAGAGTTTCTTTCCCCCTCGGTGAAATCTTTTCATTATTTCAAAGATTTCTTGAACGCCATAATAAAGTTTATATGGCAACTTATTTTTTGTGCGTGAATAAATCCATTTTCCTTTTGTTAATTATTCAAGATAGTAATTAGTAATTTTTCTCTGAATTAAATTATTCAACAGTCTTCTTCTACAAAAGGGAAAAAGATATAATTATAGAGACATAAGTATCTAGTTTCAATTTTGAGAGGGGAGTGAGATCGGCAAGCAGAAGATCTCAAAAGAGTGGGACTTACAGTTTGTCATAAAGAATAGGTCAGCAGTCAATATAAAAATTCACCAGTAGTCACTTTCAGTGGACCCTCGGCGGAATCTTTTCATTATTTCGAGGATTGCCTCAAACGCTGTAATAAAGTTTATGCAAGTTATTTTTTTCCGGGTGAATAAATCCATTTTCCTTTCATTAATAATTCAAGGCAGTATTAAATTACAAAGATTTTTCTGAATTCTATTTATGTAACAGTCTTTTTCTACAAAAGAAAAAAGTCATAATGGCCTAAGTCTTCAGCTTCAATTTTGAGATGCGAGTGAGATTTCCAAGTGGAAGATCTTAAAGGAGTGGGACTTACAGTTTGTCATGAAAAAGTGCTCAGCAGTCAATATGAGAATTTTTAAGAGTTTTTTCCCCTTCGGTGAAATCTTTTCTTTATTTCAAAGATTTTATAAACGCTGTAATAAAGTTTATGCGACAACTTTTTTTCGTGTAAATAAAGCAATTTTTCTTTTGTTAATAATTCAAGATTGTATTAAATAATTTTTTTTCCGAATTTCGTTTATTCAACAGTCTTCTTCTACAAAAGGAAAAAAAAGATATAATAATAGAGACATCAGTCTGCAGTTTCAATTTTGAGATGGGAGTGGGATCGGCAAGCGGAAGATCTCAAACGAGTGGGACTTACAGTATGTCATAAAGAAGTGGTCAGCAGTGAATATGAAAATTCACCAGTAGTCACTTTTAGGGGACCCTCGGCGGAATCTTTTCATTATTTCGAGGATTGTTTTAAAATCTGTAATAAAGTTTATACAAGTTATATTTTCCGTGTAAATAAATCCAATTTCCTTTTGTTAATAATTCAAGATAGTATTAATTTTTTTTTTAATTTCATTCATTCAAAAGTCTTTTCCTACCAAGGAAAAAATAGATGTTCATCAAGGCATAAGTCTCCAGTTTCAAGTTTCAGATGCAACTGAGATCGGCAAGCGGAAGATCTCAAACGAGTGGGACTTACAGTTTGTCATGAAGAAGTAGTCTGCAGTCAATATGAGAATTCGCCAGTAGTCACCTCCACTGGACTGCATTTTACAAAAGAAAAAAATCATAAAGAATTAAGTCTCTACTTTCAATTTTGAGATGCGAGTGAGATCGGCAAGCGGAAGATCTCAAACGAGTGGGACTGACTGTCATGTAGAAGTAGTCAGCAGTCAATATGAGAATTCGCCAGTAGTCACCTCCACTGGACTGCATTTTACAAAAGAAAAAAATCATAAAGAATTAAGTCTCTACTTTCAATTTTGAGATGCGAATGAGATCGGCAAGCGGAAGATCTCAAACGAGTGGGACTTACAGTATGTCATGTAGAACTGTTCAGCAGTCAAAATAAGAATTCGCCAGCAGTCAATAGAAGCTCGAAGTATGTCCTATCTGGGAAAGATAATCTCGATTCTCGAACGTCTGTTATACACTTATCTGGCAGTCAGTCCCGTCCGGTCAGATATTGAGAACCAGGAAGGTGGGGTCGAAATCGTGTCAGGGCGTGTCGCAGATAAGTGGAAGACTTTTCTCCCCGGTTTCTTGAAAATCACTAAAATCAGACTTTATCGATATAGCTTATTGCTGGTCGACCTTATCAGTTCCAGAGGCGTGGTGTTAGTTGCCGTCGCTCATGTTTGCGATAACCCATTCAGATGACATGTGTCCACTGACCAGTCGATTTTCGACTCCAACACATTTTTTACCAACTCTCTAATCTTCAATTCACCACCAGTAGCTGATCTTCCAGCTTTCCTTTGTTTCTTTATATCTGATCCTAACTTCACAAATTCCTTCATCCATTCATTCATTCATCGACATCACAAAGTTAGATGATAAGCTTTTGATACGAAATTTTATAAATTGAAAGAGAATTTCTGCAATTTGTGTTTTAAGCCCCAAAAAAATTGCTTCAACAAAGTTATTTGGAGAAGACCTTAGTCTATACTGTCACGAGTCCAATTATTTATTTAATTATTTATTTAACTAGCTTAATTATAGAAAATTAATTTGTTTTATAAGTTTATGAGTTTTTTTTAAACAAGTTTGAGCTAAAAGGATAAACTTCCAACCAAGAATGGAATAATTTAATTTTCAGTTAGGAAAATTAATTTTTAGGCAAAAACAATAAATTGTCAACAAAATAGTTCAATTTGTAACCAGACAGATGAATATTTACTCAAGAAGATAAATTTTCTACCAAAGAAGAAGAATTTACAACAAAATACATACATTTTCCACCAAACGATTGTAATTTCAAATAAAAAATGTCAATTTTCAATAAAAAATAGAATAGTTAAATTTTTTTCTAAGAAGATGAATTTTCAACCAAGATGCTAAATTGTTGACCAAAAGAGACGAATTTTCATTAAAAATACGTGAATTTTCAATTGTAATAGAAAACTAATTTTCAACCAAAAAACAACAAATTTTCAACAAAACCGTTAGATTTGAAAAAAGATTAATTTTCTACCAAGAAGAGGAATTTTCAGGAAAATACATGAATTTTTTAACAAATAGTTAAATTTTCAACCAAATAGTTTAATTTTTATCTAAAGAACGTAAATTCTTCACCAAAAATTGAATATTTGAATTTTCAGTTGAAAAATTAATTTCCAACCAAGAAGACGATTTTTCAGCAAAATACATGAATTTGCAACCAAATAGTTGAATTTTTAACTAAAGAACGTGAATTCTCCACCAAAAGTTGAATTTTCAGTTAAAAAATTAATTTTGAACCAAAAAAAAAATAATTTTCAACTAAAATGATAAATCTTCAACCAAAAAAATGAATTTTTACCTAATTCTTCAATTTTCTATATAATCTAGATAATTAATTTTCTTTAATCTATTAATATAATTTGAATCACAATTTCTAAATTTAGATAATTTTTGAGATCAAGAGTCACGAATTTTCAATTCTAAATCTTCAAAATTGAAAAAATTTCATATGGATTACAGAATTTTTCACTGTAAAACTTAAAACTTGGATAATTTCCAATTGCAAATTTACAATTTTGAAGATTTACGATTCAAAATTCTTGAATTTTAAAAATGTAGGAAAAAAATTATTAAATTTTTAAAATTTATATTTTAAACTCGATTTTGAAGGTGTATTTAATTTTGAACCTTTCTTGGGAATAGTACAATTGTGAAGATTTATAATTGAAAATTCTTCATTTTTAAGGATTCAAAATTTTTAATTTTTCATTTTTAAATTTTACAGTTGAAGATTCATTAATTGGAATATTTATAGTTTAAAATTAGGTGATTTTGAACATTTTTTTAGAATTTGTAGCTAAATGGAAAATTTTGACATTTCTAAAAATTGAAATTGAAGATTCTTCAAATTTAAAGGTGTATGAATTGAAATAATTAAATTTGCATGATTTCGAAGATCAAAAGTCAAGAAATTAAGTTTTTAACTAAAAAAGGTGAATTTTCATAAAAAATGGGATAGTTAAATTTTGAGTTTAAAGAAATGAATTATCAAAAAAAAAATTTAACTGAAATGAAAAGAACCAATTTTCAGTAAAATAAATTAGTTTTTAACTGAAATTCTGAATCTTCAATCATATTGTTCATTATTCAACTGCAAGATGAATTTTCAACCAAGAAGATTTTTTTACAAAAAAGACGAATTTTCTTCAAAATAAATGAATTTTTAACTAAAAAAAAAGAATTTCTTAACAAAAAATGTAATAGTTAAATTTACTGTTTTAAAAACAAATTTTCAAAGAAAAAATGAATTTTCAATTCCAAAAGATAAATTTTTAACCAGAAAAAGAATTTTCAAACAAAAATGGAATAGTTAAATTCTCAATTAAAAAAATTAACTTTTAACTAAGAAAAAAGATTTGGTAACAAAGTATCTATACATGTTTTACCAAAAAAATTAATTTTCAACGAAAAATGGAATAGTTAAATTTTTAATAAAAAAAAAATTTCAACCAAACAAGAAATTTATCTTCAACGGAATAGCTAAATTTCCAACCAAAACTGGAATAGTTAAATTTTCAACCAAAGAAATGAATTTTCAAACAAAAAATATCATTTATATATAAATAGTTGAATTATTTTTAACTGAAAAAGGTACCTATTTAACCAAACAGTTTAATTTTCAAATAAAAAATGTAAATTTCTGAATAAAAATTAAATAGTTAAATATTCAGTTAGAAAAAAAATAATTTTCAAACAAAAAAGACAAGTCTTTGACGAAAGAAATTAATTTTCAACTAAAAGGATGAATCTTCAACCAAAAAAATGTATTTTCACCCAAATTGGTCATTTTTTAACCTAAAATATGAGATTTCAACCAAAAATATTAATTTTCTATCATCTATCAATATGAATTAAATTAAAATCAAAATATAAGTCAAAATTCTTAAATTTTGATATTTTTTAAGATCAAAAGTCAAGAGTTTTCAATTCGAAATCTTTCAAATCAAACAAATTTTTAGTTTTTTTTTCAAAAAATGAATTTCCAAACCAAAATGACGAATTTTTAAAAAGAGTTATATATTCTCAACTAACAAATATTTTTCATCGAAAACGAAACGTAATTCAAAATGCTGAATTTTCAAATGAAAAAGGATGACTTTTTATCAAAAATGTTAAATTTTCAGTAAAATACTCAAATTTTTATCCAAAAAAAAGTAACTTTCAACCAAAACAATAATATTTTGTATAAACATTAAAATTATTTTTTTATACTTTTTTAATAGGCGGATAAAAAACTGGAACTTTTCTTCCACGTTTATTTAATTAACAGAACTTATATTTATAATTAAATTTCTATATGTGTATGTATGTATACCATTAAGCCATTTCCCTTTCGGGGTAGGCGTGACACTACCCGATTCGGGTAGTGTTTCTAGGTTGATAACTTGTAGTAAATAACTACAAGTGTGGGCTCACCACACCCACGATGTGCCAACAGCACTCAGTTTTCTCGAATGGTCACCCATCCAAGTGCTAACCGCGTCCAACGCTGCTTAACTTCAGTGATCTGACGAGAACTGGTTTTTTCAGCGTGGTATGGCTGTTATAATATATGGCTGTGGTATGTATAATTATTTAAATTTGAATAGTTATTTTTTAAAACAAAAAATTAATTTAAAAAGTTCAGTTTTGAACAAAAAGTGGAATAAATACACTTTCAATTAAAATAATTAATTTTCAACTAAGAAACAGGGAATTTTCAACAAAATAATTAAATTTTCAACCAAAGTAATGAATTTTCGATTTTAAAAATTATGTTGAATTAAATAAAAAAATACGAATTTCTAACAAATTATTTAAATCCTTAACGAAAACAGACTAATTTTCAAACTAAAAAACGGAATTTTTCTAAAAAAAAATCAATTTTCTAACAAAAATGGAATAGCTAAATTTTCCGTACAAAAATTTATTTTCAATAAAAACAAACAAATTTACAAAAACAGAGTTATATTCGAAAAAAAAAATAATTTTTAACTAAAATAATGAATCTTTAACTGAAAAAAATTAACTTTTAACCCAAAAGATGAATTTTCTACAAAAAAAGACGAGAAGTAAATTTTCAACTGAAAAGTTAAGTTTTCTAACAAAAATGGAATAGCTACAATTTCAGTAAAAAAAATTCATTTTCAATTTTAAAAAATGTCAACAAAATGGTTATACTTTTAAGCGAAAAATTAATTTCTAATTAAAATATTAAATCTTCAAACAAAAAAATGAATTTTAAACCCAATAGTTGAATTTTAAACCCAAAATGTTAATTTTCTACAAAAAAAGACAAATTTCCAACAAAATAGATATTTCTGCAACAAAACAGTTAAATTTTAAACCAAACAGTTAAATTTTTAACCAAACAGACGAATTTTCAACCAAGAAGATTAAATTTTTCTCAAAAAAGATAAATTTTCGGCAAAAAATGTAATGGTTATATTTTCAGTTAAAAAAATTAATTTTCAATTTTTAAAAACACTGATTTTCTATCAAAGAAATAAATTTTCAACCAACATGGTTATTTTTTTACCGAAAAGAATGGCTTTTTATATAATACATAAATTTTCAGCCAAATTTTGAATTTTTAAAATAATTTTCAAACTCATAGTTACATTTTCAACCAAAGAAATGCATTTTTAACCAAAAAGGGGAATTAGTCACCAAGAAGATTAATATTTCACCAAAAAGACAAAGTTTGAACAAAATACATTCATTCTTCCATTAAAAATGGAATAATTAACATTTCATTAAGAAATTAAATTTCAACTAAGAAAAAAAATATTTTTCAACCAAAGATTT
>CAKNYM010049961.1:40382-54357 GCA_932195095.1 Andricus curvator | reverse complement strand
AAGAAACGAATTTTCAACCAGAGAGATGAATTTTCAACTAAAAAAGATTAATTTTTCACATGAAACGAAATAGTTAAATTTTTAGTTCAAAAATTAAATTTCAACTAAAAATACAAAATTTCAACCAGAGAGTTATTATACTAATTTTTAGTTAAAACATTAAATTTCAATTTTTTAAACCGAATTTTCAATCAGAGATGAATTTTCGACTAAAAGGAATAATTTGCATCAAAATACATGGATTTTTGAAGAGTTAGTTGAATTTTCAATTGAAAAATATCAATTTTCCACAACAAATGGAATAGTTAAATTTTTAGTTGAAAATTTAGATTTCAACTAAAAACATAATAGTCAACCAAAGAGATCAGTTTGCAACTCAAATGATGAATCTTCAACTGGAACAGTTGAATTTTCTAGCGAAATAGTTGAAATTTCAACTAAAAAACATCAATTTTCCATTAAAAATTAAATAGTTAAAATTTTATTTAAAAAATTGTATTTCAACTAAAAAAAAAGAAGAATTTTCAACTGAAAGGAATCAATTTTCCACCAACAATAATATAGTTAAATTTTTAGTTAAAAAATTTCATTTTAACTAAAGAAACGAATTTTCCACCAAAGAGATAAATTTTCAAATGAAATAAAGAATTTTCAACAAAATACACGAATTTTCAAAGTAGAAGTTAAATTTTTAGTTGAAAAATTAAATTTCATCTAGAAAAAAGAATTTTTAACCAGAGAGATAAATTTTCATTAAAAAACATGCTTTTTTAAGAAAGCAGTTGAATTTCCAATTAGAAAATATCAATTTTTTACCAAAAATGAAATAGTTACATTTTTATTCCAAAAATTAAATTACAACTGAAAAAAAATCAACCAACGAGATGAATTTTGAAATAAAATGATGAATCTTCAACAGGAATAGTTGAATTTTCTTTTTTACATGTAGTGGAATTTTTGAGATTTATAATGGAAAATTCTTCAATGTAGAAGATTTTGAATTAAAAATTCTTCAAGTTTAAAGATGTATATATCAAAATTCTTAAATTTGGATGATGTTGAAGTTCAAAAGTAAAGAGTTCTAAATTTCATATTTTCAAAATAAAAAAAAATTTCAAATCTAAATGACCAGATTTACAAAATTTTTATTTGTAAAACTCGAAACTTGCATAATAATTAATTGTATCTAAATAGAGAAAATTGAAAACTCTTTTATTTTAAAAGAATGCCCATTCGAATTTCTACAATTTTGAAGAGCAACAACTGAAAATTTCTGAATTTTAAAAATATCGAATAGAAAATTATTCAATCGCAAAGCTTCAGATTTTAAAGGTATGTAAAATTGAACGTTTTTTTGCAACAGTTCAATTTTGAAGATTTGCAAAAGAAAATTCCTGAATCATAACGATTTTTGATTAAATTTTTCATGTAGTTTCTATTTTTAAATGATGTGATTTTGAACGGTTTTTGGAATAGGTAATTCAATTTTAAAGATTCACGATGTACAATCCTTCTATTTTTATGATTTAAAATGGAAAATTATTCAATTTTGAAATTGAAATGTATTCAATTTTATAGATTAAAATGTTTTGGATAGTAACTAAATTTTATTTAATAAGACATGACTGAATGTTTAAAAAAAAACGTAACAAAGGCCACGAGGGGGGGGGGGGGGCAAAAAATTTTGTTTTGTAACAAATCAGCAAAAAGTGTGTTACGTAATTTATGGATGGCCCCTAATCACGAAGAGCTTGATGGAAAATGGATAATGATGATGGAACAAGATGTTTCGGAACTATACTCTCCATAATTTCTGCAATACACCTTGAACTACTTAATTTATGACATCATTAGACATCTTTTGACCAAAGGTGCGAAGGATTACTAGCTAAGCTCTCGAGGAGTTTCCGGACGTCAAAGATTTTCTCGGTTCTAATTACTCAAACAAGCCTTTTGCCAGACAATCTCCTGCCTCATTAGTCATCCTGACATTAGGGTAAATAACTATTGTAAACGCCAGCCCCTCTGAATGATGAATATAGGAATCAATATTTTAAACCCAAACAAATGAAAAATTAACTGCTTCCTGTCAAAATAAAATGATCTGTAAAAACTTTCACCCAAAAATACTCAGAATGAAGAATCAATTTCCGAAGAAAAGTCTTGACAGAATCCTTTAGAGTTTAGACTGAAGACATGCCCGCATGGTCACCCCCTTCTTTGAAAATGGAAGAAGAGGTACTTTCCTTTCTATTGATCAAAGCATATCGATTATCTCTCGTTCGAATCGTCGCTAACAAATGTGCAGCTTTTTGTCATCCTTGACAATAAGCTCTATGTTCACTTTGCCATGAGGCTGGTAAGTGTTTCGCGACATTTTCCTGGTGAAGAGGCGAAAATAAAGGAAGAGAGAATGAAAAGTGGAGAGGGGAGAGGAGAGAGGAGAGGAGAACTGCACTGTTCCCTTATCATATTGGCATCGACGTACCGTGAAAGATCTCTTTTTTCTAAGGTGGATACACCCAGGTCCACCTTCCACAGTTTTCCTCCATGCTTGCTGCATCTCCTCTCCAATAGGTACTTAGGATTCATCAAGATAGCTGATGGCTTTGTGCTCATCCACATTGTGCCCATTTCTGCGGTGGACCCTTATGTTTTGGGTTTCTTTTGACCTCTTGAATTTGAGAAACGATGGCTTAAGTATTCCTATTGCTGGAATCGAATGTAGGTACAAAATGGACATGCTTAGGATAAAAATGATTTTTTTATATATGGGAATTAGTAATAATAAAGTACGATTCCTGGGGGTCGAGATTGAAGCTTCTACGTTTCAGCTCGATCATCGTGGGGTTTTCTTTCGAAGACCACTATGTTTTGGGTTTCTTGTGACCTCTTGAATTTGAGAAACCATGACTAAGCTATAACTATTCCTGGAATGGAACGTATGTTCCAAATAGGCATAAACAGTTGAATATTATTGGCAATATATAAGAATTATTAATAGTACAGTACAATTACTGTTTGTCAACCTTACAAGTTCCTAAGTGTCAGCAAGCTTATTGCGCGTTTTGTTTTGTAGACCACTATGTTTAGGGCCTCTTTTGAACTGTGGAATTTGGGAAACGATCGCTTAGGTATTCCTATTGCTGGAATCGTATGTAAGTTCAAAATAAACTTAATTACATAAGAATTAATATGGATGAAGTACGATTTCTGCCTCTCCACATTGAAGCGCCTACGTTTCAGCAACATTTTTGCGTGTTTTTGTTTTGTGGAGAGTTATGTTTTGGGTTTCTTATGAACCCTTGAATTTGAGAAATGACGACTTAAGTATTACTATTCCTGGAATCAAATATACATTCAAAATATTCTTTACTATATAAGAATTAATAATTCAGAACGATTTCAGTCTAGCAGCATTGAAGCTTCTACGCTTCAGCAAGCTCATCGCGCATTTTTTTTTTGTGGACTATTATGCTAAGGGTTTCTCTTGACCCCTTGAATTCAAGAACCGATGGCTCAAGTATTGCTATTGCTCAAATCGAATCTAGGTTCAAAGTAATCTTTACTACATTTTTGTTTTGTGAACCATTATGTTTCGGGTTTCTTTTAGGTTGAGGTTCAAAATAGGTATGTACACGTTAAACACTGTTGTTTATATATAAGAATTATTAACAGTATAGTACAATTTTTTACTGTCCAATTTGAAGTTTCTACGTTTGAGCAACCTTATCGCACGTTTTTGTTTCGTAGACCACAATGTTTTGGGTTTATTTTGACCTCTTTAATTTGAAAAGCAATGGCTTGTATGTAAGTTCAAACTAAATTTTGATATTATTATATTATTATAGATTAGCAGTTCGAACTCGAAAGTTCATTGCCTCATCTACCCGAGACCGCCACACATCTCTATCTTGTGCATTCTCCATCCAGTTTAAGTAATCATGTCCTAGTTCTTTTAGATCATCCCTTACATTTTTCTCCCATCTGTTTCTCGGTCTGCCTAGGGGTCTCTTACCAGTCGGTCTCCCTCTTAAAACTTGCGCCACTGTTCTTTCATTGCCCATTCTTGCTACATGCCCCGCCCATCTTAATTTACGCGCTTTCATTACTCTATTAATATTTGCTGACCCGTAGAGAGCGTGCAGCTCATTATTATGCAGTTTTCTCCACTCGCCGGTCTCTTCGTCCCTTTTTGGACCATAGATTTTTCTAAGTACTTTATTCTCGAAAACTCTAAACCTATTCTCTTCTCCTTTCGTCAGCGCCCACGTTTCACACCCGTACATGACGACCGGCATTATTATCGTTTTGTAAATTCTTACTTTGATGTTTCTAGATAGCGATCGCGATTTTAGTAGCGTGTTTGCTGCATAATAGCACCCATTGCCAGCGTGTAGCCGCGCATTGATTTCCGTTTTAATCTTATTTTCGCTAGTTATAATAGACCCGAGGTAATTAAGGCGCTTCGTCAGGCTTGATTTTTAGCCCATGTATTCGTTTTGACATGAATCCCGCTAAACGGATGAATTGTTCGATGCTTTCACGTTTCAGCAACCTTATCTCGTTTTTTTGTTTTTTAGACTATTATGTTTTGGGTTTCTCTTGAGCTCTTGAATTCAAGAAACGATGGCTAAAGTATTGCTATTGCTGAAATCGAATATATATCCAAAGTAATCCTTACGACATTTTTGTTTTGTGGACCATTATGTTTTGGGTTTCTTTTAGGTTGAGGTTCAAAATAGGTATGCATATACGTTTAACACTTTTGTTTATATATAAGAATTATTAACAGTATAGTAAAATTTCTGACTGTCGACTTTGAAGTTTCTACGTTTCAGCAAGCTTATCGAGCGTTTTTGTTTCGTAGACCACAATGTTTTGGGTTCATTTTGACCTATTCAATTTGAGAAGCGATGACTTGTATGTAGGTTCACACTAAATTTTGATATATATAAGAATTAATAATAATAATAAAGTATGATTTCTGCCTGTTCACATTGAAGCTCCTACGTTTCAGTAACCTTATCGCGTGTTTTTGTTTTGTGAACCATTATGTTTTGGGTTTATTTTAACATCTTGAATTTCAGAAACGATGGCTTAAGTATTCCTTCTCATGAAATCGAATCTAGGTTGAAAATAATCTTCACCAAATAAGAATTAATAATAATCTAGAACAATTTCCGCCTGTTAGCATTGAAGCTTCTACGTTTCAGCAACCTTATCGCGTGTTTTTGTTTTGTGGACCATTATGTTTTGGGTTTCTTTCGACCTCTTGCATCTAAGAAACGATGACTCGAGTATTTCTATTGCTGAAATCAAATCTAAGTTCAAAGAAATCTTTACTACATTTTTGTTTTGTGGTCCATTATGTTTTGGGCTTCTCTTACCTCTTGAATTTTAGGAACGATGGCTTAAGTATTCCTATTCGAATCTAGGTCCAAAATAATCTTTACTACATAAGAATTAATAATAATCTAGAACAATTTCCGTCTGTCCGTATTGAAGCTTCTATGTTTCAGCAAGCTTATCGCGAGTTTTTGTTTTGTGGAACATTGTGTTTTGGGTTTCTTTCAACATCTTAAAATCTAAAAAACAATGGCTCAAGTATTCCTATTGCTGAAATCGTATCTAGGTTCAGAATAATCTTCACTACATAAGAATTAATAATCCATAATGATTTCCGTCTGTCAGCTTTGAAGCTCCTTTGTTTCAGCAAGCTTATCGCGCGTTTTTTTTTGTGGACCATTATGTTTTGGCTTCCTTTTGACCTCTTGAATTTGAGAAATGATGGCTCAAGTATTTCTATAATTGCTGAAATCAAATATAAGTTCAAAATAATCTTTACTATATACCATTAAGCCATTTCTCTTTCGGCGAGCCTCAAGGGGTAAGCGTGACACTACCCGATTCGGGTAGTGTTTCTAGGTGGATAGTTTCTTGTAGTAAATGAACTACAAGTGTGGGCTCACCACACCCACCACCGCCAACAGCAACGCAGTAGTATCAGACGGTCACCCATCCAAGTACTAACCGCGCCCAACACTGCTTAACTTCAGTGATCTAACGGGAACTGGTGTTTCCAGCGTGGTATGGCCGTTGCATGGAAACTACATGGAAATTAATAATAATCTAGAACGATTTCCGTCTGTCAGCATTGAAGCTTCTATGTTTCAGCAAACTTATCGCATGTTTTTGTTTTGTGGAACATTAGGTTTCGGGTTTCTTTTGACCTCTTGAATTCAAGAAACGATTGCTGAAATAGAATCTAGGTTAAAAATAATCTTCACTGCGTAAGAATGGATAATAATCTAGAATGATTATGTCTGTCCGCATTGAAGCTTCTACGTTTCAGCAAGCTTATCGCGCGGTTTTGTTTTGTGGACCATCATGTTATGAGTTTTTTTGACCTTTTGAATTTGAGAAACGATGGCTCAAGTATTTCTATTGCTGAAATCAAATATAAGTTCAAAATAATCTTTACCACATGAAAATTAATAATAATCTGTAACGATTTCCGTCTGTCAGCATTGAAGCTTCTATGTTTCAGCAAACTTATCGCATGTTTTTGTTTTGTGGAACATTATGTTTTGGGCTTTTCTTGACCTCTTTAATTTTAGAAACGATGGCTTCAGTATTCCTCGTATCAAATCTAGGTTCAAAATAATCTTTACTACCTCAGAATTTATAATAATCTAGGAAGATTTCCGTCTGTCCGCATTAAAGCTTCTACGTTTCAGCAAGCTTATCGCGCGTTTCTATTTTGTGGAACATCACGTTTTGGGTTTCTTTTAACAACACGAATCGAAGAAACGATAGCTTGAGTATTCCTATTTCTAAAATCGTATCTAGGTTCAAAATAATTTTTACTACATAAGAATTAATAATAATCCAGAACGATTTCTGTCTATCCGCATTGAAGCTTCTATGTTTCAGAAAACTTATCGCGTGTTTTTGTTTTGTGGAACATTATGTTTTGGGTTTCTTTTTACCTCTTGGGTTTAAGAAACGATTGCTGAAATCAAATATAAGTTCAAAATAATCTTCACTGCGTAAGAATGGATAATAATCTAGAATGATTATGTCTGTCCGCATTGAAGCTTCTACGTTTCAGCAGCCTTATCGCGTGTTTTTGTTTTGTGAAACATTATCTTCTGGGCTTCTTTTGACCACTTGAATTTGAGAAACGATGTCTTCAGTATTACTATTCCTTGAACCGAATCTAGGTTCAAAATAATCTTTACCACCCCAGAATTGATAATAGTCTAGAACGATTTCCATCTGTCAGCAATAAAGCTTCTACGTTTCAGCAAGCTTATCGCGCGTTTTTGTTTTGTGGACCATTATGTTTTGGGTTTCTTTTGACATCATGAATCTAAGAAACGATGGCTCAAGTATTCCTATTGCTGAAATCCTATCTAGGTTCAAAATAATTTTTACTATATAAGAATTAATAATAATCCAGAACGATTTCCGTCTGTCCGCATTGAAGCTTCTATGTTTCATCAAGCTTATCGCGCGTTTTTGTTTTGTGAACCATCATTTTATGGCTTTCTTTTGACCTCTCGAATTTAAGGAACGATTGCTGAAATTGAATCTAGGTTCAAAATAATCTTTACTGCGTAAGAATTAATAATAATCTAGAATGATTTCCGTCTGTCCGCATTGACGCTTCTACGTTTCAGCAAGCTTATCGCTAGTTTTTGTTTTTTGGAACATTATGTTATGTGTTTCTTTTGACTTCTTGAATTTGAGAAACCATAGCTAAATTATTCTTATTATTATAATCGAATTCAGGTTCAAAATAATTTTTAATCGACAAGAATTCATAATAATAAAGTAAGATTTTTTAAGAAAGACATATAAGTCCTGAAACCTTTTATAGTGATCTTCCTTCGAATTGGAAAATCTTCTTTTAAAACCTTAAAAAAAAAGATCTTTTATTTTCTAAGTGGGTCGTTTTATACTCAATTCATGTTCCTTAGAGCTTCCTTTTTACAAAAAAAGGGATCGTGTCACTGAGACATTGTCAAGGGGTAATGGATCTGCGCCTTGCAAGTATGTTCCTGAAGTGCGAGCCCTTTTAAGATCCACTATTTACCTAGTCATGCGTGATGAAATACGTTATAGCGTGTAACACGAAATGCTCCATGACTTTCAGTACTTTCATGCATACTTTTTTACAATTTTGAACTTGACTAAAAAAAAGAATCAGTGGTACTAACATAGATAAGAGAAATTTTTCTCCTTTCATTGTATCGTTATTTCGAAGATTTTGATAGGTAGTTTTCTGAATCTGAATTGATCAAAAGTAAACTAATTAAATCAGTACTAAGGATTTTAACTGATGAATCAGTTTTTTCTTTTCAATTTCATCGATTGCACAGTTTTTTTACAAATTTTATTATGTTGTTCAAAATTTAATTATTTTCTTGAAAATACAACAATTTTGTTAAACAGTCATCATTCTCAGTTGAAAATTCAACTGGTTTATTGAAAATCTTTTTTTTTCATAATTATTTAACTGTTTGATCGTAATTCTTTTTCTTTTTTGAATAACAATTCTTCCTTTTTGGTTGTAAATTCAACTATTTTGTTAAACATTCGTCTCTTGGGTTTGAAAATTTGTCTCTTTTTGTAGAAATTTAATCTATTTTGGTTAAAAATGCAACTTCCTGGTAAAAAATTAATCTGTTTCTGTCAAAAATTAACCTTTTTTAAAAAAAATTCATATTATCGTGTTAAAAAATCAACTATTTTGTAGAAAATTTGAATTTTCTACAAAATATTCAAGAATTTGGTGGAAAATTTAAGTACTTGTTCGAAAGTTGGACTTCTTCCCTAAAAATCGACTTCATTGAATACAAATTTAACTATTTTGATAAAAATTTGATTTTTCTTAGTTTGAAAATTACTTTTTTTTAATTGAAAATTTAACAATTTCATTTTTGGTTAAAGATTTATCTTTTGTAGTCAAAAATTCAACTATTGGGTTGAAAAATAATGTATTTAGTTGAAAATTTGTCGTAATTGACAAAAACTAATCCTCTCAGTTAAAAATTGACATATTTTTAAAAAGTTGATGTATTTTGTTGAAAATTCTTCTTTTTTGGGATGAAAATGAAAATTCTTGGTTGGAGATTGAACTACTTTCTTATAAATTCATTTTTTTCGTTGAAGATCGACAATTTCAGTTAAAAATGTATCTCTTTGTTTCAAAATTGAACTACTTTATTGAAAATTCTATTTTTTGTTTAAAAATAACCTTTTTTGAATTAAAATATATCTATTTTATTGAAAATTAACTTTTTGGTTGGAAATTCAACTGGTTTGTAGAAAAAACTGTTTTACTTGTAAATAAATTTTGAAATAAAACTTAAAGTATTCCATTTTTTGTTGACATTTTGTACTTTTTTAGTTAAAAATATGTCTTTTTCTGTTAGAAAATCAATCTTTTCATTTGAGTATTCAACTATTTATTTAAACATATAATTTGTTGAAAATTCTTTTTTTTTTATAAAGAATGTATTTTCTTGGTTCAAAATGTATGTATTTTGTCGAAAATTCGTCTTTTTTGTTGAAAATTTATGTATTTATTTAAAAATTCGTCCTATTTGATAAAAAAATAAATCTCTCGGTAAAAAATATAACTATCTGCCTGAAAATGTATGTATTTTGTTAAAATTTATCTTATCGGGAGAAAAATAATTTTTTTGTTTTGTGAAAACTGCAACTATACTTAGTTAAAAACTAATTTTTGTTTATTAAGTATTCAAGTATTTAATCGAAAATTCGTCTTTTTGGTTAATTTCGACTGTTCTTGATTTAAAATTAAAATCTTTCATGGTTGAAAAATCAATTATTACATATTTTATTAAAAATTTATCTTTTGATGTTAAAAGTTCAAATCTTTGATTGGAAGTTGAACTACTTTTTAAAAAATTCAATTTTAGTTGAAAATTCATCTCCTTGGTTCAAAATTAACTTTCTTGGAAAATTCTATTTTTTGTTTATAAATTAACTTTTTAAACTGAAAATTGATCTATTTGGTTGAAAATTAAACTGTTTGGTTGAAAGTCGACTTTTTTGTTGGAAATTTTCATTTTTTTTTCATTGTAAATTAATTTTTAAATGAAACCTAAACTACTCCATTTTTGGTTAAAAAATTGAACTTTTTTAGCTTAAAAATTCAACTATTTGGTTGGAAATTTATTTACTTTGTTGAATTTTTTTTGTTAGAAGATTATTCTTTTTAGTTGAAAATTAAACTACTTGGTTAAAAATGTTTATATTTTGTTGAAAAGTCGTATTTTTTATAGAATATTTATTTCCTCTGTTAAAAATTCAATCATTCGGGGTTTAAAATGTACGTATTTTGTTGAAAATTAGTATTTTTTAGTAGAAAATTAATTTTCTTGTTCAAAAATTCAACTATTTTGTTAAAAACGTCTGTATTTTTGAAAATTTGTCTTTTCAGTTGCAACTCAATTTTCTTCGTTGAAAATATAACTTTTAGTTGAAAATTCAATATTTTGGATGACATTTCATTTATTGTTTAAAAAATCTTTCTTGGTTGAAAATTCGTCTTTTTTATTTAAAAATTAATTTCTATTGTTGAAAATTTTCTATTTGTTGGTTAAAAATGCAACTGCTTTGTTGAAAATAAATCGGTTTTGTTTAAGGATTCATCTATTTTGTTCAATTTTAGTCGTTTTTGGTCAATTCAACTGTTTTGAATAAAAATGAAATTTTTTTTATTAATATATATTAAATATTACATTTGTTGTTGACAATTCATCATTTTTGGTTGAAAATATAACCAAATACACAATGACAAGAATTTTTTGCTTGAATTGTGGTTCAAAATTTCAGAAAAAAAATCTACGTAATTAATGCACGATCCCTAAAGAATATAAATAAATAAATAAAATATTTTTTCAATTGAATTAATTTTTGTAGAATCATTTACTTTAAAAATGTCTAAGAAATGTGTAAATACGAATTTGGATAGCGCACATACGTGTAGAAATATTTTCTATTTGAATCAGTAAATTTTTACTGATTGTCAATAACTGAACTCTAGCTGCAGCAATTAGTAGATTTTAACTAATAATGAATAATATCTTACTAATTAAAATTCAGAGATACCAATGACATTTTTTTATGAATTTTAAACTAAAGAGATGGATCTTCAACTTATAAAATAAATTTTTAAAAAAGAAGTTCAAATATTAACCTAGTAGTTAACGTCAGTCCCACTCAACTTCAGTAGCATTTCAAAAAATGGTCATTCACATTTATATTTTTCACGAGTGATGTCCCATTCTGCATTAACTCCTTCCTCTCACTGTCACGAATCATCATAAAATTTGTGACACCAATAATTACTATTTGAATCAGTAAATTCGTACTAATTTTCAGTAACTGAATTCCAGCTGCAGCAATTAGTAGATTTTAACCAATAATCAGTAATATCTTACTAATTAAAATGTATAGATACCAATGACTTTTTGAAATGAATTTTAAACAAAAGAGATGGATCTTCAACTTATAAAATAGATTTTTTTTAAATAAGTTCAAATATTAACCTAGTAGTTAACGTCAGTCCCACTCAACTTCAGTAGCATTTCAAAAAATGGTCATTCACATTTATTTTTTTCACGAGTGATGTCCCATTCTGCATTAACTGCTTCCTCTCTCTGTCACGAATCATCACAAAATCCGTTACACCAATAATTACTATTTGAATCAGTAAATTTTTACTTATTGTCAGTAACTGAATTCTGGCTGAAGCAATTAGTCAATTTTCACCAATAATCAGTAATATCTTACTAATTGAAATTTAGAGAAAACAATGACTCTTTAAAATTAATTTTAAACCAAAGAGGTGTATCTTCAACTTATAAAATAAATTTCTCAAAAAGTTTGACTATTAACCTAGTAGTTAACGTCAGTCCCACTCAACAGCAGTAGCATTTCAAAAAATGGTCATTCACATTTATATTTTGCACAAGTGATGCCCCATTCTGCATTAACTGCTTCCTCTCTCTGTCACGAATCATCAAAAAATCCGTTACACCAATCATTACTATTTGAATCAGTTAATTTTAATTAATTGTCAGTAACTGAATTCTAGCTGCAGCAATTAGTAGATTTTAACCAATAATCAGTCATATCTTACTAATTAAAATTTAGAGTTAACAATGACTTTTTAAAATGAGTTTTAAACCAAAGAGATGGATCTTTAACTTATAAAATACATTTTTCAAAAAGTTTGACTTTTAACTCAGACGTTAACGTCAGTCCCACTCAACTTCAGTAGCATTTCAAAAAATGGTCATTCACATTTATATTTTCCACGAGTGATGTCCCATTCTGCATTCACTCCTTCCTCTCTCTGTCACGAATCATCACAAAATCCGTTACACTAATCATTACTATTTGAATCAGTAAATTTTAATTAATTGTCAGTAACTGAATTCTAGCTGCAGCAATTAGTAGATTTTAACCAATAATCAGTCATATCTTACTAATTAAAATTTAGAGATACCAATGACTTTTTAAAATGAGTTTTAAACCAAAGAGATGGATCTTTAACTTATAAAATACATTTTTCAAAAAGTTTGACTTTTAACTCAGACATTAACGTCAGTCCCACTCAACTTCAGTAGCATTTCAAAAAATGGTCATTCACATTTATATTTTGCACAAGTGATGAATTACTATTTGAATCAGTAAATTTTTTACTAATTGTCATTAACTGAATTCCAGCTGCAGGAATTAGTAGATTTGAACTAATAATCAGTAATACCTAATCAATTAAAATTTAGAGATACCAATACCGTTAGGTTAGACATAAAACATTAAAAAATTTATTGAAAAATTTATTATGACCTTTTGTCCATATTTTCGAAAATGGGGTCGTGTTGACAGTGATTACAAATCGTTTAATGGTCGGCTCTCGTGACTTCCTCCATGGGGACTAACATGCAAATTCCAGAGATGCGGATATCGCGATACAAGTCGTGAGAACACGTAAGAACGAGCTGGACAAGTCGAAGGATCACGAAGATTTATGCTCCTCCAAAGAAACTTCTCATTAAAAGAATAAAAGTTCTAAAAATAAAAAAGGTCACATGAACGTCAGTAAAACGGATCCACTGATCCTCTCGATTTTTTTCAAATCTCAATTTAAATACATTTTGATTTTGTTAAAAATAATTATGTGTGACGTGGAACGAAGAAACAAGCAATGGGGATTTTTCTATTCGATAGAGGAAATCTTTATTATTCAGAATCAATAAAAACAGGAAAATTTATTTTTTTTGTCCTAAAGGTGGTTTATTCGTTCCACGTCACATATTGATAACTCTCAGTTGATAACTCAGTTGATAACATTTTTCAAAAAGACGAAGAAACTATAAGCTTTAAATTGAGATTTTGAAAGGCTCGAGAGGATCAGAGGATGCATTTTGGTTTTGTTGGAAATTATTATACATGTGACGTGGAACGAAGAATCCACCCTTAAGACCCAAAAATTGATTTTCTGGTTTTTATTGATTCTGAATAATGAAGATTTCCCCTATCGAATGAAAAAATCCCAATTGCTCCACGCTCAAAATTGAATTTTTTCTGAATCTGAATTTTTTTGGAATCAGTTCTGTAGTTGGCCGTAGTCAGCCGTTGTTCTCATTCAAATTTCTCGAACCCTTTTGATACCTGTTTGTCTTTCTTTCAATTAGATTTGCCTTTTCTTGTAAACTTATGATCGGACCTGAGGCTGGTTTCTTCGTTCCGCGTCACATATATAATAATTTTCAACAAAACCAAAACGCATACTCTGATCCTCTCGAGCCTTTTCAAATCCCAATTTAAAGCTTATAATTTCTTAGACTTTTTGAAAAATTTTATCAACTGAGACAAGCATGTGTGACGTGGAACGAATAAACCACCTTTAGGACCAAAAAATCAATTT
>CAKNYM010049961.1:30216-40372 GCA_932195095.1 Andricus curvator | reverse complement strand
TCGAATAGAAAATTCCCCATTGCTGGTTTCTTCGTTCCACGTCACATATATAATAATTTTCAACAAAACCAAAATGCATACTCTGATCCTCTCAGTCTTTCAAAATATTAATTGGAAGCTTACCGTTTTTTTTTTTTAATTTTAACACACTTCAAAACATCACTTTATATTTTTAACAAAAAAAATGGGTTTTCAACCAAATAGTTGAATTTTCGAAAAAAAAAATTTAGACCAAAAGTTGCATTAACAACTCAACAGTTAAGCTATCAAGCAAGAAAGATCAATTTTCAATAAAATAGTTGAATTTTGAACTAAATATTTAAATTTTGAAAGTGAAAAGATAAATTTTCAACCAAACTGTCGAATTTCTTGAACAAAAATGATAGTCAAACTTTTAATCTAAAGGGACCAATTTTCAACCAAAAAAGTTGAATTTCTAACCAAATATTTAAATTTTCTATTTAAAAAGATGAATTTTCATCAAAATGGTCAAATTTCTAAAGAAAAATGATCAAACTAGAACCACGAAAAGTTTAATTTTTAACAAATGAAAAAAGATGAAATTTTGTTTCGCAGGAAATTAATTTTTGAACCAAAAAGAAGAATTTTTAACCAAAGAGTTAAATTTTCAACTACGAAAGATTTACTTTTTAACAAAATCGTTGAATTTATCACCAAATATTCAAATTTAAAAAATAAAAACAGAAATTTAAACAGGGCATTTACAACCAAATAGTTCAACTTTTACCCAAATATTTAAATTTTCAACCTAAAAATATAAATTTTCAACCGAATGTTCGAATTTTCAAATTCAAAAGATCAAACTTCTACCACAAAAAGTTTCATTTTTAATCAAAGAATATAAAAATTGTTACAAAAGAGAGGAGTTTCAAAACCAAAAAGAAGAATTTTCAACAAAAGAATTTATTTTTTAACCAAAAAAAAGATTTTCTAGTCAACAAAGAAAAAAATGTCAACTAAATTATTGAATTTTCAACCAACAAAAATGAGTTTTTCACCAAGAACTTTCTATAACAAATTTCTACAACAAAAAATTTTTTTTCAATCAAGAAAAACGAATTTTTTACCCAGAAAAAAGAATTTTTAATAAACCAGTTGAATTTTCAAAAAAAGAAAGAGTTTAGGCTAAATAGTTGAATTTTTAACAACAAAAATAATTATTAACCTAACAGTGGCACTTAAAACCAAATAGTTGAATTTTTAAGCTACAAAGTTCAATCTTGAACCAATTAAACATTAACCAAAATCAGTAGCAATTAAAAAAAAAATCGTTGAGTTTTAATCCAAAGAGACGAATTATTTTAAATACAGTTAAGTTTTTAATACAAAGAACGAATGTTAAATAAAAAAAATTAATTTTTCACGAAAAAAGATTAATTTTTAATAAAATAGTCGAATTTTTAACAAATTAGTTTAATTTTTAACAAAATAATTCAGTTTGCAATAAAATAGTTCAATTTCCAATAAAATAGTTAATAAAAAAAGATTAATTTTCAGCAAAAAATATAATGGAACAAATTCTAAATAAAACAGTTTAATTTTTTACCAAAAAAGATTAAAATTTAGTAAAATAGTCGAATTTTCAACAAAATAGTTCAATTAATATCAAAATAATGCAATTTTCAACAAAGTAGTTCAATTTCTAACAAAATAGTCGAATTTAACCAAAAAGATAAATTCTCGACGAAAAATGTCATTATAGATAATATTTCAAACAAAAAATATTTTAATTTTAAATTAAACAAAATCCTTAACCAAAACTGATTATTTTTTAACAAAGCAATTAAACAATTAAAAAAAAAAAGATTCTATCGAAAGAGATCAATTTTGAAAAAAAAAATTTATTCGAAAAAAGGAAAAAAAAAACAAATTGTTGAAACTTTTAAGCCAAAACAGCGATTCATTCACAAAACAGTTGAACTTTGAAACTTTAGAACTTTAAACTTTAAGTAGTTCAACTTTGAACCAAATAGTTGAATTTTAAACCAAGGAGATGGATTTTTATCTAATAAAATAAATTTTCAACCAAGAAGTTCAACTTTGAACCTAGTAGTTAACGTCAGTCCCACCCGACTTCGATAGCATTCCGAAAAATGAATCTTAAAAAGGGATGGATCTTTATCTAATAATATTTTGTAACAAAGAAGTTCAACTTTTAACCTAGTAGTCAACGGCAGTCCCACCCGACTTCGTAGCATTTCAAAAATGAATTTTAAACCAAAGAGATGGATCTTCAAGTTATAAAATAAATTTTTGAAGAAGATGTTCAACTTTTAACCTAGTAGTTAACGTCAGTCCCACTCGACATTCATATTTTCCTTGTGTGATGTCCTATTCTGCGTTAACTCCTTCCTCTCTGTCACGAATCCTCACAAAATCCGTTACACCCCCCCCCCCACTTGGTAATATAACGTAATTTGTGAACAGCCCCTTTTTTATTTCAATTCTACAATTTATAATTCTTCCTAATTTACTCTCCTCTCTGTTTCTTTACATTCTTTTCTTACATACCAATCATTTCAAGAATGCGATCAGTGTTTCGCCAGATGGAACTTTTTGAACGAGTGCTAAGCAAGTGCTACTTTTAACCTAGTAGACAACGTCAGTCCCACCCAAATTCGGTAGCATTTCAAAAAATTTGCATTCACATTTTAATTTGCCATGTCTGATGTCCCATTCTTCGTGAACTCCTTCCTCTCTTTCAAGAATCTTCACAAAATCCGTTACACGGGTCCCCCGCTTGAAAATGTAACGCAATTTTTGAACGACCTCTTTTTTATCTCAGTTCCATACTTTCCAATTCTTCTTGCTTTACTCTCTATTTCTTTACTTACTTTTTTTTACACACCAATCATTCCAAGAATGCGATCGGTGTTTCGCCAGATGGAACTTTTTGAACGAGTGCTAAACGATGGCTACTTTTAACCTAGTATTTAAAGTCAGTCCCACCCGACTTTGGTAGCATTTCAAAAAATGGTCATTCACATTTATATTTTCCATGTGTGATGTCCCATTCTTCGTAAACTCCTTTCTCTCTCTGTCAAGAATCCTCAAAAAACCCGTTACACCCCCTCCCCCACTTGACAATGTAACGTAATTTTTGAATGGCCTCTTTTTTACTTCAATTCTATACTTTCCAATTCTTCCAACTTTACTCTACTCTCTATTTTTGTACGTACATTTTTTTAACAACAATCATTCCAAGAAAGCGATCAGTGTTTCGTCAGACGGAACTTTTTGAACGAGTGCTTAACGAGTCCTACTTTTAACCTACTAGTTAACGTCAGTCCCACCCGACTTCGGTAGCATTTCAAAAAATTTTCATTCACATTTATATTTTCCATGTGTGATGTCCCATTCTTCGTGAACTTCTTCCTCTCTCTGTCACGTATCCTCACAAAATCCGTTACACGGGTCACCCGCTTGAAAATGTAACGTAATTTTTGAACGGTCCCTTTTTTACTTCAATTCTATACTTTCCAATTCTTCATACTTTACTCTACTCTCTATTTTTATACGTATTTTTTGCATACATCAATCATTCCAAGAAAGCGATCAGTGTATCGCCAGATGGAACTTTTTGAACGAGTGCTTAACGAATCCTATTTTCAACCTACTAGTCAACGTCAGTCCCACCCGACATCGGTAGCATTTCAAAACATGTTCATTCACATTTACATTTTCCATTCTTCGTGAACTCCTTCCTCTCTCTGTCACGAATCCTCACAAAATCCGTTACACCCCCCTCCCCCACTTGGCAATGTGACGTAATTTTTTAACTTTCCCTTTTTTATCTCAGTTCTATACTTTCCAATTCTTCCTACTTTACTCTACTCTCTATTTTTATACGTATTTTTTTGATACATCAATCATTCCAAGAAAGCGATGAGTGTTTCGCCAGATGGAACTTTTTGAACGAGTGCTTAACGAGTCCTACTTTTAACCTAGTAGTTAATGTCAGTCCCACCCAACTTCGGCAGCAATTGAACAAAATTTTCATTCACATTTATATTTGCCATGTCTGATGTCCCATTCTTCGTGAACTTCTTCCTCTCTCTGTCACGAATCCTCACAAAATCCGTTACACAGGTCCCCTGTTCGAAAAAGTAACGTAATTTTTGAACGGTCCCTTTTTTACTTGAATTCTATACTTTCCAATTCTTCCTACTTTACTCTACTCTCTGTTTTTTTACTCTCCTTTTTTTACACACCAATCATTCCAAGAATGCGATCAGTGTTTCGCCAGATGGAACATTTTTGAACGAGTGCCATGATTTGTAAAAGAAGGCATCAGGGACGATGTAAAGAACTGAAGAATGTTTTATACAGCACATTTAGGAAGATGAAGACAACATTGAAAATATGGCCCTGTCGGTGCATTAAGGTAATCACAGAGGCCTCTAAATAGCCTCATAACTATACCTTTTCGGGAGCGCTCGTTTTTCGTCTTTATACTTCGTGCAAAGTAGTACGGAACACGTTCCTGACACGCGTCTCTATAATCAAACCACCTACTCAACCAGGTTGGTCCAGGGTCCAGAAATATTTCTTCTGGACCCTAAGTGGTCCTGACTCTGCAAGAATTTCATTTTTAGGCTTCCGAAACACACCGCTACTTTTTTTTTCTTCAATCTTTCCTTCTTCATTCTTCAATCTTGGGCTGCTTTTTCCTTGTCCTGATTATCAATCAGATTATCGAAAATATCGATATCCAAAGTCTAACTGATCGGATCTCCGGGTGGAGTATCTTAAACGCTACTGACAGGGCGGTCGCTTTTTTATTGGTGGATATTTGCTTAGGAATGATTTTTTCATTCGAGTTATTCATTAAAATATTTTTTATTACATCACAGTATTACGTCACACTGGCAGGGGTGAAGAGGGTAACGAAGAATGTTGGATCATTTTTTGAAATTATTAAAAAAATTAAAATTAGTGATTATATTTTATTTTTTTATTTTAGTTATTCACACTCTTTCCCCTTTGGCCCTTCTTTATCTGTTTTTTAATGATTTTCTCCTTTTTTACCATTTTTTGAAGAAACTTCTTTTTATCGATTTTTTGGCTCAAATGAAAACTAAATTATCAATACCCCTTTCAAAAATCCAACAATTTTTCGTCTAAAATTAATTCCATTGAATTGAAAAATCTACTATTATGTTTTTGTTTGTTAAAGATTGAACTATTTTCTTTCAAGTTTGTTATTTTTGGGTAAAAATTAATTTTTTTGATTGAAAAGTTGAGTGCTTGGTTCAAAGTGAAATTAAAGAAAAAATTCACTTTATTAGTTGAAAATACATCACTTTGGTTGGAAATTTAACTATTTTGTTCAATTTTTTTTTATGAAAGTAAATTTTTTGAGCCAAATTTGGTTATTCTATTATTGGTCGTTTTGAGTTGAAAATTAAACAATTTGGTTCAAAATTGATGTATTTTGTTGAATATTTGTATGGCTTGGTAGAAAAATAATCTTCTTGATTGAAAATTAACTGATTGATTCAAAATTGAACTATTATTTTTTAAATTTTATTTTTTTAGTTGAAAATCTATCTTTTTGATTGGAAATTTGATTCTTTTTTTTTTTAATTTTTTAGTTGAAAAATTAATAATTTTGTTACAATTTTTTTTTGCTTTTTTCACAAATTCATTTTTGTAACTAAAAGTTAACTACTCTATTATTGGTTGCAAATTGATCGTTTTCAGATGAAAATTCAACAATTTGATTTAAAATTGATGTATTTTGTTAAAAAATTCGTTTTTTATTATTGTAGAAAATTAATTTTCTTGAATAAAAAATGTACTGCCTGGTTAAAAGTTTAACTAATTTTAAAAAAGTTGATTTTTTCACTTAAAGATCCATCTCTTTGGTTGGAAATTTTACTATTTTGTTGAAAATTCGTTTTTTCTTTTGCTCAAAATTCAGTTTTTTAACTCATATTTAACCATTCTATTATTGGTTGTAAATTTATCGTTTTTAGGTGAAAATTCAACAATTTTTTGAAAATTGATGTATTTTATTGTAAATTCGCATCTCTTGGTATAAAATTAATTATCTTGATTGAATATTCCACTGGTTGGTTGGAACTTATAATTTTTGACAAATTAATTTTTTTAGTTAAAGATCCATCTCGTTGGTTGGAAATTTTACTATTTTGTTGAAAATTCGTTTTTTCATTCGCTCAAAATTCATTTCATTAACTCAAAGTAAACTATTCTATTATTGGCTGCAAATTGATCGTTTTCAGTTGAAAATTCAACAATTTGGTTGAAAATTTAACTATTTTATTAAAAATTTCATTAATTTTTTGAAATTTCGAATATTTTGTTGAAAACTCTTCTGTTTTTTCGAAAATTAATTAAATTTATTATGTTTTTTTCAATCAACTATTATGTTAAAAATCCTTTTTTTGTAATTGAATTCAACTGTTTTCAATTAAAAAATCAAATCACTTTTGGTTGAAATATCAACTATAACATTTTTGGTTGAAAATTTATCTTTTTGGTTTACTTCGACTGTGTTTTATTCAAAATAAAAATATTTTTTATTTATTATTTTAGTTGAAAATTAAAGTATTAGGTCATTAAAACTAATATTATTGAAATTAAACTTTTTTGTTAAAAATTCAAATATTTTTTAGAAAAATTGTTTTCTTGACATTTTTTTCTCTCTTGAATGAAAATTTTCTTTGTTTTAAATACATCTCTTTTTGTGGAAATTTTATTTTTGTTGGTTAAAAATTCAAATTGTTGAAAATTCATCTTTTTTGGTTGAATTCAACTAATATAACATTTTTTGTTAAAAAATCATCTCTTTGGTTAAATTTGACTGTTTTTTATTGAAAATAAACATATTTTTTGGTAGAAATATAGTTATTATATTTTTCGTCGAGAATAAAACTTTTTTGAATGGAAATTCAACTACTTTATTAAAAGTTGAACTTCTTTGTTAAAAATTAATTTTTGTTGTTGAAAATTCATCTTTCTATGTCAAAAATGAAAAGTTTTTGATTTAAATTCAACTTTTTTTTTCAAAAATTCAAATGTTTTGTTGAAAATTTGCCTTATCGGATGGAAAAATCAGTTTTTTTAGTAGAAAACTTCTTGGTTGAAAATTCAACTTTCTTGCTTTAAAATTGAACAATTTGTTTAAAAAGTTTTTTCCGTAAATTCATCTTTTTGGGTAGAAATTTATTTTTATTTATTTATTCTTTTTTTGATTCAATTATCTGTAGTCGATGTTAAATTGTTTTTGTTTATAAATTCGACTATTTGGTTGAAATTTTAAATATTTGGTTGAAAATTCAAATATTTGGTTCAAAAATTTGTCTCTTTTGCCTGAGATTTCAACAATTTAAATGCAACTATTTGGTCCGAAATTAATTTTAGTGTTTCTTCAAAATTAAGCTATTTTTCGAAAATGCTTCTTTGGATGAAAATTTAACCATTCTGTTAAAAATTCATTTTTTTCTTTGTTTGAAGATTAATTTTTTAACTGGAAATTTAACTGTTCCATTTTTAGTTGAAAATGTATCTTTTTAAGTTAAAAATTCAACTAGTTGGTTGAAAAAAAAATTGCAGTTGAAATTTAATTTTTCAACTGAAAATTTAACTATATTATTTTTTGCGGAAATTGACCTTTTTTAGTTAAAAATTCAACTATTTTCGTGAAAAATTCAAGTATTACATTTTTGGTGGAAAATTGTTTTTGTAATTGATTCGGTTAAAAATTTATGTATATTTTGTTGAAAATTCATTTTTTTGGGTAGAAAATCTTATAGTTAAGTAGTAAAGTATTTCGATGAAAATTCTTCTTTTTGAGTGAAATTCAGCTATTTTTGATTTAAAATTAAAATCTTTTATGGTTGAAAAGGTATCTTTTTATGTTGAAAATTCAAATCCTTGGTTCAAGTTCGAACTACTTTCTCAAAAATTTTTTTTTTTTTGTTAAAGATCGACAATGTCAGTTGAAAATTCATCTCTGTAGTTCAAAAATCTATTTTTTTTTTTTTAATCAAATTTTTAACTAAAAATTGATCTATTTGGTTGAAAATTAACTTTTTTGTTAGAAATACAACTGTTCTGTTTGTTGAAAATTTGTCTCATTGGATAGAAAAATCATATTTTTAGTAAAAAAGTTTTTGGTTGAAAATTAAAAATTCTTGGTTTGAAATTTCAACAATTCGTTAAATTTTTTTTTTGCAAATTCATCTCTTTTGGTAAAAAGATTCATCTTCAGCAAAAAAAAAACGAATTTTCAACAAAGTAGAATAATTTTTAACCAAAAAGTTGAATTTTCGAAATAAAAAGAATTAATTAAAAAAATAATAATTTGAAAAAATAGTACAATTTTTAACTAAAAAGTACATTTGCAACTAAAATAATTCTTCGTTTACAAAAAATTGAACATTTAAAAAAGTAGTTCAACTTTCAAACAAGTAGTAAATTTTTCAATCAAAAAGATTAATTCTCAAGAAAAATGTTATAGTTGATATCTCCACCAAGAAAGATTTCAATTTTGAATAAAAAATCGTTGATATTTCAACAACAAAAAAATTTTGATTTTAATTTAAAAAAAAAACAGTTCAATTAAACCAAAAATATGAAAATTTCTTTAAAATTCCTTTTTTTCGTTGAAGATCGACAACGTTAGTTGAAAATTTCTCTCTGTAGTTGAAAATTCTATTTTTTTGTTGAAAAATCAAATTTTTAACTAAAAATTGATCTATTTGGTTGAAAATTAACGTTTTTGTTAGAAATGAAACTGTTCTCTTTGGTTTGTTGAAAATTTGTGTTATTGGATAGAAAAATAATTTTTTTAGTAGAAAAGTTTTTGGTTGAAAATTCAAAATTCTTGGTTGGGAAATTCAACAATTCGTTAAAAAATTTGTTTTTGAAAATTCATCTCTTTTGGTAGAAATTAAATTTTTTTTAAATGCAACTGTTTGTGGTTGATGTTAAATCGTTTTTGTTTAAAAATTGGACTATTCAGTTGAAAATGTAAATATTTGGTTGAAAAATCAACTATTTTTTTCAAAATCCGTCTCTTTTAAGATTTTAACAATTAATTAAATTATTAAAATTAATTAACGATTAATTTGTGTGTTTCTTCAAAATTCAACTATTTGGTTGAAGTATCATCTTTCTTCATTAAAAATTTATTTTTTCTAGTTCAACAGTCAACACTTTTCTAAAAAATTCATCTTTGATTGAAAATTCAACAATTTTTCAAAAAATCAAGATATATCGACTTGAAATTTCAAACTTTTCATATGAAATTCAATATGGTACCCAAAAATTAATTTTATTTAAAAGAATGTATTCCCCTGTTTTTAAAATAGGGTGGCGTATTTTTTGAACATCCCCTATATACTCTTCGTTTACAGTCGTTTTTGGATTTTGAAGTAAACAGAGAGATAAAATTCGAAAAGGAAGAGTCGAATTTCCGGAATCTCAAATATCAGACGAAAATCTAGGGATTAAATTCTTATTGTGAAATCTTCCCATTTTCGGGTTCTTCAATTCAGAGCCAAACTGCCCGAGGATATCAGAAAAGGAAAATAACGGCAAAGTTATTATCGCTGCAAATTGTGCTTGCGAGAGAGTTTTGGTAAACAGAAAAAAAACTTCGCTATCTGCATAAAATTCCCAAGAGAGAAGATCTTTCGCTCTCTTTATTTTCCTCGATTTTTTTTTCATTTGTTATATTTTTGCAGTCCTTCCTTGTTTCTCTGGTTTGCACCCTGCAGCACACATACACACACATTCATATATATATATACATATACATATATATATATATATATATATATATATATACATACATATACATATACATATATAAGCTTCCGGAAAACAAACTTACTTTTCCAGACGTCGTTTCTTTATTCGAGACTCGTGTTATCGCTGGTTCGCCGGTCAAGGGAAAAGAAACTGAGTGTTCTGTATGGGAAGGAGGAATGATTCAAAACATTTAAAAGATATTTTTCGGTAAATATCAACTATAACATATTTTCGATGAAAATTTAAGTTTTTTTATTAAACGTTCAACTAGTCGGGTATAAAGTTGAACTAACTTGTTTAAAATTCATTTTTATGACACATGCATGATTTCAGCCCTTTTCGACGCCTACGAAGC
>CAKNYM010049961.1:11383-23521 GCA_932195095.1 Andricus curvator | reverse complement strand
TTTTTTTTTTACCCGGAAGAAAACGAAATCCTCAATAATTGCAAATTGAAGAAACGAGACACCTACCCCCTTGGGTGAGCGAATCGTGCAGAGAAAACCGAGCACAGCTCGAGAATGCGAGACAAAGAGAGAATGAGGCTACAGGAAAGTGTGTGCGACGTTGGGTTGCTGGGGGTGGGGGAGGGGGGTGAACAAGAGTGGTAAAAATGAATCGATAGGCGGAGTTTTTCGTGACGCACCGCGAGGAGGCGCTGGGAGTGGGGAGAGCAATAGGCGGAGTCGGGCTGATTTAGGGCCGCCATTTTGTGACAATGGACGAGAGGGGGAATGCCTATCTGATTGGCTGATCTACGGACTTCTCTCGTCCTGGACAAGCTTCTACAGATTGTTCGGTTGTACTCTGACGGTACTCTCCAGCCACCCGGCAACTTTTCCGTTCACCCCCTCCCGAACCCCGCGACCCCCACTCATCCGGCGCACCCCCCACTTCGATCGCGTCGCCCCCTTCTCCGTATTCAACTTGACGATTCTACGTACTGCACACATTCGTCCCAACATCTGCGGATGGTTCTTAAGTTGCAGCTAAGGACAATTGATACGGGGAGGGGGCTTTTTTATTTGAAGAAAGTTTTTTTTTTATTATGGTGGAAAATAAAGTGTTGGGAAAATTATGGATGGTAATGACAAGAGAGGATAATTGAATGATTATTGATTCTTGTTTGAGTGGGGGGTAATTAGGTATTCAATGACATTTCTACAGGAATTATTTTGAAATAATTTAAATTATTTTTGATTATTAATAATTAGTGATTCAACTGCGGTTCTTGTGTAGTAATTATTACAAAATGGAAATAGGAAATTTACGATTTTAAATATAATTTAACATTTCTAACTGAGAATATGGCAAATTTCACAATTCTCTTAATCAGATTTTAATTGATTTTTCTACCCCCCCCCTCATTTATAAAACCTTCCTGGATTTTCATGATGTTAGGAAAACCCAACAATATGGGTATCTACGAAAAGGTCTTGGAGAGCATAGTTCAAATTTTAGTGTACCCCCCCCCCCCCCCCCCCCACTAAACCCTCTGACGGTTATATTATGATTTGACACACTTATATGTATCTGATTGACTTGTAACTTTGCATGTATTCATATTTTGATTTGATATCCACCCCTTCCATATAATTTTTGTATTCCCCCCCCCCCCCCCAGGCCTCAACGCCAATGCTTGGATTTACATACTTTTCGAAAACCCTCACAATATGGGTGTCTATGAAGAGACCTTGGAGAGTAAAAATCAAATTTGAGTTTAATTTCAAAAACCAAGTAGTTGAATTTCCAACCAAAAAAGATGAATTTTCAACGAAAATAATTTTTTTTTTTTTTTTTTTTTTTTTTTTTTAATTTAAAAATCAATATTTAATAAAAATATTGAAACGACCAGTAGACAGAAACTTGAACATCATAATTATTATGAAAATAATTATTGTTGAACCCAAAAAAATTAATTTTTAACAAAAGAGTAACTTTTGACGAAGTGGTTTAATTTTCAAACAAAATTTTGCGCCAAGAATATTGTTTTTTTTTCCAAAAAAGACGAAACAACAAAATAGTTGTTTTCAACCAAAGAGGTGCATTTTAAACTAAACTCATGAATGTTCCACAAAAAAAAGGAATTTTCAATAAAGTAGAAAATTTTAAATAAAAATAATGAATTCACAACATAAAATGTAATAGTTGATATTTAAAAAAAAATAATAATTTTACACTAAAAACATTTTGTATTTTAACTTCAAAAGATTTTGACTTTAAATTTAAAAAAGAAGCAGTTAAATTCAATCAGAAAAGAAGAATTTTCAACAAAATACATGAAATTTCAAACAAATAGTGGAATTTTCAATAAAAATATCAATATTCAGCTAAAAGAAAAACAAGAAGTTTTCAAAAAATTGTTCAATTTTCAACGAATAATGTGCCAATAGACCATATTTTAAACCAAAAAGATTTGAATTCTAAATCAAAATCAGTTGATATTTCAAACAAAAAATATTTTAATTTAAAAAAAAAGACGAAGATTCAACAAAATAGTTAAATTTTTAGATAAAAAGATAAATTTTCAACAAAAATTGGAATATTTCAAATTTCAATTAACAAAATAATTTGCAATGAAAAAACGAATTCTCAACAAACCAATTAAAATTTGAAGCAAATAATAAACCTTTCAGCCAAGAAGATGAATTTTCAACAAAAAAGGTTAATTTTCCATATAAAAGAGGAATTTTTCCACAAAATAGATTTTTTTTAACTCAAAAATATCACTATTCAACCAAAAATGAAAGAAAGAAATTTTCAGTTTAAAAAAATTATATTCAAACAAAAAACCTTTAACCAAAAATATTATAAATTTTAACAGACCGAATCAGTTATCTAGAACGATATCTAGCCTGTAACTGTCATTGATTAAATCAGTTATTTTGAATTACGTCATATAACCAAGAAATTTCACAAATTAAATCAGACATTTTGATTGATCTAATCCGTAACTTTCATTATGTTAATCATTCAATTATGGTTAATTTTAATCATTCATTAAATATAGTAATTAAATGCAGAATTTTAATTTAGTGATAATTTTACTATTTTATTACGGCAGACAAATCAGTCACTTCTATTGACTGAAAATCAGTCATTTGACTGATTATATCAGATATATTGACTGATTCATCTCTTGAAAGGGCTGTTGCGTCAGTTGAAATTACTGATTTTTCAGTGAAAGCATGCTTGATTAATTTAATTAGTGAAATTTTTACTGATTTGAATTTAGAGTGCAAAATATTTTATTTTTGGTTCAAAATTGATATTTTGTTGTTGAAATATCGACTATTACATTTTTCGTTGAGAATTCATCTTTTTTTATTGAAAATTCAAGTATTTTGTTTAAAATTCGACAATTTTGAAAAAGTCATCCTTTTCGGAAATAATTCGACTTTTTGGCTTGAAATTTCAACAATTTGGTTGATTTTTTTTTAATTCTTTGCTCAACAATGGTTTTTGGTGGAAAATGCGACTCTGCTTGAAAACTCGTTTTTTGGTGTGAAAATTCATCTCTAGTAGAAATTTTATTTTTTATTTTTATAAATTTTATTTTTTTATTGAAAATTCATATGTTGGGTTGGAAATTCTTGTATTTTGTTAAGAACTCGTCTTTTTGGCAGAAAATTATTCCCGGTTGGGAATCTTTGGTTTTCGGCTAAAAATTCTTGTATTTTCTTGAAAATTCGTCTTTTGACAGAAAATTATTCTTGGTTGGGAATTTTTCTTTTTGGTTGAAAATTGAATTACTTTGTTGAAAGTTAAAGTACTTTGTTTAAAAATTTTTTTCTGAAGATTCATCATTTTAGTTAAAAATACGTTTCTTGGGTTGAGAATTGAACTATCTTGTTCAAAATTCTTTTTTTCTTGGTGGAAAATTAATTTTGTTAATTGAAAATTTCACTATTCCATTTTTTATTGAAAATTAATCTTTTCCGGTTGAAAATTCAACTATTTGATTAAAATTGGTTATATTCAGTTGAAAATTCATTTTTATTGGTGAAAAATAAATATTCTTCGTTGAAAATTCATCTTTTTTGTTATATTCAACTGTTTGTTTGATTTTTAAATTAATTGGTTGAAATATCTAATGTTTTTATTCAAAATTGAAGTCTTTTTTTTTGTTGAAATATCAAGAATTACATTTTTTTGACAATTCATCTCTTTTAGATGAAAATTTTAGTATTTTATTAAAAATCCAACTTGCTAAAAATTTATTATATTGGCTAAAAATTTGACTTTTTTGTTGAAATTTCATTTTTTATCTGAAAATGTAACCATTTCATTTTTGATTGAAAATCGACCATTTTAGTTAAAAATTCTGATATTAAATTTTTCATTTAGAATTTATCTTTGGTTGGAAGTTCCATTACTTTTTTCAAAACTTGTTTCGATAGTTGACGATTCAGCAATTTTCAGAAAAATACGTTTTTTTTGTTGACAATTAATGATGTTAAATGGAAAATCGAACTATTCCATTTTTGTTCAAGAATTGATCTCTTTAATTGAAAATTGAACAGCTTTGTTAAATGTTGAACTGCTTTGTAGAAATCCATTCTTTTGGTTCATGATTTATCATTTTAGCTGATATTAATTGATGTTGGCCAGGTCAGAATTAATTAGATGTTAAATTTCGTTGGTGAAAAACTTCAACAAAATACCAACAGAATTCAACATCTTCTGATTAATTCATACCTGGTCAACATCAATTATCATCAGCTCATCATACAACACTGTTGGAAGAAGATATACAACAATGGAACATATCAACTATACACATGGTGTCTTTTCAAGGATTGGAAGTAGAATTGGATCAGTATACCAAGAACATTGAACATCTTTTAATTAAATTCTTACCTGGTCAACATCAATTATCATCAGCTTATGATACAATGCTGTTGGAAGAAGATGCAACAATGGAACAAGCAACTATACAGATGATTTTTTTCTGAGGATTGGAAGTAGAATTGGACCAGTATACTAAGAAAATTGAACATCTCCTAATTAAATTCTTACCTGGTTGAAATCACTTATCATCAGCTCATCATACAAAACTGTTGGAAGAAGATACAAAAATGGAACAAATCAACTAAAGACATGGTGTCTTTTTAAGGATTGGGGAATTGGATCAGTGTCCCAAGAAAATTAAACATCTTCTATTCAAATTCTTACCTGGTCGACATCAATTATCATCAGCTTATGATACAATATTGCTGGGAGAAGATGCAACAATGGAACAAACAACTATACAGATGGTTTCTTTCTGAAGATTGGAAGTAGATTTGGACCAGTATACCAAAAAAAAGGAAACCTTCTTATCATATTCTTACCTGATCAAGATTAATTATCATCAGCTTATCATATAACACTGTTGGAAGAAGATACAATAATGGAACAAACCAACTATACAAATGGATTCTTTCTAAGGATTGGAAATATAATTGGATCAGAATAAGAAGATAAGAAGAAGATACAACAATGGAACAAACCAACTATACAGATGGTTTCTTCCAGAGGATTGGAAGTAGAATTGGAAAAGTATACCAAAAAAAAGGAAATATTTTCATCATATTCTTACCTGATCAACATCAATTATCATCAGCTTATCATATAACACTGTTGGAAGAAGATACAAAAATGGAACAAACCAACTATACAGATGGATTCTTTCTAAGGATTGGAAATATAATTGGATCGGAATAAGAAGATAAGAAGGAGATGATAATAAGAAGATACAACAATGGAAAAAACCAACTATACAGATGGGTTCTTTCTGAGGATTGAAACAAAGTCCAACATCTCCTAATTAATTCTTACCTTAACGCTTATTCTTCTTTCATCCATTAATGAACATCAGCTAATCATACAACACAATTGTAAGAAGATACAACAATAGAACAAACCATCTTCACAAATGGGTTCTTTCTGAGGATTGAAAATATAATTCAACCAGAATACCAACAGAATCCAACATCTCCCAATTGATTCTTACCTTAATGCTTATGTTTTTTTAATCCAATAATGAACATCAGCTAATCATACAACAGAATTGGAAGAACATACAGCAATAGAACAAACCATCTATTCAGATGGATTCTTTATAAGGATTGGAAATATAATTGGACCGAAATAAGAAGATAAGAAGAAGATAATAATGAGAAGATACAACAATGGAACAAACCAACTGTACAGATGGGTTCTTTCTGAAGATTGAAAATATAATTCAACCAGAATACCAACAAAATCCAACATGTCCTAATTAATTCTTACCTTTCTTCTTTTCTTTTCATCCATTAATGAACAACAGCTAATCATACAACACAATTGGAAGAAGATAACAATAGAACAAACCATCTATACAGATGGATTATTTCCAAGGATTTGATATATAATTGTACCGGAAACCCAACAAAATCCAACATCTAATTAATTCATACCTGGTGAACATCAATGAACATCAGCTAATCATACAACACGGTTGGAAGAAGATACAACAATAGAACAAACCATCTATACAGATAGGATCTTTTAAAGGATTGGACCAGCATACCAACAAAGTTCAACACCTTCTAATTCATCATTTCAGTTGCAAATTCATTTGGCCATACAGAAATGTATGATCGATAGAAAAAAGTGTAATTTCCAAAGTACAACCGCGAGTGTTTCGTTGACGTGAGATGAATGAAAATGAGGGGGAGGTAGTAAATTGTGGTAGACCTTTCCTATTTCGTGTCGCGACCTACGACAACCTGTAACTCAAGCGGAGGGTTACGTCCTCGTCGCATCTCGGTCAGATTTCAGACTTCAGATTTCGAGGGGCGTATCTTAATCGACGTATCTCATCTAGATAGCCGCGCTATCAAGATTAACTCTCTACACGGGTATGTATATACCTATATAGGCATATATCTCGAGTGTAATCTTCTCGCGAGAGGCACGTGGCACAAGGTTCTCGTTTCCCGATCTGATCTAAATTCGGGACCGTCGAAATGTTGCGAGACATCTCATTCATGGATATAATACCCAAGATCTCTCGTCATTCATCAGATTATTGAGTCTCCTGATTTTTTTCACGCCTTCTTTCATTAGTTTCAATTCTGGGTCCGATTTCCGAAAATAGCACGTGGGTGCTCTCACAGTCAGATCAGATAAGATATCGGATGCGGGATTCTTTATTGGATGATGCATCAAAGATCGTTAGGTCCGGAAAATCTTGAAACTCCTCACTTGGGGGCACTTCTCTTTCTGATGATTTGGTTAAAATATGCTAATTGAAACCTTCCTGGCGTTCTAGAAGAAAAGAATATATTTTTGAGTCATTTATTATTTACTATTTATATTATTAACTATTTGTTAATTACATACGATGTACTACTGATTTGACTGGCGTTTATAGATAGGGGTTGGCTAGACCTAGCCCTTGACCTGACGGAAGTGTTACAGTTCTGGCCAGCTAAAGACTAGACCGTTTAGAGTCTAGACTCTAATCTGGCGCGAATCAGACGGTCTAGTCTGGGGCTAGCCAGTCCCTATCGAGAAGCTTCAGTCAAAGCTAAATACATAATTAATAACTGAATACATGTTTAAGAGTATGTACTAAATAGTAAATAATCCTTGAGATCTTGGCAATCCTTAGACATCGCGTGAATTGTTTTGGAAATTTTGGAAATCGGTAAAAATTGTTTAAATTATGGGCAAAAATTGAACAAAATTGAATCCTATGAATGCTATGGATATAGTACATATTTTCTTGAAATCCTTTTTAAGTGATTGAGCTTTTTGATAACTATGAAAATCTCTTAAAATTCTTTGAGTTTCCGTGAAATCTTTTGAAATCATTCAAATCGCTTAAAATTTTTAAAATTCCATAAAAATCCCTTAAAATTTTTAAAAATCAGTTAAAATCTTTGAAATTCCATAAAATTTTTCGGAATATAACGAGATCCCTTGAAAATTTTCAAACCCCTTCAAATTTCATTGAAATCTTTAAAATTCTTGACAATCTTTCTGAATCTCTTGAAATCCATTAGAATATATTAAATTCCTTAAAATCTGTTAAAAGCTATTAAAATTCCTCAAAATCCGTTGAAATTGTTTATAATATTCGGAGATTGTTTAATGTTTTTAAATCTTTTAAAATTATGTGAAATCATCGAAACTTCTTAAATCTCTTAAAATTCCTTCCGATTTTTCCAAATCCTGTGAAATCTTTTGAAATCTCAAAGAACTCCTTCAAATCATCAAAATCCCATAAAAATTCCTGAGTTTTTTTTAAATCGATTAAAATCCCTTAAAATAGTTGAAATCTCCTTAAAATTCATTCAAATGTTTAAAAAGTGTGGGATTCCATAAAATTCTTCAAGATTCCGTGAAATCCTTGAAATCGCTTGAAATTTTCAAAATCTTATGAAAATCCTTTAAAATTGGTAAAAATTTTGTAGATTTCAATAAATATTTCCAAAATACGAAAACCCTTGAAATCTTTCAAATCCTTGGGAATTCCTTAAAATTCATTGAGATTCCGTGAAATCCTTTGAAATCCATAAAGTCCCTTGAAATCTTAAAAATGTCATAAAAATCCCTTAAAATCGGTGAAAATTCTTTAAATTTCATAAAATATTTTCAAATAATACATCACTTGAAATGTTTGAAATCTCTTCAAAATTCATTAAAATGTTTGAAATCCTTGGAAATCCCTTAAAATTCTAAAAGATTTCGTGAAATTTTCTCAAAATCCTTAAAATCGCTTGAAATCTTAAAAATCCCTTGAAATCTGTTAAAATCTCCTAAAATTTGTAAAAAACTTTGAAATTGCGAAAAATATTTCAAAATATTACGAGACCTCTCAAAATCTTTGGAATCCCTTCCAAATTCATTAAAATGTTAAAAAGCGGCGGAAATGTTTCCAAACCTTATGAAATCTGAAATCCCTTAAAATATATTAAATTTTTCAAAATCCCTTAAAATCCTTTTATAATATTCGGAAATCTTTTGAAATATAGTTAAATCTGTCCAAATCTATTGAAATCCTTGAAATCGCTTGACATCTTCAAAATTTTATGAAAATCCTTCAAAATTGGTAAAAATTCTTCAAGATTCAATAAATATTTCTAAAATAAAAAAAACCCTTGAAATCTTTCAAATCATTGGGAATTGCTTAAAATTCTTTGAGATTTCGTGAAATCCTTTGAAATCCCTTAAAATCTTCAAAATATCATAAAAATCCCTTAAAATCGGTGAATATTCTTTAAATTTCATAAAATATTTTCAAATAATACATCACTTGAAATGTTTGAAATCCCTTAAAAATTCATTAAAAATTTTAAAATTCTGGGAAATCCCTTAAAATTCTTAAAGATTTTGTGAAATTTTCTTAAAATCGCTTGAAATCTGTTGAAATCTCTTAAAATTGGTGAAAATCTTTGAAATCTCGCGAAATATTACGAGATTTCTTAAAATCTTTGGAATTCCTTCAAAGTTCATTAAAATAATAGAAAGCGGCGGAAAACTTTTCCAACCTTATGAAATCTGAAATCCCTTAAAATACATTAAATTCCTTAAAAATCTTTCAAAAACATCAGAATCCCTTAAAATCCTTTTATAATATTCGGAAATCTTTTTAAATGTGGTTAAATCTTTAAAAAAAATTTGAAATCCTTTAAAATCCATGGATATACACTTTCGAATATTTTGAAATTTCTGAAAATCCTTTGAAATCCTGGGAAATCATCGAAACCCCATAAGTCTCTTAAAATCCTTAAAATATTTTGGAATCCCGTGAAATCTTTTGAAATCCCTAAATTCCCTTGAAATCTTCAAAATGCGATAAAAATCCTCTAAAATCTGTTAAAATCTCTAAAAATTTGAAATCCTTAAAATTCCGCAAAATATTTCAAAATATTACGAGATCTCTCAAAATCTTTGAAATCCTTTTAAAATTCATTAAAATCTTCCAAATCCGTGGAAATCTTATAATATTCTTTCAGATTTCGTGAAGTCTTTTGAAATCCTTGAAATTTTCAAAATGTCATAAAAATCCCTTACATTTTTTTAAAATCTCTGAAAATCTAAAATTCCGTTAAGTATTTTGAAATATTGCGAGATACCTTGGAAATTTTGGAATCCGTTTCAAATTTATTCAAATTTTTCAAATCCGTGCGAATCCTTCCAAATCTCATGAAATACCTTGAAATATATTAAAATTAATTAAAATCTTCCAAAAGCCATTAAAATTCCTCGAAATCCTTTAAAATCATTTATAACATGGGAAAATATTTTGATATTTTGTTAAGTTTTTTTTTCAATATCTGTGGATTTAGGTACTTTGGGATGATTTGAAATCTCTTAAAAACCTTTGAAATCCCGCGAAATCATCGAAATCTCTTTATACCTCCTAAAATCCGTTAAAATTTCTAAAAATATTTGGAAATCCTGTGAAATCTTTTGCATTATATAAATTCTTTTCAAATCCCTTTAAATATTCAAAATCCCATAAATATCCTTTGAAATCCTTCAAAATTTGTCAAAATACTTCAGTATCTCTCGAAATCCTTTGAAATCCCGTGAATTTTTCTGGAATATTTAAAAATCTCTTAAAATTCTTCCAAATTAGTGATGCATGTTGATTATTTCCAGAAAAAGTCAAGATTATCTCGAAACATAATCAGGTGCGATTAAAATGTGATGATGTTCAAAAATCTGTAATCACTCGAATCATTTCGAAATTCCGTGAAATCTTTTAAAATCTCGTCTACAGTGAAAATAGTTCATATATTCCCTTAGATCTTTAGAAAAAAGAAATATTACAATATGTTTTCTTGTTGCAAATTAATTAACTCATTAGTACTTTCGAATCCGAAAATAGTTTCAATATCTTACATCACTCGTGGGCTCGAATCCCAACATATTCATATTCTTCTCTATCATTAATGGATTGTCCTGAATATGATTTAATTTCTATAGAAAAAGACAATTGAAAAAGCGTTTATCTACAAACGAATTATAAAGCAGTAATAATTATAATTTTTTCAGAACATTGAAACTACCATAAAAATGTATCACTTAGTTACCAAATATATTCCACTACAAAAAAATAATTTTGACCGATTAGATCGCTTTTGGGCAGAAGAAAATTTACAATTGGCTCTTTCTGCAATTAATTAGTTACTTCAAATAACCATACTTTTAATTAAGTTTATGAATTGAACTGATCAGTATCGTCGATTTTTCAACATTTCATTCAATACACCGGAAATGGTTTGATTTCACGAGGAAGAAAGTACGCATGAGTCACGCCGTCGGAATAATGTATTGTTTCCAGCTTTGTTGGTATAGTCATTACAGCTGACTATTTGGCAGAGAATCACGGAATATTTGCCAATTGTCGCATTAAATTTGCATTGGTATACATTGAATTTTCCGTTCCCTCTACGAGGCTCGCAAACCAACCACTTATTACGTAAATTATGATAGCGAACGAATGATCTGTAACCAACGGATGCCAGATTCGTTCAGCGTCACTGCATCTTGCTCAAAATTAACTGCACCTCATAAACGACGTTTTTTCTTGATGTTGTCTGCTAAAGGAAAAGTCTCATTATTTATATACATATATACATATGCATATACATACATATATATGGTTATATATTTTTAAATATAACATGTGTAATTATCGAATATAATAGGTGTTTATACTCAGAGCCTTATCAGAGTTTTTTTTATATCCTGAATAACCCAAAATTTGAGTCTTCAAAGACAATGCTCATTTTGTTTTATCAGTTTTGAGAAATCTCTCTTACAAATAATCACACATTTTTTTTCAAAATATTAACAAATTCAAGAAATAATGCAGATAAAGCAGAATCGCATTAATCCCTAAGTCGAGATCATTAACCGCAAGCTCATCTTTTGTGTAGGAGACCCAGGCGGAAATATTATATATAGTTTATATATAGTGTGAAGTATTATATATAATATTCATTTCTTTATATAAAAAATGTATAAAACAAATGAATATTATATGTAATACTTCACACTATATATAAACTATATATAATATTTCCGCCTGGGGAGTTTGTCATACAACAAAAATTTTCCGATTTTGTTCGAAGAGAGCTGAAATCGAAGGTCTTGATAGTTAAATGTTAATTAGCAAATCAAATTTGCGATCTTATATTGTAATGGTTTTTGTTATCAGAGGTTGATAAATAATAAAAATGAGGAAATTTCGTTTTTTAGATGACTATGTCGTAATCATTTCTTTCAGTTCGACTGTCTTCAAAGATTACTTATATATGAAAGGTTTTCATATGTGGATGCGTACAAAAAAAATTTTGTATGTTAAAGTATTATTTTTTTATCAGTTGTTAACAAATGAGAAAAATTGGGCAATTTCGATTTTTAGACACTAAACTAAAAGCTATTATTTTGGTCCGATTTTCTTTTGAGATGGCTCAAGTTTCAAATCTTGGCATCGTAACCCAGGCGGAAAAATTATGTATATAGTGTGAAGTATTATATATTCTTTCCATTTCATTTAT
>CAKNYM010049961.1:0-11283 GCA_932195095.1 Andricus curvator | reverse complement strand
TATATGTATGTATGTATATATATATATATATATTCATTTGTTTTATACATTTTTTATATAAAACAAATGAATATTACATATAATACTTCAAACTATATATAAACTATATATGATTTTTCCGCCCGAGAAATATGCATTAGGAAATCAAATCTACAAATGCTATAACGATGTTTTTGTTATTAGAGGTCAAAAAAAAGAAGAATTTTTTTTTTTCCTAATAAGCTGGAAGCTGTTCTTCTAGATCGATTTTCTCTTAAGAAAGCTCAAATTGAAGCCCTTAAAATGTGAATGTACATGAAATCAAATTCACGATGTTTTCGAAATGTCTTTTTTTTTTAAATCAAAGGTTGAAAAATAATAAAAATAAGGAAATTTTTTTTGCCACTATGCTGGAAGCTTTTCTGTTAGTCCGATTTTCTTTTAAGATGGCTCAAATTGAAGACATTGAAATGTAAATGCGCATGAGGAAATCAAATTCGTGATGTTTTTTTTAGGGAAGTTTTTTTTTATCAGCGGTTGATTAATAAGAAAAATAAGGAATTTTTTTACGACTATGCTGGAAGCTTTTCTTTCAGTCCGATTTTGTTTTGAGATGGCTCAAATTGAAGACGTAGGAATATGTAAATGCGCATAAGGAAATGAAATTCGTGATGTTTTTTTAGGGAAGTTTTTTGTTATCAGCGGTTGAAAAATAAGAAATATAAGGAATTTGTTTACGAGTATGCTGGAAGCTTTTCTATTAGTCCGATTTTTTTTGAGATGGCTCAAGTTTAAGGCGTTGAAATATGAATGTGCATAAGGACATCAAATTCGCAATGTTTTAGGGATGGTTTTTGAAGCTAAAAGTTGAAAAATAAGAAAACTGTGTAAAATTCTATTTTTAGACCACTATGCTGGAAGCTTTTCGATTAGTCTCAATTTTCCAAGTTGGCTCAAATTAAAGATTTTAACATGTATGTACACGCATATAAAAAAATAAAATTTGCTATGTTGAAGTCACAAAAAATGCCAAAGTATCAAGTTGAGCTAGAAAATCACAAAAAATCGTTGCAAATTGGGTAGTTTTTATGCATAATTTTTGCATAATTTTTTAAAGATTTGTTTATCAGTTGTCAAAAAAGTGAAGAAATTTCATTGTTTGCACTACTAAGATGGAAGCTGTTCTTTCAGTTCGATTTTCTTTCAAGATGGTCCGAACACTGTTAAAAAATGTTATTATAATTTTATAATAAATGTATTGCAATTTTACTTTACAATACGCTGCTTGCAATTGGACATCACAATTTGTACTCTAAAGTGTTGTGAAATCAAAAATATTTTCAACATCTAAATGACATGAAAAAAATAACATTATTTCCTTATATCCTGAAAAATTTTGTCAGTGGAGTGGAAAACTGTAAAAAACCAAAACTCCCGAGAGTAAAAGATAAGTTTAATGTAGAAATTCGATATCGGACACACAAATCCATAACCATTTAAATTTATGCCTAAACTCTAAGCTCAAATTGCCTGCAAAATGACACTTTCCCCATAAACATTTTTTTTTTTTTTAAATTTCACGAATGACAAGACGTTACAACAAGCTTTTGTTCCGCGAGCATAAACTCGCTTTTTTAGCAGTGTTGACAGAAGCAGCGAGAAGGCATAGTAAGTTGGGTTAGGTAAACCTCTCTCTTTGGAGGGGGAAAAGCGTGGGAAGGGGTGGGGTGAGTTAACGCCTGTTCGGAGGTGGACCCCCATTTCGTAGGCGTTTCTTCACTGCCCCGATTTCACCCGAGTCCCGACGGAGATACTCGACTCATGGTGAACGTGGGGGCTTCGCAGGTTTATTATTTCGTGCGCTTTAGTTCCGCGCCGGGTGCCACGATAGTTGCATCGACGAGTCGTGCGCGCGCGTTTTTCAAATACTCTCTCTGCATTCGCTCGTTTTATGTGACTCGAGCGTGCGAATTTTTATTCGAAGTTGAAATTCCATGCGATATCAGTTTCACAGTCAGGAATTAGTTCAGAAACCTTGGAATTAGTTCGTCAGTCTTGGAGTCAGTTCTAAACGTCTTGGAATCAGTTCTAAACGTCTGGGAATCAGTTCTAAACGTCTTGGAATCAGTTCGAAACGTCTTGGAATCAGTTGAAAAAGCAGGAAACCGACTGGGAGAAAGTTTGTTTCACGGATTTTTCTTTGGACCTACTGAAGCCAAATCAGAGAAGCCCGCCGGGTCAACTTGAAAATGACAATGTGCTGTGTGTGTGTACAGTGCAGTGTCTTGGTGATAACATAGTGATAACACGCGCGTCACCTACAAACTAGTCGCTTTTTGCCTTTATCGTTGGATTGACACTTGAGATAAGGTAAGGAGTTTACTGTTGATCTCGAGTCGATTTATCAGAGTGATCACGGATCGAGTGCCGTGTAGAGAAGTTCTGGGCATATTTTGTTTTTTCGTTTATTTGAGTTCAAAGATCAGTGATAAGGTGCCAGATTTGGATTTCGAGTTTCCGATTTTGAGAAGTCGGTGAGGATATATTGCTTATTAGTGAAGGTGTGTGTTGAGTGGAAACTTCAGAAAACGTGAAACTATTCATAAACTGGGAAAAATGGATTTTACCATCTATGATCCTCGATTTTTAAATTTAGGACCAAATTTTTAAATCCAAGATCATGAACGGTATAATCCATTTTGCTGATAGTATTGGTCATCAATTCAACTCATCTCGAGCCTTTTCTATAAAATGATTAATTAAAATTTGGCTTATCGTATTGAATCCTAGCATTAGTCCAGGATAGCTTTTCCTTTAATTATTAGAATTTAGTACTCCGCATTCTTGAAGAGCTTCAGAATTTAAAACACTTAACAAGTAACTTCTGTAAATGGACAAACACTTTTGGTTTCCAGCCTCAATTAGTAAATATTTTTAAGGAGATAGTTTGTGAAAGTGGAAAGACAAGGTATATTAAATCGAGACTGAAGCCCGGAAAACTCACGCAAAGAACAGGATGAGTGACGTTCAGCTAAACTCGTTTGAGTTGTTCTTGCCATTTGTCAACCTTCATTGTGACAGCAAAACACAACATGTAGAGAATTAAGATACATAACAGAAGAAACTATTTCCAAATCACGGCTTTGATAAATTCGGAAATTTCTATCTCTCAAAATTCCATTCGGATTGATATGATTTGACCAATAACATATTGTACAATTTGCAATTGTTGCAAAAATCAGTTTTAATTGCAACCGAGATAAAAAAAAGGTCTTTAACAACTGTTAATTGTCGGCAATAGTAAAGGCTACTTAAGTACTGATAGTGTCTAGCTTCGTGAGCTTCCCTATCTGATACGTTCGAGCATATCAGATTTTAAGATTTGCCCATTTTAGATCATTATTTTGGAAATCTAAGGAAAGATCAGCCTCTAAAGAACTACATTTAGACGAGGATTACCCATAATCTTGGATTAAAGTCTAAACTTTTCTATCTTCTCGAGAGGATCAGTCAGTTTTTGGAATAGGCCCAACAAGCACGAAAAATTCCAAGATTTTGCGAATTTTTTTCTGAATCTCAAGACACACTTTATTAGTTTTTTGTACTGTGTCTAGAGTTACCGAAATTCGGTGAGCGAAGGGCAAATATTTTCGGTGTGTCTATAGACATAGACAGTTCATCATATAGATAGTAGTAGATAATAGATGAAAGATAGCTTCTCTCTCTAAAGCTGTCGTAAACCTTTCTGCAAGACATCAAATCAGGATAGGATCGTTAAAAATCAATTAGTCACTCGCATCTTATATATCCTCTCATAAAGTAAAGAACTAAAAAGCAATCTTCGATTTGAAGCTTTCCATTATCACGATTGAAAGAAATTGCGAAATAGTTATGAGATTCTTTCATTTACATGTTCCTAAATTATATACAATTTTCTGTATATTTTTGAACTGTAAAAATAGCCTTTCATTCAGAAAACATGTGTCAGTGTAAATATATATGTTTATAGTAAAGACATTGTTCTAGGAAAATTATATGGAATAGTAAAAACTATGTACTCGGTATTTTTCTTCATCGGGAAAGCTAAATAACACAGAACAGTTAGTTTTTCAATAAAGTAACGTAATTGCTTCTAATTAGGAAAGATCAAGTGTAAATGAAATCATTAGATACAATATAAATATGTGTTCGGAAAGTAGATTCTTTTGATTTAGGGGTTAATTTTCTTCTTGATTGTGTTACTACTATTTTCTTTAATTATGAGATTTGTTTTTGATTCGGAATGTTGATACGGAATATCGGTGAAAAATTCTACAATTTACCTGTAATATTTGAGCTTTGTGATAGGCGCGTTAGAGAGTTAAGCACGAACTCATTCCGTCGGCACAGGTAGATTAGCCCCCATACAATCCAAGTATTGTTTCATTTTTTCACTTATTTAAAAAAATACTTGTGAATAGAACATTTATTTGGTCTTCTCATTATTTTTTAGTCAATTTTTATTGATACATTTTGAAATGTGTTGGTAATCGTTCACGGAAAAAAGTGGCTATTCCAGTAGATTACTTCACTCACTGACAAAACATGATTAAGAAGAATTTAATAAATTTCACAGTTTAGTTATATGTTGATTTAACTCTTCTTGTAAAATGTACTAAAAAGTCATGTTGTCCATATTTGTACCAATCGTGCTGTAAATTTCACGGATCCTTTTTCTGCGTCCTGCTATTCACATTCCTCACGCAAAGAAACGGTTTTTTATGAAACATCAATTTCGCACATCTTCAGAATGTCAATTTTCCACATTCGTTGTCAAGGGGTTCCATGATGTCCTCACATGGAATCGGTTTTCATTATTTAAACAAAAAATTATGTAAGACATTGAACTTTTTTTCGTGTATAAAGGATATTTACGACATCCCATAAGCAAGGTTTTGTTCGAATTATATTTCATTGATACAATCGAAAATATTCGTTCAATAATAAAAGGTGTTTTCGGTTCTCTGGTCAATGCTTATTGATTCCGTTCCGGCATCAAGATTGCAATAGTAACTTAATTATCTGTGTATACCTATGGTCAAAATTATAAATTAAACATTTCTTCAAATCAGTGAACACATTGTTTTCAGTTCATGTTTGTACTATTCTTAGCTTCATTTCCGGTGACCAAATGCAGATTTTGGCAGAACATGTTCTTTTTCCTTATCAAAAGTGAATCTCCGGATATTTCTGTCGACGGGCAAAATTAAAAAAAGCGGAACACGTCTATCTGTGAGACACCGGGGAAAACAATAAACCGAGCTGGGGTTGTTGCATTCAGCGATAGGGAACGCGGAGCATATTGCCGGTCTATACGAAGCTATAATTGGTGATTTGCAAGTATAATCTCGTAGCAGTTTGTGTTTTCATTTATTAGCCGCGAATTGCCTCCGCTTATTAGCGCAGCGACGCATTTAAAATAACTCGACGACGCTCAAGTATACTTGTACAGTTCAAAAAACGAAGACGTAAATTTAAAATGCATTTGTGCGGGAGTCTTTTGTTCTGCTCGAGATATCGTCTTGATCAATATACCTTGGAACCTCGACTATAAAAGAGACTTCCAAAGTTTAACCGTTGCTGAGAAATTTAGAAGAGATCCCTCAACCGTGAGAATTTTTCGCTTTTATTGGTGCTCGCAAAAAGTTGCGATTTCCTCGCACTTTGCTACAATTAATGGCAGAAATAGATTTCCCGTGAAGTTTCGAACGGAAGTTGTAAAATTTACCTTTTAGTCGTATAATCGCCCTGTCGAGTCTCTCGGTTTTAAGTTCATGTTTATTCATCTTTATGTTTATGCATCTCGATAGTTTTTCATTTTTTTGCACCTTTGTATGCGTAATTTTGCTGTTAGAAGGGAACAATCTCCAAAGCCTTTTTGCATCCAAGGTCTTGGAATTATATTCTCGGGATTTTTTTTCCTGAAGTTATAAATATTGTAACAAATTTTTTTTTTTAGTCGAGAAGGTGGAGCAGAAAAAATATTCGCCACTGGCGGAAATTATCTGCACCTTAATGTCTGCAATATTAGGGCCAAGTCGAAGGCCAGATGTCAATTTTGCGAGAACATATTGCAAAAGAACGTCAAATTTCAATGATCAAACTTGGTGATGAGTAGAATCATTATTCGGAAATTTTATATTTTAATGTTTTTTGCAATATCTTTTTATAAAATTGACATTTTGCCTTCAGCTTTCATAAGACGCAAAATTCTATTGACTTTCACCCTATTATTAGAAGAAAGACGTTTAGATAAATTCCGCCGTAGTCACAAATATTTGGAATACTAAACTTTTATCGAAACAGATACCTTGAATCTTGCCGTCGGATCCCGAAAAAGTGTTTACGATTTTTTTAATATTTAAAAAATGTTTCTCAATTTATTTCATTTATTCATTAATTGCTCTTTGCATATTTTCTACCTTTTGTTTATCATGGATGCCTTTTTTCTTTCAAAGATCCTCAATTCTAAAATTCTCGCAGTGAATAATGAAAGAAAGATGTTTAGTAAATTTATGGTGTTTAAGGTGCCGTTGAATTCATAAGTGAGATTATGCAGTGCTAGGTGCAATAACTAATGCGCGAGAGAGTGGCACGGCTTTCTCGTGGCGGGGGTTGGAAAGTTGACTATATTATTGTTCAGGAACGGCTCAATAAAGTTTCATCCAGGTCGTTCAAAATAAAAGAAAATATAATTATAATAAAAGCATTAAAATTGGAAAAAAAATCCGAGTTCCAGAGGCATCTGGACTAAATAACTTATCAGCAAGTTTCAGTAGCCACCTTGACATAAAATTTCCTCTTCACAGCCGGACATTATTTTTTTCGTTGAGCAGTGCTTTTATCAGGCGTCATAACTGTCAGATTTCAAGGCAAACATTTGATTACCGAAATTCGATAAGATATTCCCAGAGATTATTGGCGCCTCGAAAATTCTAGATGTTAGGAAAAGGCCCTGTAATATTTTTCCTTGGGAAGTACCTCATTTAAATGTATATTATTTCACTCACAACAAATCAGGTCTTCTCTAATATCTCGAAGGTCATTGGATTTTATAGCTTCAAATTTACATGTACGGAAGACTCGGTGAATTATTGAGGAATATAACCTGTTCATAACTCGAAATATTTTTTCGACAGGTATTAATGATTTATTGAATACTGCCTTGAAATTTGACATGCATTTAAGGAAGAAAAGATCGCTTACGTCAAATCAGTAAAAAAATCTGAAATCATGATCAGCCAAATGAATCTGATTGTCTGCTATTTTATTTAATATTGATAAATTACATAACAATATGACCTACTTTTGTATGTTTAATTTCACCAAATTTATTATCAATCCTGTATACAAGTTACGTGAGAAAAACAAGGGCACTGCGATAATAATCGGACTTTGATTAAAGGTCGCTCATTGCTTCAAATATATTTTCAGATTTGTGCCACTCGTTTCTTATCGAAAGTTCCTTGTCACGATTACTCGAACTTCTACACGTTCTAGATAAGTGTAGCTCACTTAATTAAAAAAGTTAGACTCTCACACCCAGACAGAGGTTTAGCCAATACAAAAATATTTTAATAGATAATTATGTTTAATTTCTAATCCATTCTGCTTCCGATGAGACTTTCCTAACTCAAGAATTATATTGGCAAATAGGAAGAGGATTTTGGACTGATGATATAATTTTATCGATGAATTCGTTGCTTTGCAGATCGGAATTAATTTCTGCAGATAGCCAGGTCTATGCTCTAGGTTTAATTGTATTCCTCCAGTGGATAATTTTGATATCTTTCTGATAAGAGTTAAAATAAAGTGAGGTGTCTGAAAGGTCGTCTGTTTGCCATAAACATCCTGTCGCACTCGGCTGGACATCCGTCTAATAGAAATTAGTTCACTATCAGAATAAATTAGTCGACGTTAAACGGTATGGCGATTACGACTCGGTAATTTGCTACTGGTGTCACTCTGATAAGTCGAATAATGTTCACTATCCATTAAGGTAAATCCAAACACCATCTGAGTAGACAATCTTATAGATGTTTCCTTATCCCTGGTATAATATATATAATAATCAAAATAATAACCTGTGATTTTTTTTAACTTGCGATTTATTTTCATGCAATAATCAGACATCACTGCTTTAATTAAATTTATATCATCGTCTGCCGAATTCCTTGTCTCAATCTTATCGGTATTATTGATTTTCGGTTATATTATCTTATCGCTCATTCTTTCAAGTGTTCTATTTGCTTTCCAAATTCAGGATTACAGAAATAAATTTTTTTAGGGTTTCAAAATATTCAGATGGTAGAAAAGGTGCATTTCTTCTTAGGTAAAGTAAATTGAATTTACTACCTTTTTAATATGATGTTTTTTGGCTGATAAAAACTTTCGTTTTATTAATAGTTTATCCGGTAAAGAGATTATTTATATTCACAATAAACATAAAGTTTTTTTAAAAATAAATTGTTGGTCGCGACCAGTCTCGGAATTTGAGTTGGAAAAAGGGTTTGACGGCTCTTGAAATTTTGGGACGACTAGCCAAACTTATAAAAAATATTTTACTGCTCATCCCAAATTCGGGACGATGAGACACTTCAAAATTTGTTGTCTATTGTTAAACGATTACTAAAGAATTTGTTTTAACTCTTTTTTTTTCGTTACTGGAAATGAGTTTGATAACGCTTGTTATCGATGACCTTGTTTGATCACGAGTTTTGTTCATAAATAATTTCGGCCTCACTTGCACAAAATCGCTCACTGTCAGTGTTCTTCTACTAAAGTGAAGATCAAGTCGCAATCCTGAAAGATCGTGTTTTGATTGGATCTTTATCGTACTATATTTCCTTGTAAGTTTTTATTTTTGATGTCTACTCTTCCAACTAGTAATTCTTCTGAATAACTGGAAATTTATTTTTTTTTCTGCAAATTGATGTCATCAAGCTAAAAATACTCTTCAAAATAAAATTTTTTCAAGAATAAGGATGGATATAAAGGCACAGTGTTTACAGAAACAAAGTAGTGTAATGAACCCCGTGACTTAACACCGTGTCAAAAGTAATACCCTCTGTAATTGGTACACTGTGGTGTAATATCTTCCGGGTATAAAGACTCGCTGCTTGGAAATTCGATCCGGCCATTTAGCCTTAAGTCTTTCTATCGATACCGATGGCATCTGATCTTCTTGCGCAGGAGGTCTTAATTTCACGTAAGCCGATTTGCGTTGCTCAAGTATAAAAATAAAATTCCAGTTCTTCCAGTTTCTTGAAATGTTCACAACCCGTTTTGCAACATCTTCCAAAAACCTGGTCGAGTTAAGAAACAAAGTTCTCACCGAAAATCATCATATCAATTTGCTACTCGGTTACCCTTCTTGTGGTTTGCGGTCGGCCACAAACCTTCTTATAATGCCCCAACATGATTTCTCACTCAACAGACAAATACTAAATAAGCATTCATTTTTTTGTTTCAGAGCGAAAAGCGGAAATCCGGGAAATTCCCGGAGAATCCAGGATTATTAAGAGAGACCTTATGTCACTGTATCGAGAAGTGGAGACGAGGCACAAAGTGGGGCGCCACTTTGAGTGATCCTAATTTCGTCTCTATCTTTCCCTTCTTTCTTTCTCTTTTGCTTTTTCTCTCTTTCTTTCTCTACCTTCGAATTTTTATTGTTAGCCGCGAACAATTCGCGCTTCTTCGAAAAGTGGTAAATTAGAAGGCCTCAAAAATTCTCGACATAATCATGGACATGAGCAGCGAATCGAGCGCGGCGAGGTGGTACGCGCCGCCGAGAAGCCTCGAGCCCCCGTCGGGGGCTGGGGGGCCAGCCGGGGTCACCGAGGTCGTCGGCAACCCCGATTACAGGGGTTACTATGGCCACGCCGGACCAACGACCCATCACCCCGCAGCAGCCGCCCACTATGCGCACAGTAAGTCACTCTCTTTTTTTTATCTTTTCATATCATCGTCCTTTTTTCTCTTCTCATTTCCAGCTCTGTTTGCCATCAAGATCAGGCTTTTCGCGACTAACCTACCCCTTGGCGCTCTGTCAACAGTCCGCGATTAATTTTAACCAGCAGCGCCGTCGCTACGTTGAAAGACGATCTTTGAATAGAGCTAATTACATCTTAGAGTTGGTATTGAATTCAAAATAAAGTAAAAAAGTAGTAGTTTTTACTGCTGCATACTGAAAGCATTGTACTTTTCAAGATAGCGCTGCGGTAGCGTCATGAACTAAAAGAATGTTGGCGCAAAATTCAAATTGGTACTATAATAAATTGTTTTTAGAAGATCGGACTTAAGAGAAAACCGGGTTGTTTTCAAGGTCGCGAGGTGATTCTTTTTAGATTTTATGTAGCGATCCACTATATGCAAATGCAAATCGCAGCACGAATGTTATCGACCGGCCGAGTTCCTCCGTAATGGCGGAACAACGAAATTCGTTCTGTATCGCAGTGGTGGTCAACCATGCATGCGTGCTCGGAATACGTATTTAGAGTATATACGTCCTTGAGATACGAGTATCCACTCGGTCATACGTAATGCACGACACGCAATCCGGCGCAGGTACTTGGGCACTCGCGTGCCGAGATTTTGTTCCCTTGTTCTCTTTAAAAACTCGGCTCACTTCGAAGGACTCCTTCTCAACCCGCCGAGTGACTTTCCGTTTCGGCACGACCTTTGACATTCGTTTTATGGACAAAGAAACAATGCCAGGACCAACATGCGAACAGTGATTTGCGAGAAGACAGCTTATCCTCTATGGCCACTCACAAGACAAATTGGATGAAATCATTCACTTGCGATGACCAAATCATACTTTTTATTTTCACTGATGCGAGAGGAGTGATATACAGGGTAGCCGCTGGTCAGGAAAAACTGGGAATCAGGAAAAAGTCAGGGAATACATTAGTAGTGAGACCATCTTTTCACGTCTGGTTAAAAATGTTTGATGCTTTGATGCAATTAGCGATCATACTCTTGAACTTTTTCCATCCAAAGTTCGTAGCAGCTTTAAAGTAGGAAAGTTCCCAATGTTGTGACACAACTCAAGACTTTATTGGATCTTGATCCAGCCTCTTCATAATCTTTTTTTGACACCATTAGCCACCATACTCTTCAACTTGTTCCATCCAAAGATTGTAGCAGTTTTGAAGCAGGAAAGTTCCCAATGTTTTGACACAACTCAAGACTTTGTTGGATCCCGATCAAAGCCTCTTCATAATTAGTATAAAAAGTATCGAAAGGAGTTGGCCAAACAAATAG
>CAKNYM010049960.1:14104-35999 GCA_932195095.1 Andricus curvator | reverse complement strand
TATATATATATATATATATATATATATATATATATATATATATATATCACATTTTTAATCAATTATAATCATGGTTTTGCCACAAAAGTAGTCAAAAAGTACGCAGCAGTGGTAACGACAATATTTTGTTATAAACAATTATTGAAGAAAAATATTTGTTTATGGACAAAAAACATATTACATATTTTCAATCAATTACAATCACTTTTATGCCCCAAGAGTACTAAAAAATGGTCAAAAAGTAATCATGAGTGGTGATTGCAAGATTTTGTCATAAATAATTATTTATTTCTTATTTATGAAATATGACCGTAGTTCTACTTTACGGTACGTTCAGGTGCCTCTGTGCAGGAAGAGTGCACTTTCCAAGGTCATATCCCGCGACCTATTAAGGCTAGGACTTTTTTTGGAACTTACGCTACATTGACTCCACTGTCATTGGTATTTAAATTTCATTGGTATTTGCCAAAAGCACAACTTCTCCGTTTTTAGACAAAAATGAAAAAAATGGAATTTTTCAAATCTCGCAGTTCCCAAAGTAATAGGACTGAAAGATTTTTTTTTTAAATGTACACAGATTTTGGTAGAGTATATTTCATCCACTGGCATTACCAACGGAAACAGAGCCTGACATCACGATTTATTTTGAAAAAACTAAACTCCACTTATTTGCCCGTAAAAACAGGCAAAAATGGCCAACTTTGAGGGGTCATAACTTATGACAACATATCCACATCATGTACAGAAGATAAAAAGTAGATCTAAGAAAATTTGTTCTAGCCTCACGAAAATGTAGAAAATTAAGTTTCTTTAATCTTGAACATTATTTTGAAGCAATAAAAAGTGGTCCTACATCAAGAAAATACTGTATCGCCCGCGTATTCGTATCGATTATTCTTGATTCTATATTCATTCCTGTCTCACGTATTTTTCAGTAATTAGTTCAAAAGTAAAATATACTGCTGAAATGGCCAATTTTCTTGCTGTACTTTTTTCATATGATGTCGAACACAAAACGAAATTTAAAAATTAGGGATAAAAATTTCTTTTTCGAATTTAATGTTGGACATTCAAAGAAAAAAACTTTAAAATCCGTGCAGAATTGAGGCCTGCAAAGTGATAGAAAATGTTGAGCAGTATATTCCGAGTTTAAACCACTGCCTTGGAAAAGTTTATAGTCATACGAATATCGATTCGTGCTTCCGACTTTTACGTAGAAAATCCGAGTTTCCAAAAAAAGAAAATATGATTTGAAAAATTCCAAACGTTTAACATTTTTTTCTTTGAAAACAACAAAATATGTGTACGATTATTCATTGTAATTTATCGTATATTTCAAATTGTGGCATGGTTTATCATTATTTTACATTATCACTATTACTATTATCGAACAGAAATGATTAAGGGGTCTGTCTAGTAACTTACTTTTGAAAAATCGATTTTTTTTTTACTTATTTCGAAAGTAAATATATTAAGAAATATTGTGTGAAAATTTTAGAACGATCCGAGACATCTAACATTGTTTTTGTTTGCTTCAAAGGTAGGTACCTCTAGCGCGCTGACCGTGCAATTGTATGTAAAAAAAACTTTAAACGCGTTTTTCTCGAAACAACGTTTTTACTCGCCTTGTTGATAAAATTTTCGAAACTACTCGACCGATCCTTATGAAATTTGAACCACATATTCTTTAAACCTATCGCTATGTCCCCTATAAATTTTTTTTAAAAATTTTGATTATTACTATATTTTTTTTTCGAAAATCGGCGAAAAAAAACGGTTTTTTGAAAATTTTTCGTTTTTTCTTCACTACTTCTTTATTTTTTTAAATAATTGAATAAAATTCATAGGGGACATAGCCATTGTCATACCGAACCTAAAGCACTTTGTATTTTTTGTTTCAGACAACACAGCTCCGAGATTTTATCAACAAGGCGGACCTACCTACTTTTCGAGGTGTTGCGTTTGGTTGACGTTTTTGGTTATAATACATGTAAAAAATAAAAGAAAAAATTTTTTTTATGTATTTGAAGAGTGTATTTACTCAGCCTAATAACTTTTATATCATTACCTTTATCCAGTATCCCAAGAAATAATCACGAAAATCGCGTTTTTTTCGGTGCGAGTTACTAGACAGACCCCTTAAGAACCATCTATCACCGCGTGCGTTATTTCTGGTGCATATTTGCAAAACGCAGTGGACGTCTGCTAGAAAATTGGAGGGGATATGCAAAATAACATCAATAAATTCAGTTACATATTGCACAAGTGCGTAAAAAATGCAATTCGTACCTTTCGTCTTCATCATTTTGCTGATTTGGAATCCGATGGAAAGTCACTCCTGATGGTGTACCAGTTTTGCTCGTTGCTTTATTGCAATTTTTAAAGCAACACTTCATATTTATCAATTGACAATATGATTTTAATTTTGAAAATTGATTCTGACAATATTTTAATTTCACTGCGCTACGATTGTACGAAAACGATGCTGAACACTAGAAAGATGTCTTTCGACTGATCTTTCAGGTACGATGGTGAATTTTGATGGTGAATTTTACAGTAAAGGTTCAAATTTTTTTTATCAGGTACACGAAAGTGAAGGAGTTTTGCCATAGCTTAGAAAACATGTGTGAAAAGCATGTTCTTCGTAATAAATCGGCTGCCCTAGCCGGGCGTCAATAAACGCAGATAAAAACGTCAAAATAGATCCTTATAGTCCAGCGGTTGAAAAGTGAAGTTCTACATATTTTTTTATTTTCTTTCCCCAGAAAGCATTTCTATCTCATGTAGTTATGCAATTTGAACATGATTTATAACTTAATTTTTGTTGCATATATTAATAAATACTATATTCGTACAAATTTCTACAAACAACAAGTTTTCAGTTATAACTGAGTAGTTACAATTTTTTTAAAAATAAAAGTGATTGCAATGTCGTACTGAAAAGATTATAAACTAATATTATAATGGAAAAAATTTAAAAAAATATGATTACCATCAACTTAAGAGAATAATTCAATAAAAAACATAATATCTACATTTTTCCATGAAAATAAGGAATCTATTCGCCATAAATATGCAAAGACATGTTTTTGCAGCAAACGAAATGAGGCAAAAATTAATAATAATAAATTATAAATTAAAATATTTATAAGGGGTATAAAAAAAAAGAATTCCGAATCTCAAATTGCATTCTCGATTTTTCTGTTCTCTTTGGGTTATAAATGAACCACGTGAAAAGAGACATGAATCAGATAATATTTATAGAGGTCGCTTATAGTAAATTTGTCTGCTTTTACACAAAAATTCATCTTTTTGAAAACAGCTGATCATACTGGCAAATTATGCAGAATTTAGAAGATGCGGTTTATTAAAAAGAGTATTTTTGGATCATCAGTCTCTTTATAAATCATGCATACTTAAAGACCTCTCAATAAGCGGGATAGATAATTCACACTACTTTGTAACAATTTCCTTCGCATATATCTCACAGAATGCATAATTATAAAAATAATTACGATAAAAAATCATTTTAATAAGTCGCGTCTTTTATATTCTGTATGTAATTTTGCGTTATGATCTACCTTTTTCGAGAACAATCAAGTTTTCTGTAAAAACAGACCAATTTATTTCTCCTTCAACGTGGTTCATTTTTAACCCACAAGGAACAAAAAAATCGAAAATGCACGTTGAGATTCGGACATGCTTTTGTTTAAGCATCCCTAATATTCATATGCTGTTAATTCATAAATAAACAAACGCTTTTTGCTACGTCCATGAAAGTATTATGCTATTAGTGATATATTATCACAAAATCTTCAGAATAAATACTCATGTCTGTAAAAACGAGAGATCTTTTTTTTCGGTATCATATTTTTCGAGTCCTTTTTTGAAATATGATAACTTCATGCTGTTATTATTTTCAATGTAGAAAAACGACTGTGGAATCCTACGAGTGGTTTCATTTTAGTATGTCTGGAGACAGGTTTTTTAGTCGTATTTCAATGCCTGGAATTAGCTCTGAAATAATATTATTTTTACAGTGTTAACAAGAATGTTGATTTTCAGTGAATTTCATACCTAATAAAAAATCTTGTAACTGACTAAATTTTCATGTTAAAATTTCAAAAACTTGGCAGAGTACAACTTAATTTGTACAATTAATTGAATTTGCGAAGTAATTACAAAGTAAAATTGGATCAAAAATAGCACTGTAAAAGTATAAGGAATTTATTCTTGCGAAAGTACATTTAAAAAATTTCAATTTGAAAGCTCCTAGTACCAAGAAACTTTATCTACGTTTCTGTAGTGGAGAAAGACTTGCAATTCCAATAATTTTTTAGAACCAAGAAGTTTTTATTTGCTTATTTTTAATCAATATATGTTCTGCTTACAAAATTGTATATCTACATTTTTCAATACTCTATTTTTCCAATAGAAAAAATCAAATGATCTAGAAAAGAGGCGATTACTGACTCAGAATTAAATATGTATAAAATGCTACCATAGGGAAATTTTAAATGATTATTTTCATTTATTTCTTCTACCTGAGAGATATATACTATATATAGCTATACATTTGAAAATTCATTTTTAATGAAATGCATATTTGGCAAATATTCAAAATCGACGAGATTATTAGCAGCAGTTCTTGATTACAGTGAAAAACTGGCAAGTAACAATTTCTTTCACTTGTCACGCTTATCCTGTCTTCTGACTCACATACACCACACACATTCTTGGCCCATGCCACTCACACACATTAAGCATCCTTTCTATCGGTGAAGCACTGCTACCGTCGTAGAGGGGTAAAGGGAAGGGTTCCGTGGCTGGTTCATGTTACTAGCGCCTCGCATCGCTGGTTCCCGAACTAAGCCTACTTCCGACGTCTCATTCCCCGCGCCAACTTCTAAGCTTGTTGGGCATTGTCGCCTCTATACCTATCTTCCCTCTACGCGCCGAGGGCCAGGGATGTGCAGTTACGCGTAACTGGAGGTTTTTGACGTAAAATACCTAAGTGAAGTATTTTACGTCAAAAACAGGTAAAATACCTAGTAAATTACGTGCCAAGATGGCGGACCTGTAGAACTGTGCATAATCTCACTTTTTTGGATTTCTGGTATCGGCATTCGTAAGGGGTTGTTTTTAATGCCTATATTGTTAATTAAAAAATAATAATGTCAACCAGGGATGTGCAGTTACGCGTAACTGGAAGTTTTTTACGTGTAATACCTAAAGGAGTTATTTGACGTAAAATACCTCGAATGTGTAAAATACATGTAGAAAACCTCTGATTGGCTGTCTGATTCAAGTTTTCAATTTCCCGCCTCAGAGGTGGCGCCCTCGTATATAGAACAAGACGTAATTTACATCATGTAGAAAACTGATGACGTAAAATACCAGGTAAATTACCGTAGAAAACCAAGTAAATTACCACGAGTATTTTACTTACCCATCACTGCCGAGGGCCCTTTGAAGGTGCAGTCCCATGTGGGCAAAAAACGTCGGCGTAAAGCAGAAAATCATGAGAGTAAAAGAAACAAATAGATCCTTCCGTCTCTTTCACTCTCAGGCGTTTCTGCTTTACGCCGACGTTTTCTGCCAGCATGGGACTGCACCTTCACACGATTACAGATCCGCAAGTTGCGGACTTGCGCAAGTCATGAGTAGTGAAAATAGAGATTTTTCTGTCAGCGGAAAAATCTCCGAATGCCGCTAATTTGAATGCTCGATATTTTTTAATAGAAAATTTAATGTTTTTCAAATTATAGGCAAGTTGATTGAGCTCAAAATAATTATGGAAGAATAAAGACGATGAATTAAATAAATTTTTCAATGTTTTGATGAAAAGAAACAAGCACATGCCAAATCAGCTGATTTCTCTCAAAGTTATGTATGCATGAGTTTCCTGTTTTGTCTCGCTTCTCACACAAACCAATATTTTCGCGCACATGAGGTTAGTGTTTCTGAAAGTTTTTAACATAATAAAGTATCATGAACAAGCATGTCGATTATCATTGTTCAGAAGCAACTATAGAGGTTATGTTTGAGGTTATGCCGGCTACGCTTTCGTAAAGACGTGCCGTTTAAGGCCATGTTATACATGAGTCACGTGACCTAAATTATCGATCTTTTTTTTTGCAACAACTCACGTCCACACCGAATGAGATATAGAGTTGAAATTTTTGGGAAAGCCTCAGGAAACAATAATGTACGTTTGTATCCAACATTTGGAACGAAATTTAGAAAAAAAAATTTTTGAAGAAATTAAAACCGGAGCAATATCGGCATTTTTTGTGCAACAACTCATGTCCACACAAAATGAGATATCGAGTTGAAACTTTGGGGAAAGCATCAGGAAACTGTAATCTGCGTTTTTATACAACATTTGGCTCGAAATGTTGAAGAAAAAATGTAATGAATAAGGAAATTCACAAAAATACCGACCGTGCTCTAAAACTCTGTAACCAATTTTCAATGTTCCCAATGAAACATTTTATAGGTTCTGCCTCACATGTCTTGAGGAAAATGATGCAAACATCGGTTGCAAAAATTACACTTGATAATATTTGCTGGTTTGGTGCAAACAGGTGCAAATAAACAAATTGATATTTGATATATCCATGGTGTCAGCACTGTTGATAATGCAGATCGCTTGATTGCCGATCGATATTTGTTATTCCAATAGTAACTTTTTTTTCTTCCCCAACTCTATGCTTTACCACACACTGTCCTTTTATATTTATTAATATTTTCCCAAATTTTTTCCGCTCTATTTTAACTTTTATTTTTAAATATGGGACCAAAAATATCGATCTCAGGACTGGCTGGGTCACGTGACTAATGTATAACATGGCCTTAAGTGAATTATTTTTGCTCTTTTCGCAATGTTTGAAGAAATTAATCACGAAAAAGCTATCTTACACAAGAGACACAAACAAGGTATGAAATAATTATGAGTGGGTGGGAGGACTAGGGCTGCAAATTACTTGTACAAATTTCGTTTCCAATTACAACAAGAAGTTCATTGCAGAGCATAGAAGAAAAATTTGGAATTGAACAGATTTTGATATCAGCCCCCCCCCCCCCCCAGCAAAATATACTCATGAAAAAAAGAGATTGTTTCAAATACGTTTTTCTCTCATGTTTGTATAGTATTTGTTCTTAACTAACAAGGCAAAGCAAAGTTAACCATTTCAGAAAAAACCGGAACTTTCTAGCACTTATCTGAGAGAAGATTAAACAACTATTTTTTTTAACTTGCATTCATTTTCACATCGCTAAATCGTTAAAAATTTCAGGAAAAAGGCGCAACTATCTGACATTAATATAGTTTTCAAACTAGAATGAAAAGATCTATCAGAGTCAAAAAGAAAATGTAAAATTTCTATGTTGTTTTAGATACTGCACATTTCAATTTTTTTCTCTCGATAAATTCTTGATAAAGGGCATCACAGGTTTTAAAAGTTCAAATACTCCCATCTTTAAAACAAAATTTTCGTTAAAATTTTTAAATACGTGTCGTCTAAAATCCTTTGAAAAAAAACAACATATTTCTTGCGAAAATGATTCTGTGACTTGAGCATGCACAGCCTGCCCGACTGGAAATGAATTCAGCCAACTAAAATAATAATAATACAATATTACATAAATATTAAAAATGTTAATTTATTTTCACTATCAAATCTTCTAAAATTGCAAAATTCCATATTAAAAGCCTTGATAGTCAGTTTTAAATGTAATAATTTTAGATTTGAATATGCTGAGTTGTTTGGTTCCAATGTTATATACAAATATATTTTTTTAATTTATTTTTGAACTCGTAGAATCGTAATAAAACAATTTAAAATTAAATATTGAACACTTAAAATTCAACTTGAAGAAAAACACAATTTGAAAATTAGAAGCCTTAAATGGTGCAATTTAAAAATTCGGAAGCATAGCGATCTTCTTTTGCATTATATTTAAAAATTTCCAACGTGATAATATTTTAAACTTTTAGTTAAAGATTTTCACGAATGAATCATTTCAAATATATTTGATAGGAAGATTCAAAGAATGAATAATGATTCTGAATGAAGTGTTAAAAGCTAAACGATTTGTATTTAAAAAGTTAAAAATTATATGTTACTTAGAATCAAAACAGATGAAAATTGTTTGATATGAAATTGAGACCTTAGTAATTGAATAAATTTCTTTAATTCTGACTGGTTAAAATTGTAGAGTTTCAAATTTTCATGTTGAACGCTGAATTTTCCATCTTTCTCTTTCAACAGTATTAATTTTGCAATTAAAATTGAAATTTTGAAATTTAGAAAAGTACGGTTGACAATTTGCAAAATGTTAATTTTGAGACGATTTTAATTTACTTGAAATAATTTAAAATTTTAAGGGGAAGAGTATAAAAACGTTCTAATATCGGAATTCTAGGTAATTAAAAATTGGTTCAGTTCTTAATGAAGTTGTGATTTGCTTAATTTTCAACGCTTCGTATTAGAAATGTTTTTATTTTTATTTTTGCGTACTGAAAATTTCTTTATTTTTTACATTTTTCTTAGAATAATTCAATTGTAAAAGTTTATAATTGAAAATGTTTCCATCTTGTACTAACAATTTAAAATTATGAAATTTCAGAAGCTTTGACTTTGAACAATTAAATTCAGTTTTTCAGTTTCTAATTGTAGAATTGTAATCAGTTTTAATTTTAAATTGTTGAAATTCTAAAGTTTTCAATTTCGAATTATTAAAATTTGAACGCTTCGAATTTTAAATAACACAACTCGAATTTAGTTGAATTTTATATGATCCAATTTTCAAAATTTTAATCTGAAATTATTCAATTTTGAACAGTTTTGAATTGTCCCGTTTTTGAAATTTTAATCTGAAATATTTTTATTTCGAGATTCTTCAATTAAAAATAAAATTGTTTAATCATGAACGCTTCGAAGCAGTAGTGATACATTAACAACTCCTTTCTAATGAAACTGTCCACTTTTAAACATTTTCTTAAAAAAATTGTCCTTTTTTGAGAGCATCTGATGAAAAATTTTCCAGATTAAAGTTATTCAATTCTGAACGCTTTTATTGAAAGTGATACAAGTTAAATTCTTTTCTATTACATGAGAAATATTGTGCTTTTGTCAAAATTTTACCTAGGTAATCTAAAATTGTTTGATTTGGAACTTTTTCAATTCAGAATCGTTGAATATATACCTTTTTTAAATTCCAAACGCTTTTAATTTGGAATTATTAATTATTGTTTCAACAATTTGTTAATGTCTGATATTTGGAAAAAATTCATTAACGTATTTTCAAATTTTTTATTATTTTAATGTTATGAAATAATAATCCAGACATTTACAGCTAGTTCATAAAAAATGTAATTTACAAGTCTGGGATTCCCGACACTATTGTCACTATTGGCCACTTTTTTTAGCGATGATACTATTTTGACAAAAATGCTACTAATATCACTTTTTTGCACGTTCCCTCTTAAAATATTTTTGAACCTTTTCGCTGATTGGTTAAAATAACATGTCCAACATCTCAAGTATATAAATATAAAAATAGTCCCAACGGCTAATATAACACAAATTTATTCATAATACTTTAAATTCATCTATTCTTTATTTCCATCTTAGGCCTCGGGTTATAAGACATTTTCGATTTTGTTTTCGATAACAGATTGTTCAAAATTGCAGTATTTTAATTTGTAACACTTATTGGCTAAACATTTTGAAGTTGAGAACGTTCGAAATAAAATAATTTTAAATTCAATCGTACTGTTGCAAATTTGTATAATTTCCAAATAGAAGCCTCAATGATTCTCGATATATTTCAACTTGAATATCGCTTAAAAATTAATTATATCATATTGAAAGAGTGTCAAAATTAGCAATTTGATAAAAATGTAATTTTCTTTATTACTAAATATATATCATCCATTATTTAGTTTTATAGTATACAATGAAATAAATAGAAATTCGAAATTCATATTTGGATATTTAAATATGGAAAGATGATCTACAAATATTAGGGGGTTAAACCTTGATATTAAAATTTATCATCCAGATACAAAAGAATCATTTATTCATATTCAAGAGTAAAAATATGAAATTGGAAGCGTTACATTGAAAAAGCTTATAACTAAATATTTTAAAAAGAAGTAAATTTCAAAAATAATATTTGAACGTGAAATTTAAAAAAAGTTCTGATTTCTCATCAAAATATAGCATTTGCTAATTTTTCAAAGGAAAATTTTTCAATTTACTGTAAAATTAAACTGCTGATCCAATCTCATCCCTGTTGATGTATTTTTAAGATTCCAAACTATGTCTCAACACCATTTCTCGTTTTTCATTACCATTTTGTCAATTATATTATAAGAAAAGTGTACCTAATCTTTCAACAATGACTTTGACCTTCTTTTATTTTCAAATATTGATTAAGTTCTAAAAAAAGTTGCAACAGTAAGAGTTTCCTTATTTTAGTTTTTCATTGTTATTTAATTTTTTAATTGTTAATTTACTTCCTAATTATGATTACGCGAACAGTAATGTACGATTTTTGTGATTAAGACTTCGAAGTGAGGAAAGTTTGAAACAGATGATACTGTTGGAACTCGATTTGAACAAAACAACAGGTACCCAATAAGGCTGTTGTTTTTCCTTTTGGAACGTGCAATATTTCAGTTGCAGTTTATGGTGAGGGAAGATGGCGATGAAATTATACCTACCTTTTCAAATAATCTTCAGTCTTACTGGAATTTGTGAGATTCATCATAAATCCGAACCTATTCATTTCTATTTATTATTTTTTACGGTAAGCTGGGTAAATAATAAAATTCTTCTCCAATTTCCCAGTAGGGTGGGTCAAAAAAATATACTTTTGGAATTTTATATCGCTACAACACATAGAAGTAGCGTATTGGGGTTCTGAAAAAGTATAATTAATTTGAAATCGAACCACGTACAGCTTGGTTACCCGTGCTCAAAAAAAGGCTGAAAAATTTTCTTGTTTGCAGAGTTTTAAACTTTTCTTGAGGTTTAATTTTCTTTACATACCTGAATTTCAAAAAAATCTTCTCAATTTTTTGAAGAATTAAATTAGTCATTTTTCTGAAAAATAATTCCCATTCACTTCGCCGTGTTTTCGGCAAAAAATTTAATGGGTTTGTGAATAAAAGAATTTTTTGGGTACTTGAAAACTTTCCAGTGACAAAAATGCACTAGGAAAAAAAAATCGCCAAGACCAAGGAATCGAAATTGGAAATTCAGCAAATGCTTAAAATTTTGATTTTGCTATTTAATGAAATAATCTCTATAACTTGTGGATTAAACATTTTTCTGAGCACGTGTGAGCTTTTTAAATGTAAATGCACAAGACCTACTAGTCGAAATTAGAATTACAGTAATTTTATTTTTTATTTTTTATTCCTGGCCCTTACCGATTTTTTTCTAGAGTATTTCTATGCTTACAACTTCCAGATATGCTTAAGAAAATTAGTAAATCACAAGTTAAGACGATAATTCTATTAAATAACAAATTCCAAATTTATAAAAACCACTGTAATTGTCATTTCGACTCCTGGGTCTTGCGCATTTTTTTCTAGTGTATTTCTACGTCTAAAAACTCCAAACATACCAAAAAATTCTAAAATCACAGGTGAAAAAAATTTATTATGTCAAATACCAAATTCCAAAATTTAAAAAATTATTGTAAATCTCATTTCGACTCCTAGGTCTTGTGGATTTTTTTCTAGTATATTTCTATATTTAAAAAGTCCACACATGCTCGGAAAAATTTTTAAGGCACAAGTTATAAAGATAGTTTCACTAAATACCAAACAAAAAATTTTAAACCTTGGCTGTATTTCCAATTTTGACTCCTGAGCCTTTAGGCCGGTGGAATTAGACATAAAAATTGAGTCAATTTACAAAAATTCCGAAGGTCTTCAAAAAAATTGTACAGTTGTTTTTTTATATGTTGAACATGATTGGGTCGGCAATTTGTTTCAATAAATTAATTTGCAAAATTTCCCCCCTATTGCTCCACGAAAATTCAGAACATTTTGCAAAGTTCAGTGAGTCACTATAAGCTCAGTCTCTATCCTGTATTAAATTTTCAAAATTTTCTTGATGCGGCAACATTATTAATTATAAAAAAATTAACATTTTGTTAATCACTCCCAAGGGAAAATACCTAAGATTTTGCATAATATTCCCAGACAACAATGTGCTCACACCTTGCCCGCATGGTGTTTGCACGCGTGTCGACCGATCGGCACGATGTGAGGGCAAGAGTGCAGACATATGTGTCCTCATATGCGTCGCATATGCGCCGCACGCGTGTCGGCACGTGCGTGCCAGTGTCGTGCTAGCATGCACGTGTTTTGAGTTTAATTATTAAAAACAAGATGTTAAACATAAAATAAGTAACAGGAAACATTGTATGACGTTTTTAAGAAGAGGCTCTTGTGTTGAAAGTTGTTCTTTCACAACTGATGATGCAACAGGTGTTTATTCCAAAAGCGACATACACAAAATTATTCCTGCTACCTCTTAAATAACGTATTAGCGAGAAATATATATTTATCTTAAAATATCTTTTTATTTCGAACAATTTAAATTATTCAACACAGAGCGTTTACTTAACACCTTTGTTAGAAAACAAAGGGATTTTAAAGAACACTATACTTTTGAATCTTCCAGTTAATTACTTTCAATTGTTTTTCAAGTTGCATATTTTTAATCGTTCTACTTCTGAGATTTAAGAACTTAAATCTCAGAAGTAGAACGATTAAAAATGTGCACTTGAAACACTTGTTTTCGATCATTTTAAATATGAATATAGTACAAAATAGTGAAGAAGATATATTGAATTATTGTATTGCGAAGAATTTTAATAGAAACGTTGTGACAATCACCAAATGACAGTTGCCGATGCTCTGACGTTTAATTTTAAAAGGTCTGTGCACAAATGTAGGGGGAGTACAAAGCCTGAGGCGCGCTCAAACTTGCGAGCGAAGCGAGCTCCGCGCGATGAGAATGTGCCCGCGCAGCGGGCAGATTTTTTTGATTTAGTTTTTCTTCTAGTTGTATATTTTTCTTTATTTTTATCATTTGACTATAAAATACTTATGGTATTATTTATTTTATTATTTATTTAATTTGAACAAAAATAATTATTCACTTCTATTTCGACTTTTTGTCTGTAAAATAAACTTGAACAGCATTGCCAGACTTTATGCATAAAAATTTGACCTCCAATATTTTTTATTAATTCTATAAACAAATTATATAAACAAATGCCTAGTGTGGACATTTAAAGGCAGAAAGAAATCTTTTCTTCTCCTTATTTTCCTCAAATTATGTCGCCAGTGATGTCTAATGATGAACAATTATCACCCAATATTTTTTATCAATTTTATAAACAAATGCCTAGTGTGGACATTTGAAGGCAGAAAGAAATTGGTTTTTTCTCTTAATTTTCTTCGAATTATATCGCCAGTGATATTTAATGATGGAAAATTATCATCCGATATTTTTTAATGATTTCATAAACAAATTATATAAAGAAATACCCAGTTTGGACATTTAAAGGCAGAAAGAAATTTTTTTCTTCAAATTTTTCTTGAATGATGTCGCCAGTGATGTTAAATGAGAGGAAGTAATCATTTGATATTCTTTAATTATTTTATAAACAAATTATATAATGAAATTTTTATCTCGGTCATTTAGAGGTCGAAAAAAATTCTTTTTTTCCTTAATTTTCCTCAAATGATGTCGCCAGTGAGGTTTCTTGATGGAAAATTATCATCCAATATTTTTTATAATTTTGTGAGTGAATTATATAAACAAATATCGATTGTGGATGTTTAAAGGCAGAAAACATTCGTTTTTTTGCAACTAGCCTCAAAGTATGTAGCCAGTGATGTAATTGTTTGGTAATTGTTGTTTCTTTCAATTTTCGTAATGTAGTATTCTTAGGAATTGGTAGAGATGGAAATTTGCACAACAACAATAAGCATACACTTGCTGTGTACCATAATCCTTTGGCAATCTCTTAAGATTCCATTGATTGATCGCGATCAAGTTTTATTTCCTAAGTCTTCAATTTGAAATAAGGAGCTCAAGAGCTTCAGGATCTAGAATACTATCAGAATGATTCCAGTCCATTGTGGCCACACTGGCCATTTGCTTATATAATAAGTTTAAGAAATTAATAAGAAATAGCGGATGATAATTTTCCATCATTAAACATCACTGGCGACATAATTTTAGGAAATTTAAGAGAAAAAGCGATTTCTTTCGGCCTTTAAATGTCCACACTGGCCATTTGTTGATATAATTTGTTTATAAAACGTATAACAAAATTTTAAATCATGGACCAAACAAGTGTATAAAGGTAAAGTAAATGGCAGAATGCCCAGAGGTAGACCGCCGAAAGAATGGTTATAATCTGTAAATGAGACATTAATCCGAAGAGACATAAGAAGCCATAGAAACACAAGAGCCTGCATGAAAAAATGCATGGACGTGAAGGAAGCTAGAGTAGTATGCCAGGACAGAAAAGTGTGGCGACAAATAGTTTGTAAACAGAGTGACAATAGAATGAATGACGCCTGAAACAAAGACCTTGGAAACTAATGGGCCCAAGTGGGGATCCATACATAACAATTTTGTGAGGCTCTTCACTTGGGGTGATCGCTAGAGAGATTGATCAGCAACCTGGGTCGGAGCAGTGTTGTGGAACAAACGTGTCATTTAAATAAATAACACGAGAATTCCAGATCAATCTAAAATATCTATACCTAACACCTATATACCTATCTACCTTATACCTACCTACTTTACACCTATATACTTATTAACCCCTACCTATCTTTTCCAACCCAGCAAGTCACGCCTACCCCGAAAGGGAAATAGCTTAATGGTATAATAATAATAATAAAACATCATTGGCGACATAATTTGAGAATAATGAGGAGAAAAAACTACTTCTTTCTACCTTTAAATGTCCACACTGGGCATTTGTTCATATAATTTGTTTATAAAATTATTTAAAAAATATTGAAAGATAATTTTTCATTATTGAACATCACGGGCGATATAATTTGAGAAAAATTAAAAGAAGAAACGATTTCTTTCTGACTTTAATTGTCGACACTAGGTATTTGTTTATATAATTTGTTTATAAAATTATTAAAAAATATCAGAAGTAAAATTTTTATGATCGGGTATTATTTTTTCGATGAAAGCCAGTAATTTTAATGCAAAAATTTACTTTGCAAACGAAGAATCCATAGTGTAGACTATTTATTAAGTTAATTTATTTATGACAATTAACTTAACAATGCCATGATTTTTTTTGCTTTCATCTACCCTCGTGCATAAAGTATGGCAATGCTGATAACATTTTTTAACGAAGATAAACAAAAAAAACGAAAAAATCGACTTTTTCTTCACTCTTTGCATTAACATAAAAGTTTAAACAAAAAAAAAATGCAAAAATCAGGCCACATAAATCTCTTCGAAATTTATTGCTGAATCTTTCTGAAAAAACATCCGAAATCGGTTAAGAATTGCCGGCTGATTGCGCCCGGGACTTCTCTTTTAAGTGAAAGTGTTTGCATTGACTGATAATTGAATTAGTACGAATATCATATCAGATTTTCAAACTGTTTACTACTTAGCAACATTAATAATAATAAACAAACTTATATTTTTGAAATTATTCCCCAGATTAAATTCTCAATGTGTTGCAAAAGGATTTTCTCTTACTATTGAAGGGTTCCATATAGTTTGTAACGGATTTACTGGTTTTTTTTTTGGATAACGTAATGTGGGACGAATACTACGATCCATTGCATTATATGTAATTTTTTTGGCTTTTTGAAGGTTTCTCGTTTCTTTGAAAAAGTTTTCGAAAGTAATGAAATAACTGCCGGTGTAGAAAAAAGAGGAAAATTTTGAAGAAAAAAAAACGAGTAACAATATACAATTCAGGAATTGCGTGAACATTTTTTTAAAGTGAATAATTTTTTTTTGATAATATTTATAAGATAATCGGAACGTGATTGAAATTTTTAATTCATTTTGAATTCATTTTTCATAAGTTCCATTACTTTTGCCTACTTCTTGGACTTTTTAACCTACAGCTAAGTGTTCAAACAATTTTTACTTGTTTAAAGAATGATTATCTTTTAATATCGCAAATTAATAGCATTTACTTGATAATATGGCATAAGTAAGAAAATGTGACCAGCCATTTCTGTACATTTATAAATAAGAATAAATAAAAATAACAGGTATGTTAATTCCATTTTCCAGCAAATCTATACGAGATACGGAAAAATGTTAAAAACCAACATTGTTCATTTCATAAAGGTCTAAAAATTGTCCTCAGACCATTTGTTTTTATTTTGATTGTGAAAAATAACATTAGAAATAAAGATTTTGATTTTTTGAATAACGGTACAAGCTAAAATAAAATTGTTAATGCTAAATTTTTTGTCTGAATAACATGTAGAAATTTGCTCTGATCATTTTTTGGTAAAGCATGTAATTTGAGTTTTAATGGCAACAAATTACATTAGAAATCACAAATTTGAACTGACGGAAAAACGACACAAGCTATACGATTTGCGAAATGTTTGTATTTTTTGGCTAGTTTAACAAAGTACCTAAGGACCCCGCACGAAATATGAGTAAAAGGCCTTTCGGTCAAATTCGCTATAACTTTGGGGAATAATTCTTGATGTGATTCCGATCAAAATTTTTTATGGGCATAACCCCCAATAATCAAGTGTTTAGGTATTAGAAGCTCCGGAAAGAAGTAGAGTGTATATTATTCTGGTGCTTGTGGTGACCGATACCTACAAGTATATACTTCTTTACAACTGTAGTATTATCAGGTATTATTCTTACGTGATTGGGTATGAACAAGAGAAATCCTGCGTGTTTGTGTGTGAGTGTGTGTGTGTGTGGGGGGGGGGGGGGTTTTTGTGGGTGGAGGGGGTGGAAAGATTTTTCGTTTTTTGTGTGAGCATGAGTCAGAGAGTATAACTGTAAATGCAAATGGTGGGTAACGGTGTAGAAGAGTGACGAGGGGGAAGGTGATATGTTAAAATGTGTGTGGGGGGAGGGGTAAGAGTTTTTTGTTCGTGTTTGGGTGCCAGTTTTTGTATGAAGAGAGGAAGTTAGTGTAAATGATTGACTATGTTGGAAGAGATTGTTATGTGGGAGAGTCAGTGGGTTGGTATGCTGTGGTCAAGGAGGGGGGACCCTGGCGGACCGAACGAACGAAACGGATACGCTACAGCGTATCCTTATAGTATCCACATCGTATCCTCTCCGTATCATGCAAGAAAAACTCATTAAAAAAGAAAGATTGACATTTCACTTGTTGAAATTCGGATTATACGTGAAATTTTGAGTTAAAAGGTCACAGAGTAATCGCAATAGTTTTTCTTGCAACATTAAAAACTTTTAAGAAATATAATACTTATCGATAACGTGCGCTGAAGGCGACTTCAAACGCATCGTCGTTCAGTAGCAGTTAATAGGCGTTATCCGTCGACGATGCGTTTGAAGTCGCCTTCAGCCCACGTTATCGATTTGTATTATATTTTTTTAAAGTTTTTAATGTTGCAAGAAAAACTAAGAGATAAACGTTTATTTTTTAGCCTGCTGGCCTTAAAAAATTGACTTGCTTACACCTCCATTTTTTACAGAATTTTCTTACAACTAACCCTTAAAACTAACATCCTTCCACACCTTATATCTAACGCCGCTCGCTCTTATCGCATTGCCTTCCTCGCTTCGCCTCGCCTCGCTCGCATGTCCCTACTTTCTTGCTTGCCTCGCATTACCAAACTCTGCCTCCGCGACTAATACCTAATACTTATCTACTATTTACAATATTTACAATTACTTATATTTACTTCCTCCTCTATTTACAATCTTTCCTTCTCCATTCCTCTTCCTCCTTCCTTCTCTTCTTCTCCATCTTACCCAATACTCCCTTCACCCATGCTACTGCCCTTTTGTCCCCCCTTTCATGCATCAATACCTCCATGCTTATCCCACTCCTTTCCACCTCCACGCACTCCTCCAACCAGTGCTCCACTCTTGCCTCCCCCTTCCCACATAGTTCACACATCCTCTTTTCCCTATCGAGCCAGAACCTATTGAAACCCTCCATGCACCCACATCTCATACTCGCTATAAGCTCCTGACTTCCTTTCTCTCCTTTCTCACACAAATATTGCGCTCTCGCCCTTGGCATAATCCACACGTAGTTCCCATTAAACCTTGTCTCTCTTATTCTCTCTTCCCCTGCTGTCTTCTCTCTCTCTCCATGCTGTTTTTCTTAACCAACTCATATACCTTCCTTCCTTCCTCATGCATCCTTCTCAATTCATCAATATGCAGTCCATTCGTTCTAAAATACCTTTCTCTTTCAACCTCCATCTTCCCACCCCCTCTCCTGTTCTCCTTCTCCCACCAACACTCCCTAACCAGCTTACTTCCCCCCTCTTCCAAAAATTTCTCCTCATATTTACACGCTCGACTCCCCGCTAGAATCCCTACACTCGTTCTCTCCGTCTCCCTCCTGACAATATAATTAGGCGTGTTCCTTGCCAACTCCAGTGTCCACTTTACATACCTCTCCTGTATCCTATTTACCTCTTCGCTTTCCTTCCACCCCTACACCTCTACTCCATACAATAGCACACTCATCACTAGTGAGTCAAACAATTTCATTCTCCTTCCAAAATCATCTGCGAATAACTTCTTTCCCAACCCCCACACCTGCCTCATCACCACATTTGCCCTCCTCACTCTCTCTTTTATGTGACCATCCACTCCGCCATTCCTCCGAAACAAGAAGCCCAGGTACACAAACTCTTTCACCGCCTGCACCGCCTTTCCCTTCCACTTCCACTCCCCTTCCTTATCCCTTCCACCTCCTTTTCTTAAAACCATAACCTTGGACTTTTCCGCATTCAGTTCTAACCTGTTCTTATCCAGGTATCTTCTCAACCTCTTCATCATTTCCTTTAAGGCCTCCTCGCTTTTTGCCAACAACACTATGTCATCTGCATACGCTAGCGACCAAATTCTAACCCCTCCTATCCTGACTCCTCCTACCACTCCGGCCTCCAGCTTACTTTCCATATCCGCAATTAAAATCGCAAAAAGCGTCGGGCTAAGCGGACACCCTTGTCTTAACCCCCTATCCATCCAGAATCCCTCCGAAATCCCCTGTCCTCCTCTTACCTTATCTTTGGTTTCTTCATATATCTCCCTTACCCTCTCGATCAGGCCTCTCTCCACTCCCCTCTCCTGCATCGCCTCCCACAACCTCCCCCTATCCACCGACGGAAACGCGCCTTTTAGATCCACAAAAAACGCGTACACTCTCGATCCCTTCTTCGCTAATTCTCTATCCACCACGTGCTGCAGAACGTAGATATTGTCGATAGTACTCCTACCTGCCCTAAAGCCCGCCTGCGTCTCTGGCAATATTCCTTTCCCCTCGACATCCTTCCGCAGCCTCTCCGCTACTACCATCGCGTATACTTTATACGCCGTATTCATTAGCGTAATCCCCCTATAATTTTCCTGCCTATCCCTCTCTCCTTTCTTATACAGAGGCACTATTAATCCTTCTCTCCACCCTCGTGGGAATCCCTCCCCCCTCCATACTTTCTTCACTACCTCCTTCAGCCTCTCCCTAACCTCCTGTGTACTAAACAGCCATGCTTCGTTCTCTAGCCCATCCAGCCCTGCTGATTTTGACCTTTTTAACTTCCTTATCTGTTTCTCTATCTCCTCGTCATTCAACTCCTCCATCTCTGCCTCCCCCGTTCTTCTACTCCCATCATCTCTCTTCCTTGAATCTGAGCCCTGAAATGATTCTTTAAAAAACTCCCTCCACTCCTCACTCCCTATCTTGTCGCTTATCCCTACTCTACGCTTCCTAAACCTATTTATTATCTTCCAGACGTCCCCTTCTGTCTTAACATTTCCTAACTCCTCCTCCATCTCTTTCTCCTTTTCCTGTTCTTTCTTCTTACACATCAATCTAAACCCCTTCCTCATTTCTACGTACTCCTCCCTTTTCGCAGTACCCTCTTTCCACTTCTTATACTTCCTCTTCACCTTTCTTTTAATCTTTTTACATTCCCTATCCCACCACGGCTTCACCATTCCTTTCTTCTTCTTTTTGAATACCTTCTTCTGCACGCACCCTTTCACTTTCTCTTTTAAATCCTCCCATATCTCTTCCACCGTCTCCCCTTCGAAGCGTATCTTCCCTAACTGCTCCTTATATTTCTCTATCGCCTCCCTCGTCCAGATAACCCTCTCCTGATGGTCTGATTCTACCCTCCCTTCTACTGCGAATCTCTCCATCTCCTCCCACCCTTGCATATTCATAACTACATAATCTATTACCGATACCCCCACCTTACCTACGTATGTGTATTCTCCCTCTTCGTCCCCAGTTGCCATACCATTTGCCACCGCCCAGCCTCTATCCTCCATCCAGTCCCTTAGAATCTCCCCCTCCTTATTTATTAACCTATCCTTTGAGTTCCTTTCGAAGCTCTCCCCTTCCCTGTAAAGGCCCCCTTCGCTCCCCATCCTCGCGTTAAAGTCCCCACCCAGTACCACCATACCCTCTTCTCTTTCACCTAACTTCCACTTTTCCACCTAACTTTCACTAACTTCTTCCACCCTTTCTTTAATTCATTCCATCCCATCCTTATTGTACACTGTCACAAACTTACACATTACCCCTCCTATCTTTACTTTCCTCATTTGCACTCCCTCCCCCTCTACCTCTCCGTGAGCTTCTTCCTCTAATCCATCTCTAATCCCCGTTATAATTCCCCCACTAGCCCTTCCTTTCTTCTTCACTCTGACCGTCTCCTGGAGTCTCCACCTATACCCCCTTGGCAGCTTTGGCTCTATTCTATCCCATTCCTTTCTTTCCACCCACGTCTCTACCAGTCCTACCACATCAAATTCCTGGATATACCTCCAGAACTCCTCATCCTTCTTCTTTACCCCTGCTACGTTCCAGTAAAGCACCTTCACAACTCCTCTACCCTGCATTACCCCCGCCCCCCTACTTCCTACGAAACAAATTCCCCTGCACTTCCTTCAACACCTCTTTCTCCTCGTCCCACACCCACATTTTCTCGTCTATTTTTATTTTCCGATATCCTACCTTCGCCGATCTCCCTTCACTCCTCTCCCTCCTAGCCCTGTCGTACAGCATTCTCTGTACATCCCTTTCCTTTCTCGTCAAATCGTAATCGATGAAAACTTCCTTATCCTTTATCCTATTTTTATTTCTCATTACCCCCAATTTTTCTTCCCAGCTCTCCAACTCCACAACCGCCACTTCTTTCTCCTTTCTCCCCTCCAACTTAACTTTCCCTACCCTGCCTTTATTCCACCCTATGCTCTGTAGCAGCGCTTCCACGCCCACCCTTTCTTCCCCGCTCTTCATCTTCAACCCTCTTATCACAATATTATTTCTCCTGTCTGCCTTCTCCTTTCTCTCCATTCTCAACTCCATTGCCCTTATCCTTTCCCTATCCGCCCTCTCCTCCTTTTCAATCCTACGCTCTCCCACTTTCTCTTCTATCATATTCCCTACCCTCTCCCAAATACCTTTAATCTTGCCCCCGCTACCCCCGACTCCTATTTCCATTTCCGTCCTGCCCTCCACCTTCTCAAGCCTTTTTTCCGTCCTTTCTTTCCACGCCCTAATCTCCTCTTCCATCTGTTTTATTTTAACTTCTTTTTCTTTTCTTTCCCTCTCTAACCCATCTACTCTCTCTCTCTCTCTCTCTCTCTCTCTCTCTCTCTCTCTCTCTCTC
>CAKNYM010049960.1:0-14094 GCA_932195095.1 Andricus curvator | reverse complement strand
CTCTCTCTCTCTCTCTCTCTCTCTCTCTCTCTCTCTCTCTCTCTCTCAGCTCTTTCACCTCCTTTTCCTATTTCTCATCTCTGATTCGCAAGTCCTCCCTCATACCTTCCATCTGCTCCTTGGTCCCCCTTACGTCCTCCCTCAGCCCCCTGATCTCGCCTAACAACATCCCGAGAGCCTCCTTTTCCAACATCCCCTCCATTTTTTTGGGGGGTGACCTCTGTGTTATCCCGCTTTTTTTAAACGGGCTCTCGACCTCGCTTTTCTCCGGACTCTCTTGGCTGTCTCTCTTCCTTTTCAAGAGATCCTCCCCGTCACTTGCGCTTGACGCTCTCTCCCTTACCTTCTCGCTTCCTTCGTTGCCACCGTCCCTATTTCTCCCTCTCCCCGACGCACCGCTCGACACCGGGCGACGCGTTGTTGGCCGTCGTGGCTTGTGGAAAATTCCCTCCCCGTCGGTTTCACTACCAGCACTGCCAGTACTCTCGCTGCCCACCTCCCGCTCTACCGCCGGTAAATGGGATCTATTCATGCAGTACCTGCCGCAACCGACAGATGTCTCTGCAAAATGTTGGCGTCTTTCGCCGCCAAATTTTCCTTTTTTTTCCCCCTTTTTTTTCAATTCCTCAGTCCCTGCAGACACCCCTTTCTCTCCCTTAGCATCCCCTAACTTTTCGAGAACCACCCTTGAACCCTCGAAAGCCCAGGACTCCTGACCACGAACTCCCCCGATTACTTGCCAACCTAACCTCACTTTCCCTATCCAGCTAGATACCACCTCCCACCCACGCTGAAACTCACTTTTTATCTCCCCAATTCACCCCACACAACCCTACTCACCTCCTCAGCTTCCACCCTCACACTCCACTCACACCTTCCACACAAATTCCGTAAAATTCTCTCTCCACCTGTCACTAAACACGTTCTCACTTCCGCCACCAACATGCAAGTCCTCTGCAAGAAAAACTATTGCGATTACTCCGTGAACTTTTAACGCAAAATTTCACGTAGAATCCGAATTTCAACAAGTGAAATGTTCATCTTCCTTTTTTAATGAGTTTTTCTTGCATGATACGGAGAGGATACGATGTGGATACTGTGAGGATACGCTGTAGCGTATCCGCTCGGTTCGTTCGGTCCGCCAGGGGATATGTATTAAATAGGTAAGAAAGTACAAGTCTCAGCAGAAAGAGAGGGTGTTGATAAGTGCGATTGAAAATGAGAAAGAGTGTTTGAAGTGTAGGTTGAAATGAGGGTGGAGGGGTTATTACTCTTGTTTTATACAATATGCGATGTGTGTGAATGAATACGTGTCCGTGTTAGTTTGAGGGTTGGAAGACAATGAGTGTAAGCATAAAAGATTTTGTGCATTTTTTGGTGTGGAAGGTGATTAATATACTGTATGTTGGTGCAAAGATGATTGGTATTTTGTGTATGACTGGGTACATGAACTTACACTAACTTCCTCTCTTCATACAAACACTTGCACCCTAACACGAACAAAAAACTCTTACCCCCCCCCCACATTTGCACATATCACTCTCCCCCTAATCACTCTTCTACGCCGTCACCTTTCACACACAACAAATGCCCCCCCCCCCACCCACCCCACACACTCACACGCAAACACACAGGATTTCTCTTGTTCATAGCCAATCACATAAGAATAACACTACAGTTGTAAAAAAGTAGATACTTGTAGGTATTGGTCACCACAAGCACAAGAATAACACACTCTACTACCTTCCGGAGCTTCTAATACCTAAGCATTTGATTATTGGGGGTTATGCCCTGGCGGACCGAACGCCGGGGGGGGGGGGACTCTCCGTATCATGCAAGAAAAACTCATTAAAAAAGGAAGAAGAACATTTCACTTGTTGAAATTCGGATTCTATGTGAAATTTTGCGTTAAAAGGTCACGGAGTAATCGCAATAGTTTTTCTTGCAACATTAAAAACTTTAAAAAAATATAATACTTATCGATAACGTGGGCTGAAGGCGACTTCAAACGCATCGTCGACGGATAACGCCTATTAACTGCTACTGAACGACGATGCGTTTGAAGTCGCCTTCAGTGCACGTCATCAATAAGTATTATATTTTTTTAAAGTTTTTAATGTTGCAAGAAAAACTATTGCGATTACTCTGTGACGCTGTAACTCAAAAGTTCACGTTGAATCCGAATTTCAAAAAGTGAAATGTTAATCTTTCTTTTTTAATGAGTTTTTGTTGCATGATACGGAGAGGTTACGATGTGGATACTATATAAGGATACGCTGTAGCGTATCTCCGTCCCGTTCGTTCGGTCCGCCAGGGTGCCCATAACAAATTTAGATCAGAATCACATCAAGAATTATTCCCCAAAGTTATAGCGAATTTGACCGAAAGGCCTTTTACTCATATTTCGTGCGGGTTCCTTTGTTTGATTGCAATTTTAATATTGCTGCCCGTCGTGCAACGTTTCGCAAATTTGATAATTTTCATACCTCGACATTTCTAACATTTGCTACCCAAAAACGTAACCTTCGCAATTTTCGCTGAAATTGTAGGAGTTGAATTGCAAAAAATGTAACAATTTAAAAAACGATAATTTGCGTTATGTATTTAGTTTTGCAAATCATGCAATAGTCTCTTCTCAATGGATGAAAGCAGAAACAACATTTTGCAAAACCTTCGGTATTTCCGCTCAGAAGTGATTAACAAAATATTAATCTGGTTATAATGAATAATGCTGCCGCATCACGAACGTTTTGGAAATTTGATACAGAATAGAGACTGAGTTTATAATTACTCACTCAAGTTTGCAAAATGTTTGGAATTTTCGTGAAGCAATGGGGGGGGGGGGGTTAAATTTTGCAATTAAATTTATTTAAACAAATTGCCGAGCTGATCACGTTTTGCAAAATTTTATTTCATGTTCTACATATGAAAAAACAAATATACAATTTTTTTGAAGACCTTCGGAATTTTTGTTAATTGATTAGCTATTTCCACTGGCCTACTTGGCGATTTTTATTCTAGTACATTTTTGTCACTGGAAAATTCTCAAGTACCCCGAAAAATTCTTTTTCATAACGCAATCATAAAAATGGCGTGTTTGCATGCCTCCATGGACAAACGCAAAAGTACGCGTTTTGAGCGGTGTCTGGCGGTGCGTTGGATGAGTTACAAAAAAGGGTTCAGTAAGCGCGGCGTGACGTAGAGTTCAAAAAAGAGCTTTGTTTGAGCGTGCTCCGTGTATTTTGAAACTTTGAAACTTTGAAAACGCATAAAATCAATTTAAATAAGAAAATTATTATAAAAATTCATAGTCTTCTTATATTAATAGGTTATTATAAATGTATTTTTTATTTGTTCATTCAACTTCATTGACATTCCAGATGTTAGACGATTGTCCAGTTATTCTGACTTCAAAGGCCTCGATTTATAATTTGTTCTATTTTGAATACATTCTTAAATTGATTATGGAAAAAAGTATTCCAAAAAAGAAACCCCAAGAAAAACCTCTGCGGTGCAAAAAATTTGTTGAATTCAGAGGTATGAATTTTGTGAAATGAAATTTGGTGAAGTAATTTCGAGAAAAAATCATTATAATAAAATATATGAAGAAGCCTTTTATAAAGTACCTTATAGACATTTTTCAATTTCAATGCAAAGAGTGACCAGATAATTTTAAAAGCTTATACTTTGAAAAAATTTTCATTTCAAGTCTTTATTTGTGAGCTTACATTTTTAGTTTGAAATATTTTTTAATGCAGTTCTCAAGAATAAATAAATAATTAATAATTGAAGGCGTTAAAATTGAAATTTTTTATTAGAAAAGTTTTCAGGCTGGCCTCCATTTTTATATTCTGTCTTCTGGCTTTCTCTCGATTCTCCGGCTTAAAACTAGAGTTATCTCCTGGTTTGGAAAAAATATGCTCTCTTTGTGTAATCCACACTTTTTCACATATGAAGAAATACAGTTGTCGATGAGCATCAGCAAACTTTGTGCAAGAAATCTATTGGCTTTTAACGACATAATACGTACAATAAGCAAATTTTTATGTTTGATAAAAGAAAATACAGAGATATCTGTTGTCGTATAATAGCTGTAAAATTTTAAATATTTGAAGTATATTTAAAACGTTTATGAATTGATAATTATCAAATTGATGATGATACTTTTCAAAATTCAACCAATGTAATTTGGATTGCAAACTCAAAGTTTATGAAAGATAATCTAGATATTTCGGAGACGAATCTAGAGGTTTTTTTAGTTTTCCGTCACGATTCTTACTTTTTTGCTTTTAATTAATAACATTAGTTCCAAATACATATCTACAGGCACACAGCAAATGTTCACTAAGCAATAAATGCCTTAATTGTTAATTGAATGGTTAGAAAAAACAAAACAGAAGAAGCCACATCGAGATATTTTCGAAAGGAATTTTTCAATTCGACAATTACTTTTTTTATAACAATTGCAGAACTATAAAAATAATGTAATATTTAAAAAATTGTTTAAACAAAAAAACAAAACAAAAACGGCATCTAGATATTTCGGAGACGAATCTAAAGGTGTTTTTCGTTTTCCGGTACGACTCTTAGTTTTTTTAAAAATAATTATGATGTAATAATATTTTTTAATGCGAATTCTAAAAGAAAAATTATGCCGTATTTTTTCATCAAAAGGAGCAAATTTAGGGAAGAACCTTTGACAAATTGAAACTTTATTTGAGCATCCTAACGCTTATTGTTGCTTAAATATTCGTCTAATTAAAAAAAAAATTAATAAAATGTCTTTTAATTATGTGGACGGATCGTCCACATATTACGTGACACTCTAAGGGGGGGGGGGGGACTGCCCTAACGTTACAAAGTGTCACATAGGAGTGATTTCGCAAAGGTTTTGTAACGCGTAACACAGTTCAGATGAAAAAAAAAATTTCAATCCTTATCGATACATTGAGTGTCAACATTATCGTCACAAAAAATTGAGTAGTTGCATTTTAAGCCAAAGAGTTTAATTTTCATGCCAAAAAGACGAACTTTCAACCAACAAGGTTATTTTTAGCCAAAAGAGATGAATTTTTATCCATGAAAAATTACTTTTCTACCATACAAGATGAATTTTAAAACTTGAAATTCAGAAAAAAATCAATTTACTACCAAATAGTTGAAATTTTAATTTAAAAAAATTAATTTCGAACTAAAAATGGAATCGTTAAACTCTAAGTTTGAAAAAACTAATTTTCAAAAAAAAAAAAAAGAATTATCAACATTTACAACCAAAAGTGGAATAATTATATTTTCAGATAAAAAATTAAGTTAAAAAAAAAGATTTCCAACAAAATACTCACATTTGCAAAAAAAAATAGTTTAATTTTTAACAAAAAATATGATTTTTCAACATAAAAGTTAATTGACGACCAAATAGCAGAATTTTTAACTGATAAAGAGATACATTTTCAACCAAAAGTGGAATTAGTTTTGTAGATAAAAAAATAATTTTTCAAACAAAAAATAATTTTCAACCAATTAGTTACATTTTAAAATAAATAGTTTAATTTTCATTCAAAAATATTAAATTTTAAGAAAAAAGTTAATTTACGACCAAATAGTTGAATTTTAACTGAAAAAGATAAATTCTCAACCAAAAATGGAATCATTAAATTTTCAGTTAAATAAACAAATTTTCAACGGAAAAAAGCAAATTATCAACCAGTTAACTCCATTGGAAAATCACGAATTTTTGACAAAACAGTTGCATCCTCAGACAAAATGATGATTTTTTAACAAACAAAAATAATGTTACATATAACCAAAAAGACAAATTTTCGAAAAAAAAAAAATTTACGACCAAAAAGTTGAATCATGAACTTGTGAGGGATACATTTTCAACCAAACGTGGAATAACTAACATTTCAGTTAAAAAAATCAATTGAAAAAAAATAATTTGCAACCAAATAGTTACATTTTCAAATGAATAGTTTAAGTTTAAACCAAAATTATCAATTCTTAACAAAACAATATATTTATGACAAATTATTTGAATTTTTCACATAATAAACGGAATCCCAACAAAATAGTCACATTTTCAATTCAATAGTTCAATTATCAACTAAAAATATGAATTTTCAACGAACCATAATTTCTTAAGCTGTTAGTCCACTTTTCTACAAAATTTTCGAATTTTCGAGCCAAAAAGATGAATCGTTTACATAAAAGTTCATTTACGACCAACGGCCATACCACGCTGAAAACCCCAGTTCTCGTCCGATCACTGAAGTTAAGCAGCGTTGGGCGCGGTTAGTACTTGGATGGGTGACCATTCGAGAATACTGCGTGCTGTTGACCCGTCGTGGGTGTGGTGAGCCCACACTTGTAGTTATTTACTACAAGAAACTATCCACCTAGAAACACTACCCGAATCGGGTAGTGTCACGCCTACCCTGAAAGGGAAATGGCTTAATGGTATACTTACTTACTTACTAGGTGAATTTTAAATTGAAACCATGTATGTTCAACCAAAAAATTCATTTTTCACAATGTAGTTCAACTTTAAACCAAGCAGTTGATTTTTCTACAAAAAAATGTATTCTTAAGGAAATATGTTGGATAGGTAATATTTCAACCAAAAGAGATTTTAATTTGAAAATAAAAAACAGTTGAATTCAACTAAAAAATGACAAATTTCGAACAAAACAGTTGAATCCTCAACCATAACGGAATAATTTTCAACCAAGCAGTTACATTTTCAGCCAAGAAAATTAATTCTCAACAAGAAAAAAAGAACCCAAAATTTCAAGTAAAACAGATTAATTAAAAAAAAACAGTTAAAAAATTTTTACTATCACACTTGTATTCAGCGGCCCCAAAAAATCTCTAGAATTTTGAAATTTTGAAATCTTAGAGCGAAATTTCTATTCAGCTGCCCTAAAAACGTAAAAAAATACTAATTTTAATAAAATTTCAACCATTTAAAAAAATTTTATTTGCGATATTATATCCTCCATTTTGAATTTTTTAAGTCTGATACCAAATTCGGATTCAGCGACCTAAAAAACTTACAAATACTCATTTTCATAAAAATTCAACGATTTTCAAATTTTGGTATCGGCCATTTTGAATGTTGAAATACTGATACCAAATTTGAATTCAGCGGCCCCGAAAGCATAAAGATACTCATTTTTATAAAAATTTAACTATTTGCAAGCTTTTATATTCACGATTGAATCTTACTATTTGACAGTTTTCAAATTTCGGCCGGCGAAAGGCACCTACCGATTCACTGAGAGTAAATGCAGTGTTGCCAAATGACGGAGGTGGGAAGGTGTGCATCTTACCTGTGATTGGATTTATATATGATAGAGGTGACAACGTACAGATTGTATCTGCTAGTATGGCCAACTTTCGACCGTTGTATTGTGTCGAAAACTGCATGAATTCTTTTGCAAAAAGTCGAGTAGTTACCTTGAAGTTTTATCTATGGGTACGTTTTCGAAAAATTCGAAAATATTTATAACTTTGGTGTCGGCAGTAGATAAAAGCGAAGGATGCTAACTCAGCTTCTAATCAAGCTGGAAGGCTGTACTAAGGCTTACAATTTTAAAAAAAAATCAACAAATTCAATGGTAGGTTTTTAAATACAGGTAATCAATAACACGCTATCGCATATTATTTTTTTCTGTTTTTTTTCTACGGTAGTCGACCTCAATTGAAATCGATACGTTGAAGGGGTTACCGTCCACTATTGTCAAAGTCAGTTGACACACGCGGCACGTTCTACCAGATGTACGAAAGTTGAAGAAAAAAAAGGACACTTTATGAGGGAAGGAACAAGCAGGATATCGATACCCTGGAACCTGCTGAGAGTATCATCGATTTCGTTTGTGCCTCCAGTCCCAAAAAAAATGGAAAACCATAATGTGCGATAGCGTTTTATTGGTGTAATTAACTGTTTTTAAAACCCCACCATTGAATTTGTTGATTTTTTTGGAAAATTGTAAGCCTCAGTAGAGCCTTCCAGCTTCATTAGAAGCTGAGTTAGCATCCTTCGCTTTTATTTACTGCCGACACCAAAGTTATAAATATTTTCGAATTTTTCGAAAATGTACTCATGAATAAAACTTCAAGGTAACTACCCAATTTTTTTCAAAAAAATGTATGCATTTTTCCACGAAATAGAAAGGTCGAAAGTTGACCAAGTTATAAAAGGTGCTTTTAACCATGTTTTTTCACCTTCACTGCAAATTTGCATCGAAAGTTATGGACGCATCGCGATCAAATTATATTGTACTTATTCGTAATAAAATGAGGATTGACAAGTTGTTTTTCCTTTTTTTAAGCGATTTTTTTTTTGATTGAGTTATTCAATGATATGTAGAGGGGCCACGATTTTTGAAACAGATAGTTGGTAGGCGATCCTGCTGATAAAGGATGAACGTTGTCGCCTCCGAACGTTTTTTCGCCAAATGCAATAAAAGTCCATCTAAGATGGATTTACATCAAAAAATAGGCAAAACGTTGTCACCTCCGTGTTCGGAGGTGACAACGTTATATATGAGGCGACAACGTCTATTATATATACATTTTTGAGGTGACAACGTACAGTCTATATATATGTATGTTTTCATTTTTCAGCTAGTTGATTAGAGAGAAGTGTGGTAGCTATGGGTTAAAAAATTGTAACTGTTGAGGACAAAAGTATTTGAATTTTAATTGGAATTATAATTATAATTATAATAAGAACTCAGGTTTAAATTTTGTTATAAAAAATTTTGTATGAAAGTGTTAAATTTTTGATATGTTGTAGATACGGACATCCCCGATAAAAAGTTTTTATGCCAAAAAGTCAAAAAAATGGACAGTTTTTCGTCCCTATCACGCGAAAGATCGTAATAAATACCGTTTGGGAGAACCATTATGTAGTTTATGACCCCTGTTAGAAGTGTTTATGACTCAGGGTCGAAAAATGGCCAGGTTTTCGACCTTAACTATTCAAAAGTCGACTTTAATTATATTTCCTTGTACGTGACCTCCGTTAAAAGGACTTGATGGTCCAAGGTCAAAAAGTGGACAGTTTTTCGTCCCTATCGCGTCAAAGGTCGTGTTAAAAGCCCTTTAGGAGAATCAGCGCAGAAACTGTGGGACTCCATTGCCATATTGATATATCATACCAAGAACGCTGACCTTCCGCTATTTTGTAGTTTATGACTCTTGTTAAAAGTGTTTATGACTCATGGACAAAAAATGACCAAGTTTTCGTCCTTAACTAGTCAAAAGTCGGCTTTAATTATATTCCCTTGCACGTGACCTCCATTAAAAGGACTTGATGGCCCAAGGTCAAAAAGTGGACAGTTTTTCGCCACTATCGCGCCAAAGGTCGTGTTAAATGCCCTTGACCTTGAAAACTCTAGAATGACGAAAACTTGGTCATTTTTTGACCCTGAGTCATAAACACTTTATTTAAGGAAATTTAAGGAAAGCAAACGTTAGCTCATACGACATCGACTGATCTTCCACATTTCTGTGGAAGATGCCGTGCACCCTCTTGTCGAGCAGCTGTTCGCGGAAGTCTTTCTCCTGTGCTTTCTTAAGCCGGCCCTTCAGGAGTGAGTACTCAAGATGGATAAGATTTGATGCATTTTGCTCGCCCCTGATATTGAAGTCAAGGCTGAGTGTTTCAGCAGCCTCCTCCGCTGCTTTGTACAGAAACGCCCCTTTGCCCACTTCTTCGTGTTTCCTGACCATTTTAGGAAGAGGCGCTTGTCCATTTGCGACTATACGTGCTGTACCCAGAATAATCCTGTTGTGAAGACAATCAAGATTCAGTATTCCGCGACCACCTTGACGGCGTGAGATGTAAAGTCGCGAAACAGAAGACTTAAGGTGCATGCTTTTGTTTATGTGCATAACCTTTCGGGACCCGATATCGAGGGATCCGAGCTCGTCCTTCGTCCATGGAACCACTCCAAATGAATGCTGGACTTCGTAGACTTCTCTCCAAAATGCCTCCACCTCCTCTGGTGTGGGCGGGTGGACGACAGTAACTGGAGGATCTTCGAAGAGTCGAGATGGATCAGACAAAAAATGTTGATTTTCTCTGAACCACCTCTCTCTCCGCTCTAGACTTCTCCTAGCGTTAGATAGTACTCGTGTTCTTTCAACAATATGCTGCCTGATGGTCAGTAGCTTTGACTTGTTGAGTATGCGATGACGGATCCGCAGTTCGCGCGCGAACTGTCGAACCTTAGCAGTGAAAGTCCTGCCAGATGATATGTAGTCAATCACACACTGAATGCGGGACGCTTACTGCCTTACCCTGCTTAGCTTTGTTTTGAGTTGATGAGTTCGTCTTTTGGTTTTATGATCAACCGTTGGTTTCGTTGTACGGTTTGCATCTGCCAATTATATCAGCATTATACACGCTACAATTGATATTCCAGAGGTCGGATTCTTCGGACAAATCTCCACGAAGCTCGTCATCCAGTTCAGCCGGTTCTTTGGGCTTGAGAATAACCTGAATGTTAATGTTTCTTCGGGTCCTGAAGCATCTCTCTTCCTCTATTGGATGCCTGCTCGCGGTTGGTCTCAGTGTCGCCTCTCTTTCTCTGTTGCCGGCTTGTTTTGGTTGCGGTTGAGTAGGCGCTCCGCTTATATAACCCTTTTTCCGGAGTTCCTCGCCACGGTTTCGCAGACGTTTTTGCGAAAAAATGCGAGAGCTCTGGGTGTTTCTCGCACCACAGAGTATGCACTCGCGCCATGTAACCTTTTCGTTTAGGGGCATTTCGCATTTACTCCGTCGTGATTGGCTCCCTCAACTCTAGGGTAGTCGGCATTGTCACTTACTCCTACTATGTTCGGTGTTGTCAATGTTGTTCCCACGAGCAGCTAGGGGAAAGGGTTCGTCCATCCGTGTAGAGCCCCGTATGCAAGGATAAGGCTGCATTCTCTGAGAGGTCGCCCGGTATCGCAGAGTCACCGTTTGAGACACCTCACCCAGGTGCTATTCTGCTTTCGGCACGGTTGTTACGCCTCCGCTAACCGAAACCGAATGGGGGCTCGTCCGGGATATATATATATATATATATATATATATATATATTTCTTTTCGGTATTCGGTTTTGATTCCTTGGGAATCGAACCGAAGGGCCTATGACAAAGCCACCGAACGCGTCCTCGGGTTGCGGATAGAAGTTCCCTGTACCAAGGGTTTCTGCTGAATATGGTTACAATAATTAATAAGCAGTCGCGGACAATTGTCCAGGGATGGTCCCAAAGGAATAACTCCTAAGCGAAGGCGTAACAACCGTGCCGAAAGCTGAATGGCACCTGGGTGAGGTGTCTCAAACGGTGATCGTGGGATACCGGGCGACCTCTCAGAGTATCAGCCTTATCCTTGCACGCGGGGCTCTAAAGGATGGACTAACCCTTTTCCCTAGTTACATGGCGCGACTGCATGCTCTGTGGTGCAAGAAACACCCAGAGTTCTCGGATTTTTCGCAAAAACGTCTGCGAAACTGTGCCGAGGACCTCCGGAAAAGGGGTTATATAAGCGGAGCGCCTACACAACCGCAGCCAGAACAAGCCGGCAACAGAAAGAGAGGCGACACTGAGAGCAACCTCAAACAGGCATCCCATAGAGGAAGAACGATGCTTCAAGACCCGGAGAAACATCAACATTCAGGTTTCTCCCAAGCCCAAAGATCTGACTGAACTGGATGATGAGCTTCGTGGAGATTTTTCCGAAGAATCCGACCTCTGGACTATCAATTGTAGTGTGTACAATGCCGCGAGAACTTTGGCAGATGCAAACCGTAAAACAAAACCAACGGTTGATCAAAAGACCAAATGACGAATGCATCAACTTAGCACAAAGATAGGCTGGGCAAGACAGTACGCGCCCCGCATTCAGTGTGTGATTGACTACATAACATCTGGCAGGACTTTCACTGCCAAGGTTCGACAGTTCGCGCGCGAACTGCGGATCCGTTATCACACAATCAACAAGTCAAAGCTACTGACCATCAGGCAGCATATTGTTGACAGAATACGAGTACTATCTAACGCTAGGAGAAGTCTAGAGCGGAGAGAGAGGTGGGTCAGAGAAAATCAACAGTTTTTGTCTGATCCCATCTCGACTCTTCCAAGACCCTCCAGTTACTGTCGACCATGCGCCCAAACCAGAGGAGGTCGAAGCATTTTGGAGAGAAGTCTACGAGGTCCAACATCCACTTGAAGAAGGCTCAAAGAACATAAATAGCTTCAAGGAGCTGTGCAATGCCCTCATAGCACCTGAGGAGGAATGCCCACCTATCACTACCGAGGAGGTGAAAAACGTATTAAGAGGCATGAAGAACTATTCCGCTCCGGGACCAGATGGAATCAAGACCTTCTGGTGGAAGAAGTTTCCTTCAACCCACCAGCATCTGGCCCGAATTTTCACCTCATATCTGAAATCGGAAGAGCCTATTCAGGGGTGGTTGGTGGAAGGGCGCACAGTGCTCCTGCCGAAGATGGGCAACTTAGCTGACCCTAAGAATTACAGGCCAATAACTTGTGTGAACACGCTGTATAAGATCTTCACAGCTATCCTAAATGATAGGATTCTTCGGACAATTGGACCAGTGTGGCGAGAGATGTATGAACAACGTGGCTCAAAGAAAGGCGTATCAGGATGTCGGGAGAACTTGCTCATCGATAGATGCGTCTGTAAAGACGCAGCATCCTATCAGCGACTTCTATCGATGGATGATCTTAAGATCTATGCTAGGAATGAAGAGAAACTACATCTAGCTCTGAAAATTGGCAAAGAGTACACTCAAGATATTGGAATAGAATTCGGGTTAGAGAAATGCGCCAAGGTTAATTTGAAGAAAGGAAAACTTAATGGCATCCCCGAAGATCCTGAGCTCGTTGACAGAAGCGCTATACGACACCTTTGCGCTGGAGAGACCTATACATACCTGGGCGTGCCGCAGAGCCGCATTCAGGACGTGACATCTATAAAGGATACTCTCCGATGCAGATACAAACGTCTCATCCTGCAGATTTGGTCTTCCGAACTGTCGGCGAGAAACAAAGTATCTGCAGCGAACATGCTTGCCGTCCCGGTAGTACTCTATTCATTTGGAGTGGTTCCATGGACGAAGGACGAGCTCAGATCCCTTGATGTCGGGACGCGAAAGGTTTTGCACATGAACAAGAGCATGCACCTTAAGTCTTCTGTTCCGCGACTTTACATCTCACGCCGCCTGGGTGGTCGCGGAATACTGAATCTTGAATGTCTTCACAACAGAATTATTCTGGATACAGCACATATAGTTGCAAATGGACAAGACCCTCTTCTTAAAATGGTCAGGAAACACGAAGAAGTGGGCAAAGGGGCGTTTCTGTACAAAGCAGCGGAGGAGGCTGCTGAAACACTCGGCCTTGACTTGAATATTAGGGGTGAGCAAAATGCATCAAATCTTATCCATCTTGAATACTCACTCCTGAAGGCCGAGATTGAGAAAGCACAGGAGAAAAACTTCCACGAACAGCTTCTCGACAAGATGATGCACGGCATCTTCCACAGAAATGTGGAAGATCAGTCGATGTCGTATGAGCTAACGTTTGCTTTCCTTAGATCACCCGGATTCAAGTCGGGCACGGAGGGCTTCATTTTGGCATGTCAAGACGGTGTCATTTCCACTCTAGCATACCGTCGTCACATTTTGAGCCCAGACATTCCCGATGATAGCTGCAGAGCGTGTCATGCACACCCCGAGCATCTGGGACACATACTATCTAGTTGTCCAACTCATGCGGGAACGACCTACATCCAAAGTCACAATGCGGCACTAAGAGTGCTTTATTACCATCTCTGTCACTCTTATGGCATTAGCCCAAATACCTCTCCGCTAAACGCTCCTAGAGAAATAGAGTCAATTGTCGAAAATGAGAAGTGCCGCATATACTGGAACTTCATATTCTTTACAATTGTTTCTGTTGCGCACTCGAGGCCTGACATAGTTCTCCTTGACTTCGAGAAACGAACCATGTTCGTTATCGAATTTTCGGCACCAGCTGACAAAAACGTCACAGCCAAGGAGAAAGAAAAGAAAGAGA
>CAKNYM010049959.1:27948-64147 GCA_932195095.1 Andricus curvator | reverse complement strand
TGGTCTAAAATCAATATTTTGAATATTGATTTTAGACCAGTAGACAAAAAACAATCAACATCAAATTATTTTATATCTTTTTCAGTTGAAAATTCAACTATTTGATTGAAAAGAAATCTAGCTTGTCGAAAATGAAACAATGTTGCTTAAAAGTATCCTTTTTTGCTTAAAATTAAACTGTTTTTGTAGAAAATTGTTTTTTGTTGTTGTTGTTGAACTATTTTGTTGAATTTTCGTCTTTTTGATTGACTTCAACTATTTTCCATTTAAAATTGAAATCTGTTTTGGTTGAAATATCAACTATTACATTTTTCATTGAGAATTCACCTCTTTTGGTTAAAAATTAATCTACTTTGTGAAAAATTCAATAATTTCGTAAGAAAGTCATTTTTTAAGATTCTTCATTTTAGTTTTGTTGAAAAATTATTTTTCAACTGAAAATTTAACTATGCCAGTTAAAGATTTATCATTTTAGTTGAAAGTTCATCTCCTTGGTTGAAAATTTAACTAGTTTGTTGAAAATTCCCTTGGTTGAAAGTTACTTTTTAACTGAAAATTTAACTTCTATTTTTGGTGTAAAATTGATACTTTTTAGTTAAAAATGTATTTATTTTGTTGAAAACTCATGTATTTTGTTGAAAATTCGTCTTTGTCGGTTAATTGTAAAGTGTACATAAGAAATTAGAAATTTCTTAAAATCTAAACTTTCCCAATAAAATCATATCAACTTCATGTGCAGAAAATGGAAGGACAATTTCATTTTCAATGAATGTAAAATTTCAGATATGTAAATCGTCTGCAGTTGAACAATTTTTAATAAGGTCGAAGTGAATCAAAAAAATTACGTTATCTTTTCTTTTTTCTATTCTGGCGTATTCTGTTATAAAAGTTACAAAATATTCACTACTCGGTTGTTATTTACGTTACGTTATTCAAAATAGCGAAATTCACACCGAAATTATAATTCGTTAATTACACCGCAATTTTGAACAATATATCATGCAAATCGTTATGTCTTTTATATCATTATTATTAAAAGTTAAACGGATCATATTAAACAAAAACCATGCAATTATTATTTACAGTTGAATTAGAACGGAATATAATTTCATTAAACAGTGATAAATATTCATTTGTTTATTGATTGTTATTGACATCGATCGCCGGGTAACTTCGAATTGCTCTAGTGATCATGAATATTTTCAGAAAACTGTATTATCTACTGAAATTCCTTTCGGCGACAGCGCCTCTTTTGCCCATTTTACTCACGAAAACTGTTAAGAGGAGATTGATACTTCAGCGGGTAGAGAGGCACAGCGGGGACGGTAAGATTTTCGCCGACAGCGCCGTCTACATTTATCTTACCCTACTAATAATTCTATCCCCACTCCCACGAAGTAGTATAAGGAGACCCCACTCCCGGAAAATTTGGACGCGTGGATTCGGATTTAGTTAGTTTGCATCGCTCGTAGCGCCTCTTGCGGGAACATGCATACATGCATACAGATCTACATACATACAGGCAAACACATTCGTACAATCTGTGTTTCGTGACAAGCATGTATGCGTTTGTTTACACCCGGCTTACACTATTGGCCCCGCCATTTGTAAATCTTGTATTTCAACGCTTTTCCGCAAGGGGCGCTGCGAACGATGCAAACTAACTAAATCCGAATCCATGCGTCCAAATTTTCCAAAGACCGCATGGGAGTGGGGTCTCCTTATACTACTTCGTGCCCACTCCGTCGCCACTTGCCGCCTCTAGGTGTATAATATCATAGTGGTGGCACTCCCATGTATAGTTTTGAAGGCATTACATTTTAGTGTGCGGGGGAAGCGCTAGGTGGCGCTGAGAGTCAGTAGAATGCAATGCGCATGTGCAACCATAATATTTTCAAATATTTCGAAATCTCGAAATTGGACATTAGTCGAAGTGTCAAATTGAATTTGTTGTGCTAACATTGTTGTATAAAATTTTCTGCAAGTTCTGTTGTGTATATTGTTATATACGTACTGTGTGTACTATTTCGTGCTGATGTAAGAAAATGTGTTGATTGTTAAGTATTGAATTAAAAAAAAAGTACCATTTGGTTGAATTGAGGTTACTTTGTTGTTTTCATATTTCGAAGCAGTAACAAATACATTAAAAAGGGATATAAATAAAAGTATTTTTGAGATATTAGGAGGTTTTTTTCTTCAAGCAAGTTTATCGTTTGTAAAAATTTCTTTGTTAGAGAAATAAAAAATATTATTCTAAGACATAATCTCAAATGCAAAAGCCAATTAATCCTTTGCATTACAACAAATCATACTTCTAGTATTTAAATATATATTTTAAGTATGGAAAATCTTTTTATATTTATCAATTTTGATAATTTTGAAAGTTTATTTACACGAAATTAAGCGAAATTTAATATTTACGAGAATTTGGGGGAAGCAGAATTTGGATTGAATTGCTGTCAGGGATTTGTAGGTTCATTGACTTATAGTGTCTGGGGGAACCGCTAGATGGAGCTGATTTTGAAGCCAAGTCTTCAAAACGCTACATGGGAGTGCCACCACTATGTATAATATCTTTGGGTCGAGCCAAAGATATTATACTATCTTTGGTCGAGCCATGCAGTGGTGCTAATGGACCGCGACTTTTTGAACTGCGCAGGCGTCGCGCTAGGGTGGAGTAAGGAAGAATACTAAGGTTCTCTTCGTCACTCCTTCTTTACGCGACGCCTGCGCAGTTGAAAAAGTCGCGGTCTGTTAGCACCACTGCAGCCATGATCCAAAAAGCTATGGTCTCGCCACGCGCATCTAAAAAAAAGTGAACCAATCAAATGGCCCGTAGGAATTCGTACAGCGACCTTCATTTTTAAAAGGACGTCAAGCGGGAAGTTTAAAGCAGGCTCAACGCTGCATGTGTTAATTGCAGAAAAAAGTCGAAAACAGTCTTATAAATAATCGTATAAAGCTAAAATAAAAATCAGGAACATATGACTCATATTTATAAACAGTATAAAATGTAAAAGAGCGTGCTATTAAAAAATTTGATGTGCTTCTTTGCAACATATTTGAAGAATTATAATCCCATACTATTCACACTATCGATTTTGGAAAGAACAAAGAGAGTTTAAAAATTTTCTTGTATTGCACTTTTTATTACAGAAATCATTATGAATAATTTGTACTAGTTGTGCACAGTCGGCTAAAGTAAGGGTTTTATTATCTATATTATTACAAATTCTAATGAATAATGAATAATTATTTATTAATTAATAAGAACAAACAAAATAATCAATTAATACTGGATAGTTATAAATGAAATAATGAATTGATAATTATTAATTACAAATATAAGAATTAATTACGGCAAGTAAACCAATTATAATTATTGTAATCATCATTATAATTGTTGTATAATTATTGTAATAGCAAAAATAGTAAAAATATGAAGAATACAATACTAAATATCTCAATAATTATTAATTACAAATACAATAATTAATTATGATACATAAATCAATTACAATTATTGTAATTTAAAATTAATAATTATAATGATTCGTATTAATTACTATTAAAAATGCTTCTCGCAGAAAGTGTTGCAAGTTTCACTATAATTTTTATAATTGAATGTACTTTTTGTATAATATTATAATAGCAAACGCAGTAAAAATATGAAGAATACAATACTAAATATACTTTTATAATAAAAATTTTGTATGACTTTCATGATTTATTTAATGGTGTGGCAAAAAAGATGTATGCATGGTAAAAACAAATTATGTTAAGCCTGCCTTGATTATTTGTAACGTACGTAGAGTCCTTAAATGCCCAAGAATTTATGTTGAGCAAATGCTCTCGAGAATAGGCTTATTAAGCACGTATTGTTTAAAAAAATATATATCATAATTAATACATGTATTTAGTCAAAAACATTCTAGAGTGAACAAAACATATACCTTTTTTAAATTACAGAGTTGCTACAGGTCAGGTAACCTGACTAACCCGACTAACCTAACGAGTTAGGGAATTTTCGACAAATTGAAGTTGAAATTAATTTTATCATCATGGTTAAAAATCGCAACTATTTGGTTAAAAATTAATCTGTTTTGCTTGAGGATTCAAACTATTTTGTAGAAAATTCTTCTTTTCTGGTTGAATTCAACTATTTTTGGTATAAAATTAAAATCCTTTTTGGTCAAAATATAAAACATCACGTTTTTCGTCGAGAATTCATCTTTTTTGGTAGAAAATTCAATTACTTAGTTGGAAGTGGAACTACTTTGTTAAAAATTCTTCTCTTTGGTTGATGATTCATCATTTTAGTTGAAAAAACTTTCTTTTGTTCAAAATTTAATTATTTTGTTGAAAATTATTTTGTACATGTATGGTTCATAATTTATCTTCTGATGTTAAAAATTCAAATATTCGGTTTAAAATTCCTGTATTTTATTGAAAATTCGAAGTTTGTGGGAAAATATTTAATCTTCTTGGTGACTAATTCATCTTTTTGGTTGGAAATTCATTTGAAAATTAAAATATTTTGTTGAAAATGAGATGTTTCTTATTTAGAATCATTTTTTTTAACCGGAAATTGTAACTTCCATTTTTTGTCGAAAATTTATCTTTTTTGATAGCATCTAATTCTTCTTGGTTGAAAATTACACTATTTCATTGAAAATGTATCGGTTTTCGGTGAAAATGGAACTATTAGTTGTAAATCCGTATTTTTTTGGTAAAAGAGTACTCTCATTTGTTGAAATTTCACCTTCTTGGTTAAAAATGAATTTCTTTGGTTGGAAATTCTTTTTGTTTTCAGTTCAAAGTTTTGTTTACTAACTGAAAATTATTCTACTTTATTTTTGGTAGAAAATTCATATTTTTAGTTTAAAATTCATGTATTTGGTTAAAAATTAAATTTTTATGGTTGAAGATTCATCATTTTAGTTGAAAATTCACTTTAACTATTGCATTTTGTGTGGAAAATTTACCTTTTTTGATAAAAATGTAATCTTTTCCATTAAAAAATTATCGGTTTAGTAAAAAATTTAACTGTTATATTTTTTGTTAAGTATTCATTTTTCTCATTGAAAAAAGAGTAGTTGAAAATTATTTTTTTTTTGTTGATAGAAAATTCATCTTTTGGATAGAAAAACCCACAATTAGGTCAAAAGTTTCATATTTTTGGTTCTAAATTCATCATTTTTATTAAAAAATAATTTCTTTGGTTGAAAATTCCTTTCTTTTCAGTTGAAAATTATTTTTTCAACTGAAGATATAACTATTCCATTTGAGCTTGAAAATTTATATCTTCAGTTGAAAATTAATTAATTTGGCTGAAAACTCGTTTTTTTAAATTCACTTTTCGTTTATAAATTCATCTCTTTTAGTTAAAAATTGAATTATTTTGTAGAGAAAATTAGTCTTTTTTGGTAGAAAATAAATCTTTTGGGTTGAAAATTCAAATATTTTTGGTTGAAGATCCATTATTTCAGTTGAAAATTTATTTCTTTGGTTGATAATTTATCTTTTTGACTTGAAAACACAACTAAAAAGTATTTTAAATATATTTAGAAACATAATTTATTTTGCATAACATTATTATTATTCTAGGTGTATGGTTTGTTTTTATACCTAGAAGAATTCAGGAATTGGAATATTGTAGCAATCCTGAATAAGGCACTGTTTGATGCGAATAATATGTTTTCTATTACTTTGATTTTTTTAATCATTTATATTTAGCACCCTTTCCCGTTTCAAGCGATACCTCTCCCCGCGAAATTTAAATAATGTAATTATTCTTAATAAAAGTAAAGTACTTTCTTTTAATTCATGCATTTTAACTATACGTATTTGCAGTTCCATATATTTCTTCATTATAATGATAGATTAACACTTAAAGGACACACCTCCAAATACACCTCCAGATATTTTTGGCTGGAAAAAATCATGAGTGATGTTGAAACAATATAAAATAGAAAAAAAATATCTCCAAAACCTCAATGATAATTCAATTATCCGATGAAAATACTTGAAAAAGAAAGGAGACAATCGGAAAAAATCGGAAAGCCCATGGGGTCTCAGTGGCCCCAAGTGTCCTTTAGGGATAAATAGTTTCAAATTCACAATTTCTATTAAATGTAAAACTATGTATCTTCAAGAATTAAAAGAGGTATTAACGACATTCTTATTATCTACATTTAAGCATCTAAGTTTGAGAAACGCTGTGCTACATCATGACGCGAAATGATTTCAATCGTACTTAGGAAAGCGTCTCTGCGTTGTCATGGTAACCAATATGGCTGTCGCTGTACGAGACGCGGCTTGAACGTATTTCGTACCCCCAAGTGGCGGGACCATAGCTTTTTGGATCATGGGTCGAGCGGAGCTCGAGTGGAGAGGCGACGCGTGAGCGAGGAGTAGGGAGACTAGGGTTAGGAGTTTTTGGCGAGAACCGGTTCTCGATTCCGATTCCGATTCTCGATCGCTTGCTAGATTCCAGGAATCGAAGAGTCGATTCATACCAGGAATCGATTCCGATTCTATCGATTGCCACTCCCATGTTTTACTGCGCATGTGTCGAAAAGCCCCCGCTCATTTCAAATTAATATGAATACTAATATAATAATAATAAATTAATAATAATTATAATAATAATAATATACCGACCAGGCAATGGCCCCGGACAAACGCGAGAACATCGATTTAAATGGTCGGACCAACTCAGGAGAGACATCCCTACCTGTTGGCAAAGAAGCTCACCGGCGCGAAGAGGATTCATGCAGAGGTTACGTGACCGTTGGGTCAATATGCACCCGGAATATGCTCATCAAACGCCTCAGTATTTAAGAGATCAGGTATCCTTTTTGCGAAAAAACGGATATGAAGCTCTTTATCAACAAGAAGAAGAGCAAAATCCTCCATCGAACATTCCACCCGTTCCAGCAAGACCACCGTTGCAGATAGCCGATAATGCTAACATGAGAAGTAGGAGATCTATCCACCAAAAAGTCTTTCTCAGGATGGACAAATTAGCTGAAGCTAATACTGCTCTCCCCGATTTGCTCCCCGAAGATGTTAATCTCTGGAATCTGAACTGTGTTGTTTACGAGAAGGCGGTGTCCTTGCTTAGCGACAGTAGAAGTAACGAAACTTCAGTACGTCTGAGTAAGACTCGCGAGCGTATTGCACAGCTTCAATTCAAAATTTAAACGGCGAGACGGCATGCATCAAATATTCAGTGCGTGATTAGCTACATAACATCAAATAAAAAATTTACTCCAAAAGTTAGGACACTTGCTCGAAACTTGAGGAAAGCAAATCACACGCTGAACAAGTGTAAACTATTGACCATCAAGCAGCACTGGACGCAAAAAATAAGATCTCTTTCAACAGCGAAACAGTGCCTTGAACGGCGAGTAAAGTGGATTCAGGAAAATTCCACCTTTTCTACTCATCCTTCCCGCCTGTTCAATAAAACGTCACGTGCCGTTAAAAATCCGCCTAGTCGAGAAGAGATTCAAGTCTTCTGGGAACAAGTATATGGAGATACTTATCAGCTAAATGAAGACGCTTCAGATATATCACTCTTTCGTAGATTTTGCCAAAGGCAAAGGTTACAAGGTCCAGAGGAAGAGTGTCCACTAATTACTGCTGAAGAAGTGAAGAAAGTTATCGCTAGAACTAAGAACTTTTCAGCGCCAGGGCCAGATAGAATCAACAACTTTTGGTGGAAGAAGTTTACTTCTGCGCACCAACATCTAGCTCGTATATTTACTACTTTCTTAAACGGAGAACAACCCGTCCCGCAGTGGCTAGTGGAAGGACGCACGGTATTGATTCCTAAGACAGGAGATTTGTCAAGTCCAAAGAACTACAGGCCCATAGCTTGTTTAAACACCAGCTACAAGCTATTCACTGGCATCCTCAAAGAGAGGATATTAACATCTATCGAGCCGGTATGGAGTGCAATAGTTGAACAACGTGGATGCAAGAGAGGTCTGGCAGGTTGCAGGGAGAACCTGTTAATAGACAGGTGTATCACCCAGGACTCGATCAGGTATCGACGCAATCTGTCCATGGCTTGGATAGACTACCGTAAGGCATTCGATAACACGAACCATGAGCTACTTATTAAGCTCATTGAGTGCATGGAGGTGCATCCAAAAATAGTGAGATGCATAAAAGAGCTTATGCTCTTGTGGCGGACAAGATTTGTCATAACATCTGACAAAAGACAAGTGACTACAAGCTATAAAACATATAAGAGGGGAGTCTTCCAAGGAGACTCTCTAAGTCCGATACTTTTCTGCATCTCCATCTTGCCTCTAACTATTGTGCTCCGAGGCAAAAGCTCTGGATACCTATGTGGCCCGCCGAACAAAAGAGAATATAAGGTCAACCACAACATCCTTGTGGAGGCGGTAAATAGGTACTCTAAAGCGATTGGCATGAGCTTCGGACTGGACAAGTGTGCCTGCGTCCACCTACGCCAAGGAAGATTAGAAACTACATCATCGCGTCACGATCAGGATGTTCAACTCATAGGCGGAAATACCATTCAACATCTTGGTATTGGAGAAACATATACATATCTTGGAATACCGCAAGCGGAAACCCATGATGTGCTTGCGTTAAAAACGGCCATTGGAAAAAGGTATCGCCAAATTCTCAGAAAAATTTGGGCTTCCGAATTATCTGGAAAGAATAAGATCCAGGCGACCAATATGCTGGCCGTTCCTATACTGCTCTACACGTTTGGTGCAGTAAAATGGAACGTCGATGAGTTGAAGCAACTTGACCGAAGCACACGAAAGATGATGACAATCCATCGAAGTCATCATCCTAGATCTTCCGTACCTCGAATATACCTCCCTCGAGATAAAGGGGGTAGAGGCTTGCTGAGCTTAGAGTGTCTTCATCGCAGAACGGTTCTGGCTACAGCCTGCTCAGTTCTAAATAGCACAGATTTTCTTATGCGACTAGTACATCAACATGAAGTCGTCAATGCTGCGGCGTTTCTATATCGTGCCGCAGATAGGGCCGCAGAGGAGCTTGGCCTCCCATTTGATTCCAGCGACACTACGCATGGCCTAGCATCACTAACACCTTTGGTGCTCAAAAGTCGTGTAGAGGAAGCAGAACATACGCTTCTACTAAGAGAACATGCTGACAAGCCCCTTCGTGGTAAATTCTACGGCATTATACGTAGAGAAGAGCTCTCGATGGGTCTGTCCAACATGTTTATCAAGTCTGCTGGATTAAAATCGGAGACTGAGGGATTTCTTTTTGCCTGTCAAGATGGCGTTATAGACACCTTAGTTTACCGCAAGCGCATAATGAATATACCTGTAGGCGTACCAACTGCCGAGCGTGCAAGCAAGAGCCAGAAACACTTGGACATGTTCTCAGTGGATGCTCAAAATATGCACGATACGGGTACATAGAGAGACACAATGCAGCTCTAAAAGTGTTATATTACCATCTGAGGCACTTCTATGGTGTTGATCTATTGCCCGCCTTGCCATACGCCCAGGGGGAACCCGAGTCCGTTGTGGAGAATGATCAGTGTAAGATCTACTGGAATTTCTCATTCTCGACCACTCAACGTATCAGTGCTACGAAGCCTGATATTGTCTTCCAAGATCTGAAGAACAAGATCATTTACGTGATTGAATTCTCGGCACCAGCCGATGGTAATATCACGGCAAAAGAGGAAGAAAAACGGGCGAAATATCAAGCACTTCTTTTCGAGCTGAGCAGGCTCTACCAAGGCTTCAAAGTCCATCTTGTAGTTCTCATAATCGGCTGTCTTGGAGGTATGAAAGCTTCATTTATTAGCCAACTTAACAAGATTCCGGCTTGCCAGCGTCAGGCTCATTCCATCGCGAACCGGATGCAAAAGGCTGTTCTTCTGGGATCACTTCATCTGGTCCGTCAACACTGTTCCTCATAACATTCTACAAAGATTGGTAGCTCTAAAAAAGCATCCAGAGGTGCTTCATCTCCAACTGTCCCGTCTGCCGCGTAAGATCATCCGCGGCTAGAGACCTGACTCCAAGGAACAGTGTTGCCCGATGTTATCTCGCGTAAATTTCCCGCTCTTGCTTACCTTCTAGGACAGAAGGAGCAGAAGCGGATGACGTACACGTTCCAGTTGCGTCCGGGATTGGTTGCTTTAAAGCTCCATGATCGTAGCTTCCGGAGCCTACAACTTCTCAAATAATAATATAATTACTAGTATTATAGTATAATTTAAAGAATGGCAAAAATGAATTTGAAAAGTGAAACAAATGTCGAATTTATTTTTAATCATTGAGCAATTCCATGTTAAATCATCTGAAAAATTTCATCTATTCTTAGTAATATTGATTAAAATTCTGGTAGATCTCTTTTGTATTGAAAGAAAAACTCTAAAATAATTTTTGAAAAATTTAAAAAGCTTAGATGATATTTTGAATATCTCCCTTAGAAAGAGACGGAGTCGGCCTTAACATTATTTAACCCAAAAGTGAAATTGTTTGCAGATTTCACATTTGCATTGTTTATAGATTATTTACCAACAAGAATTCTAGTATTCTAATATTCTGATATAATATTATTATAATTATAATCATTTTATATTATAACTATATAACTATATATATATATTTAAATTTGATTTTATAATTAATCATTATTATATAAATATAATTATTTCAATTATAATAATATAATCCTCAACTCATTATTATACAATTTAAATTTACAAACGTAATGTTTTACTATTAAACAATTAAACTATGCAGCTTTTGTTCAATTAAAACAAATAATTACGCGGGACCGTGAATCAGGCACTATTAGGTATTTGATGTTACTTATGTTTTATTTTTCAAAAGTTATTCAATTAAATAATAAAAGCCATAATTTTATTTGTAAAAATTTTATTATTTAATTGAACAGCCTAAAAAAACATATCTAAAGAAACTTATGGTAACATTTTTTTTTCAATTTAAAAGAAAAAGTATCGTCCCATGAATTTGGTGTTATTGCTTGGCCCTCGGCGTGCAGACATCTTGCCAGATGACGTCATAACTTAAAATACCTAAATGGGGCGAGCATGCGCAATTGTTTGTAGTTGGTGTTGGTGTCAACTATTGGTGTCAACTATTCCTTCGTGGTGTAGGCGTACTACGTAGACCAGATATTGGCTGGTCTCCCTTTCTTAATTTCATTCCCGTACCCGACTCGACAGCGCCGTGTACTCTTGCCATCGTCACGCATAAGCGTGAGGAAGGGGTGAAGAGAATCGAAGAATCTGTTGGAGAGTCGATTCCGGAATCGAGTTTCGACCGCTCAGACTCGGTTCCAAATAATCGATTCCCAGACACCAAGAATCGATTCTTCGAAAGAATCGGAATCGATTTGACAGTCCCTAAGGGAGACGCTGGGAGAAGCGGGAACTAGGAGTAGGGAGATTGGAGAGTGAAACTCACTCGTGCGTTCGTTGTTACATGGTGCTTGGTAACGAAGATCTCTACAGTCCTTACAAGGGGTAAATGCCGCTTATGCACTATATGGTCGTAGTGCCATATCGAGCGCTATGAGCGCTGAATACAATATCCCTACAGTATGGCACACAGCTGAGTCATCTGTATGACTGCTGTGTGTCGATTATGACGCAAGAATCAGACACGCTACGACTCACACCAACTCGAATAGAACTCGGCTCGGCTCCTGTGGGCTCTTAGCAACTCTTATACATAGGCTAACTCTTTTAAGTCTTGCGGACTTTCTACTTTAGAGTCGCGATCGAGTAAATCTAGGAGTATTTAGATCGCTCGAGTCTCAACTCAAGAGTGAACACCCTTTTGGCGTGAATTTTACACACCCAAACATTTTATTTGTTGAAAAAGTCTAATTACAAAAACTCGATGACCGACAGACCGAACACTGAATGAAAAATGAGAAAATACTTTAAATAAAGTGATGATCGCACATTCATCACCGGCACGAGCCGGCACATTCCAGGCGTCTCTCTCCGTCTCCGTATCTCATAGAGTCACAGACTCCATGTTGAGATTAGGGACAAAGAAAAGGTTCAATGGTCACGTGTTCTCGAAATTTTAAAATTCTTCTTTCGCTAGAAATTTGTTTATATATCATTTGAAACATACGGTAATAAGCGACGAAAAAAAAGCTACAGCTGGTTGAAGTAGGAAACGACACAATAAAATGATCGTGGATGCCGATTATAATCCGGCAGATGTAAATTTGTTGGGAACATACATATATTTTCCTTTCATTATATAATTTTGGAACACATTCTCTAACATTCGAAAGCTAGTTATCATCACTTATAATTATAATTAATGCATAGGTTTCATGATTTTAGATTTAAAAAAAATGCAAATTGCGAAAAAGGACACATCAGGGTTGAAATATGGTTTGTAGTATATATCAAGAGAGATAAAAAAGTAATCAAGTGATTATACGAGTATCGATATGGAAAGAAAAGTATAGGTTGAAATGGATAGAATTGATACTATATTTCAAGAGAGATAGAAAAGGATTGAAATGATTATACAAGGGTAGATATAGATAATAAGTATGGATTGAAAAGGATAGGCTTTCTACTAGATTGTAAAAAGGATACGAAAAGGATAGAGATGATTAGATTTGAGATAGACATGGACAGAAAGGCTTGGATTGAAAAGGATAGACTTTCTATTAGGTTGCACAAAGGATAGAAAAGTGAAGATTGCATGGATAGACTTAGTAATATACTTCAAGAGAGAAAGAAAAATATTGAAATGATTACACCAGGATAGATATGGATAGAAAGGTATAGATTGAAAAAGATAGGTTTTCTAGTAGATTGTAAAAAGGATAGAGATTATTAGATTAAGAATACACATGAATAGAAAGGTAAAGACTGAAATGGATAGACTTGGTAATATACTTCAAGAGAGATACAAAAATATTTAAATGATTGTACAAGGATAGATATGGATAGAAAGGCATGGATTGAAAAGGATAGGCTTTCTAGTAGATTTTAAAAAGGATAAAGATGCCAGATTAAGGATAGACATGGATGGAAAGGTAAAGATTGAAATAGATAGATTTGGTAATATACTTAACCCTTGTGTTGCCACCCAAAAAAACTCACAGCATCTGCCACCCGGGTACCTGGGTACCCCGCCCACGAAATTGTTGTTAAAAGTCCATTGTAACTTGAAATAACTATGTGTATTCAATCGATATTTAATTATTCATATGCTAGGAAGGTATTCCTAGTATTCCTACCTAGAACGCAATCATAAAATGGCGTGTTTTCATGCCTCCATAAACGAACCAAAAAGTACGCGTTATGAGCGGTGTCTGGCGGCGCGTTGGATAACACAGGCCGACAAAAATTGGCAAAAATATTTTACCAGGAACCCGAGTATACTTTTCCGAAGGATTTTGGCGTGCTGAATCCAAATCCGAGGTCAGGATTTCTCTAGTGGCTCAGGTTTTCTGTCGGGGTACCCGGGTACCCGGGTGGCTCGGGCGTGCTTTATTTTTCAATTGCAAAATATTTCAAGCTAACAAATTTCTAAAAATATGTGCAATGCAAATTTCGATAGAGAATCGGTTCAATCATGTAGATTCGAGAAGCATCCAGCCTATCTTTATTAGAAAGAAAGTTATTTAACAAAACGAATGCCGATGGGTACCCGGGTGGCAACACAAGGGTTAAAGAGAGATAGAAAATGATTGAAATGATTAGACAAAGGATAGACATGGATAGGAATGTAGGGATTGAAAAAGATAGGCGCGGCAGTAGACTGCAAAATGGATAGAAAAAGATTGAATTGTACAGGCCTTTTTGAACAATTTTTGTGTCCCAATAGCAGATCGAGTGTCAGTAAAACCGTAAAGTTGATTCAACAAGTGTCATGAGAATCCTTAGCCGCATACAGAGTTACTAATTTAGATAAGCTTCAGTCAGAAATTCAGATAATTTGTACGGAAATGTGAAAAAACATCGATTTTATTTATTTTGAAAAATGTTTGCATGTCTCTAGCAGATGTAATTGAAGTGAAAGCCTAATTTTTTTACCATGTATCATCAAGATCTGTAGCCGCAGACCAAACTACCAATATTCATGGCCGCATTAATGGAGTGGCTGTAAGGACTGTAGCCCGGGCCTCGCTCTTGAAGGGGCCCTTAAATTCTTCCTAAACTTTTTTTGCTGCACTGCTTCTTGTGGCTATAATATTTCGATATTGATATATCACAGTTTACATCGAAACTTTAGTCTAAATATTGAGATCATATTTCTGCGAGTGCCGAGGCAAGAGCGAGGGCAAGAGCTTGCCCTGTCGTCAGGGTTTTGATATATTCGTCATCAAAGTATCAAACAAGTTTTCGTGGAGTTTTCGACGAGTCAGAGTGTGTGAGTGTTATTCCGGAATAGAAGCTTCTAATGTGTCCCCTAAGGGTTTACATTTTTCTTGTATCTCTTCCCTATTCCTTTACACCCCCCCCCCCCCACACACACACACTTTCATGGTGGTAGGAGGGGGACCACCAAGAGCAACAGCTTTAAGTACTTAGAGAAACTTTTTCTCTAGAGGTACCGGTCCCACGACTCTCCGGAGATGAACTTCCTTGCTAGGCCAGTGTTCACCGCATGGGCCGCCGAGGCTCTTCCAGAGTGCGAGGCGGGAATCGAACCCGCAAGCCGAAGGAGTGGGTTCAAAGCCTACGCCTTAACCCCCACGACCATCGTCCCACTTTGTGCGAGTGTTATTTCCAAATGCTTTTTAATTAGGAATATGTCGAGGTAGTGTGAAAGTGGTGCATAGAAAAGAAAAAAAAATATAGAAGAATTCGAAAGCAAACTTCCGAAACTGACAACTTTTTTCAATAATAAATCTAAATCAGTTATAACTGATAACAATCAAGATTTTTTCTCTTCTTCTTACTCTTCTGAAGGAAATGAAAATTCTGGAGGAGTAGAAAATAAAAATTTAATAACAAAAGCTATCGACGATACACAGCAGAGATCATCAGGTTTGTAAGTTTATCATCTAAATAAAACGGCTGTTGAATAAGCTGCGTAAATTATATATGAAATTGTTAATTAAATTTATTGTAAAATAATTTAGTAGTTATCAAATAATAAAATGATACTAAAATGCGTAAGATGATTTGAAAGTTCAGACCATAACGAATCAGGGATAATAACGAATGCACAAAACTGTAATGATGAGAGTGTAGAAGATTAAAGGTAAGATTAAAGATTTAAAAGATATCAAAAAAGTTCCTCTAAATTTGTAGCTTTTACGCTGAAGATTTGGAAGTTACCTTAGCCACGAAATTGGAACAACTTCTTCCTTTCTTGAAATCTGCTTACAACGACAAAAAATCATTAGCTGTAACTATTTTGAAATGGATGTCAGATTCAGACATAACGTCGATTTTCCCGAATGTATATATTGCTTTTAGACTCTTCTTTACCATTCTCATCACAAATTGTGAAGCTGAACGATCTTTCTCAACTCTAGCTAGGGTAAAATCAGAACTTAGTTCAATAGTGTGTGATAAAATATTAACTGGTCTCAATTTATTGGCAATCGAGAAAGATCGTCTAAAGTCATTACCTTTGAAGACCTAATAAAATAATTCGGAAACGGAAAAGCGCGAGATAATGTGTTTCTTTTATGTATGCATGTATAATACACATATTATTAGTTGTAAGTGCAATAATAAATATCATTGTTCAAAATTGAGAAAAAACGAAAAGTTTATTTTATCATTTTCTTGAACCTCATTTGTTCATAATTTATTTCATTGTATGCATTTTACCAGAGATTTTTCCCAGGGGGCTCGAACACAAAATTTATAGGGAAGGGTCACAAATCATAGATTTTTGAAGATTGGGGAAAAGTTTGCATCTCTATCACATTTATTATATTATTATATTTTTACCATCAGCCATTAATTGCAAACATTTGTACGGAAATGTAGAAAATCATTGAATTTAGGAATTTTTTAAAAATTGTGCATCCCTATAACATGTTAAGTTTCAGTAAAAGCTGAACATTTTTTACTAATTCTCCTCAGAATTCGCCAACGGATACAGAAAGGACCAGATTTCATGAAAAGCCAGGTATTTGAAAATATGTAATAAATTCCAAAAATAGTCGATTTTCGACTTTTTGAAAAATGCCTGTATCCCTATAGCAGATCGACGGTCAGTAAAAGCGTAAAGTTTTTTAACACGTATCATCAGAATTTCCTTCGCTTTGAATAATAAAACAGATCGAGTTTAAGTAAAAGCCTATTTTTTCAAGAATTCTCATGAGCATCCGCTGTCGAATATAAAAATATCAATATCAGACCCGCTTTGCGCACAGGTTATAAGAATTTGGAAGTTAATGTGTCAAATCGTTGATTTTAGACGTTTGGGAATAAGGATGCATCTCCACATTTTGAGTAACAGTAAAAGCCATTTCCTATCAGAAATCGTAGCCGGATACGGAAAGATAAAGATTTGTCCTATTCCGGCTACGTACATGAAAAATATTTATGGAAATGTGACAAATCGTTGATTTTAAACGTTTGGAATAATGTGTACATCCTTATAACAGATCGAGTTTCATTAAAAACCTACAATTTTTCAACAATTTTCAGATAGCGGATAGGGAAATATCAAAACTTTACTAACGTCAGACGCAAATTAAAACAATATGTAAGAAATGTAGGAAATCGTTTAATTTAACGATTTTTAAAATGTTTGCATGCCTATAACAAATCGAGTTTCTGTAAAAGTGTCAAGTTGTTCAACAAGAGTCCAAAGTAGATACCAGACTAGAAAATTTGACTAACGTTTGTTGCAGATTAAAAAAATTTGTAAGAGAATGTGAAAAATCTTAGTCAGTAAGTTAATTTATTTTCCCACGTATACCTTCGTAGGTTTTTACATATTTACATCGCATTGGGATAGAATAATACAACGCTATAACAATTGCTAACTTATAACTATACATCATATAATATTAGATTTTACAATTATCCCTGCCGATGAAACAGAACTGAAACGGCACTGGCGAAAGGCACTGGGCCGCCAGTGCCGTTTCAGTGACTGTTTGTGCTGATTTCGGCACCTAAACGGCACTCAGAGCGATGCGACGGTCATATAATGGTCCTATTGTATTCGTCACGTACCGGGCGGGCAGAGTGGTCTACAGCAGCCCCCTGCAACGCTGTTAGTTCACTAGTACGGTCAAGTGAAGCGTGGAGCGCAGATGGCACTGGGAGTCTTTCCAGCCTGTTTTTACATGGCAAGCATAGGAAAGATTAGTGAAAAATTAATTTGATTGACATTTTTCGCAATGACAATCGGTTTTCTGTGTTACTGATCGAAGTGCAAAAATTTAAAAATGTTATTAATATAAAATTTGGCACTAAAATAACTAAAAAGGGTTGAACGCGCTGTATTGCCCTTGGATGTAAGTCAGGTTATGACAGCTGCTCCAAGAAATTTCATTTCTTTTACGTGCCAAAAGGTAAAGAAAATCGAAAAGCCTCGCAAAAAGGAATCGCAAGGGAAAATTTTGTAGTATAAACCGGACACGGCGAGACATTTTTTCAAAGAAGATATTTTATGGGAGCTAAAAACCATTGCAGAGGATGAAGTCAGTGTTCTGGGAGTGGCAAGTATAAATATAAAATATTTATTTTTACAATGATTGATTGTTGTTTAATTTTAAAGTAATAATATTATTGTTGTTTATATAATAATTGAAAATTAATGTTTCATTATTTTTGTTTGAACTGTTTGTGAGATATAAAATGTAAGTGGTACCGCACGGCAGTGCCGGTCGCACCGTTTTATATATTTTTTTGTTCTTGATATAGTGTGAAAATAAATCACATATTAAAATTATCAAAGGATTCATTAATTAAAATAATAGTTTAATTTAAACAAATAAATTAAGGATGTGTCATTTATACATTTATCTTAAACTGAAACGGTATCTATATTTAAAAAGTTCTTTTGTAGAAATATAGAAAATGAAATAAACACTGTATTTTAATAAAAAATATCAAAAATTTACTCTTAAATTGAAATGATCTCTTTCTTTGAAAAAAATTGTATAACTATAAAAAATTCAAAAGGAATGCTGTATATTAATAAAAAATGTGGAACATTTTATCTTAAAATGAAACTATATCTTTATTTAAAAAAATTCTTTCGTAGAAATATAAAAAATGAAAAGAGAACTATGCCGGTAACAAGGAGTTCATTGGAACGCATTGAAACGTTTCAATGCGTTTTAATTGCATTTTTGTCTGAATGCTTATTAATGCGCAAGGCGCAATGAAACGCATTAAAATGAAAACTTAAAATGAACAGCATTAAAAGGCATTGGCATGAATGTGAATTTAATGAAAGGGCATTTAATGGCATTGAAATGAAGGAAACTGAGTATATGCTACATAACGGAATTAATATTTATGCGCTTCAATGCGAAACGGTGGAATTTACAAAAGAACGTATTTTTAAGCTTTTATTTCAAAATACATCGTATTATAATGCTTCTTGTTTTATCGTACATAAATTGTTCTATTTTTGTACTGAACGAAGATTGTGATGCTAAAAATTAATTTAAACAAACTAAGATGGATATTATTTTTGGCATTTCAACATAATACTTTCTATTTTATAGTACAAACATTATTGTACTGAACGAACGAAGAAAGATTTAAATACTTTAAACTAATCTAAACAAATATCACTGGCTTTTTGGTATAGAGTTATAATTAGAGAGCGGATTAGAGCCACTGTGAAGTTAGCTGTCGAGCGCCGCTCGACTCTCACACGCGGAGAACTACGGCTAGACCATTATTTGTTCTTGATAATTTCGAATTGAAAGCGTTTGAAACTTAAAAAAAATTATGAAATGATTTTGTATTTAAAATGTTCCAATTCGAAATATTGTAGATAGGTAAAATTTTGAAAAATGACGATATTTCGAATGAAATCAAAAGGAATTGAACTTGTGTCATTTGCGAATAAAAGAGTTTAAAATGGGATAATTTCAAATTAAAATTGAATTTAATTAGGGAGGAATTTTAATTATTTCGAATTCCAAGCGTTCAGAATTTAACAATTTTACTTTGGATTCAAGAATCTCGGAATTGAATGATTTCAGATTAAAATTTCGAAAGAGGACGATTTTCAAACGTTGAAAATTGAATATTTTTCAATTAAAATTTTCAGAAATAGATCATGTAAAATTCAGAGGAATGAAAACTATGATTGATCAATAAAAGCATTCAAAATGGAATGATTCAAAAGTGAAAACATTTGAATTTTTATAAATTTAAATGAGAAGCGACTAAAATTTTACAATTAGAAACTGAAAACTAAATTGAATATTTCAAAGTAAAAGCTTCTGAAGTTCTAGAAATCTAAATTTTTATTCAATTTAAGAAATTATGATTTAACATAAAAATTTATTAGACAAATTTAAATATAAAATCAAAAAATAATTTCACCTTTTTTTTCACCGTTCAAAATGGAAAAAGTTTCAATTATAAACCCTGTAAAACTGAATCGTTATACAAAACGTTCAGAATAAAAAGTAATTTTAAATGAAAAATATTAAAAAATGAAAAAATGTATACTACAAAAACTTGAAACTTAAACAAATCCGAACTTCATTTAAAAGTAAAAAAAATTAGCCGCGAACAATTGTGATATAAAAACTTTTGTGTATTCAAACCAATTCCAATTTCATTTTAAAATATTTCAAAATTGAAAATTTTCATATTAAAAGCATTTTTTTTTAGTTTTTAATTGAATAATTTTAGATTTTAATATTTTAAATTATTGTTTGTTTTCAATATTAGTCAGTTTTAAATTTAATAATTTTATATTTAAATTTTCTGAATAGTTTGGTTTCAATTTGAAACCTACAAAACTGTCTGATTTCTTAAATTTTTCGAAACCGTAGAGTATCAAATTAAAAGACTTGATAGTTGCACGCTTTTCAGTTTAAAGGATTTGTAATCAAAGAATTTTGAATGAAATGCCTTTAGAATAAATTCAAACCAATAAAAAATTAAAACAATTTCTCAAATTTAAGCCTTAAAAATGAGCAGATTTTACATCCAGGCATTGAATATTGAAGTTTTTTTTTATTTGAAAAATGTTCCAAAAAGTTCGACATTTCAAACTCAGTTAAAAAAAAAACAATTTTTCTATTGAAGAATTGAATAATTTCTTCAATTTTTAATGATTACAATTTTAGAATAGAATTTTGGATTTTCATGGCAAGCGCTAAATTTCTAATTTTTCCCTATCATAAGTTTAAATTTTGCGATTAAAATTGAAATGGTTGAATTTCGAAAAGTATAATTAAAATTTTTTAATTGTTAATTTCTAAACGATTTAAATTTACTTAAAGTAATTTAAAAAGTTTAAATTTTGATTTTAGAAAAATTTGTCGAATCAATTTTTATGACAAATCAGATTTTTCTTTTTTTATAAAAATTTATATTTCTAGATTTTCCGAAGCTTTTACTTTGAAATATTCAATTTTTTCAGTTCAGTTCAGTTCAATTCAGTTTTCTTAGTAACGCCATTTCTTCATTCATTGCGGTGCGCTCTTCTCTGAGTGAATCTGAATAAGCATCCGATTCGCTCAAAGCTTGTTCCAAAGTCTTCACTTCTTCCTTAACCTGCTCGTACTTCTTGGTTATGTTCTTCAATTTTTCTTCGTATTGACGCAAACTCTTTTTGAGTCGTTTAATTTCCTGGGTGGGGTTACTCACAGATGTAGGTGGCAGATTTTTATTCGGTAAATCGTGAAGGCTGCGAGAATAAGGACTGAATGTAAAACTTTGAAAGAAGACATATTAACAGGAAAGAGGTTACATGAGAATTCACTAATATTAATTGAAATTGACATTCCTCACAAAATTACCCAAAATCTATTTATTTGCAACAATTATGTACTGAATACATGTAAAATTGCAAGTTAAACAATAGCAGGGATCACAGCGTTCGATTGTTATTTATACGGCAAAATCTGTTTTCGTTTTGACATCTTTTGAAATATTCTCTTTCAAATTATTTGTAAAACTCTGTCAAAACTTCTAAATATCTTTTAACATAATTCTAATTTTTGCTCAAATTAAAAAAAAAAAACCTGTAAAATTTTTAAAAAGCATTAAAATCTTTCAAAATCTATTTAAATATTCTCTTGGAATTTCTTTTTTCAAAATAAAAAATCATTTTCAAATTTCCTAGGAATGTTCATGAAATCTTTACAAATTTTTAATTATTTTCAAATCTTTTCAAAACTTTTAAATATCTCTTAAACTAACTCGATTGTTTCTAAATTAATAATTGTTGAATTATTATTTATTCTTCAAAATTTATTTTTAAATATTCTTTATTATTCTTGTAAAATTAATTTTGCAAAGTAAAAAAACATTTCAAATTTTCCCACGAATCTGAAGAAATTTTTTTCATTATCTCAAAACCTTTCAAAATCCTTAAGCGCATGTAACACTTATCCGATTTGTACTTTACCGACATATTTTTTATCATACCAATTCCACACGCAATGAGATATCGATATGAAAGTTTGTGTGAATAAAGAAAAGTTGCAATTATAATAATACGTTAAAATTTACGTTAAATGGTCATGTCGTAATTGCAACAAGCTTATTTTTCAGCGTTAAAAAATAAAAAAACGAAGTCATTGAAGTCGGGCCCCTGCATGTTGGCAGTTTGCTAACGGCGGCTTCAAGTGGGTTGCCAACATGAAGGGTTCCGACTTTAATGACAGCAACTTCGTTTTTTTATTTTTTAACGCTGAAAAATAAACTTGTTGCAATTACGACATGACCATTTAACGTAAATTTTAACGTATTATTATAATTGCAACTGTTTACATATTTATTTGGTTTGTTTATTAGTTGTAATGCCATATTACTTTACCATTACGCTGCAGCGTAGCCGGTCCGCCAGGGTTGTTTCTCATTTGATTTCCCAAATTTTCAACTCGATATCGCCTTTGGTGGGAACGTAAGTTGGTTTTGGAAAAAATGTAAAAAAAAATTTGAGGTTACGCTCACATGGCGTTAAATTGAAAAGCTTTTCAACTTACCTGCTAAATTTAATATTACTCCCTCTCGTATTTAGGCCTTTCCGCCGTTATTCAGAGAGACGAGGATGTGGTATTTTTGCGATGGAGAATGCTTCGTGGCTACTATATCACTTTCGCGTCTGTTCCTCAGTTCCTATATGGTTCCTATTCTTCTTGAATGGCATTAGCCTTGTCAATGCAATCTGCCGCAGAAGGCATTGTATGGCATTCAACTGAAAATATCTCGAAACAGCATTGAATGGCATTAACCCGATTCAATACTTTTTGCCATGAAAGACATTGTATGGCATTCATGTGGGTGGCTCTGCGAACCGCATTAAATGGCATTAAACCAATTCAATACTTTGTGTCATGAAAGGCATTGTATGGCATTCAAGTGGGTGGCTCGGCGAACCGCATTAAATAGCATTAAGGCCAATTCACTAAACAGTATTACCATGACGTCAGTTTAATGCCTTTTCATTTGTGCGCATTGAAAATGATTGGAACGAGACAAGATTCAAGCCGTAAAACGCATTTAATGGCATTTCGGACAAAAATGCAATTAGTACGCATTTCAAGGCATTGATGTGTCTACTTTTTTAAATGCCATTCTATGCGTCTCAATGAACTCCTTGTTACCGGGATGCTTTTCAATGAAAAATATCGAACATTTTATCTAAAAATGAAACTATATATTTATTTTTAAAAATTCTTTCATAGAAATATAAAAAAATTTAAGAAGAACTGTGTATTCTAATAAAAAATATCGAACATCCCTGCTTAAAATACCGGTTAGATAACACAAGAAACTGGATAGAAAACGGTTAGAAACCAATTCGGTTTTCACTCGGTTCTAACCTATTTCTTTCCGGTCTCAATTTAAATTTCTGGAACGTACCCGGATCCTAACAGGTCCCTATCCGGCAAATGGAACCAAAAATTCAATATTGGCAAAGATCAAGGTTCGTTTCTAACTGGTTCCTAACCGATTCCTACACGGCACTTGACACTATAAACTTTCTAACCGGTCCTAATTGGCTTCTATCAGGAAAATTAGAGCCTGAGACTAAATATTGGCACACTGAAATTAGTTTCTAACCGGTTCCTACACGGCGCTCGACACTGGAAACTTTCTAAATGGTCCTAACCGGTTTCTATCAGAAAAATTAGAACCTGATATTAAATATTGGTGAACACTGAAATTCGTTTCTAACCGGTTCTTAACCGATACACGGCACTCAACAAAGGAATCATTCTAACCGGTTTCTATCCGGCAAATTAGAACCTGATATTAAATATTGGTAAACACCGAAATTCGTTTACCCGATTTCTACACGGCAATCAACACAGGAATCATTCTAACCGGTCCTAACCGGTTTATATCCAAAAATTAAAACCTGATATCAAATGTTAGCAAAGACCAAAATTCGTTTTTAACTGGCTCCTAACCGTTTCCTACACGGCACGCGACATAGGAAACATTCTGACCGGTCTTAACCGGTTTCTGTCCGACAAATGGAACCAAAATTAAATATTGGCAGAACAAAGTTTATTTCTAACTAGTTCCTAGCAGATTCCTACACAGTACTCGACACTGGAAACTTTGTAACTGGTCCAAACCGGTTTCTATCCGGCAAATTAGAACCTGATATTATGTATTGGTAAACACCGAAATTCGTTTCTAACCGGTTCATAACCGATTCCTATACGGCACTCGAAGCAGGAATCTTTCTAACCGGTCATAACCGGTTTCTATCCGGCAAATTAAAACCTGATATTAGATATTGGTAAACACTAAAATTCGTTTCTAACCGGTTCGTAACCCATTCTTATACGGCACTCGACACAGGAATCATTCTAACCGGTCCTAACCAGTTTCTATCAAAAAATTGGAACAGAAAATTAAATATTGACGAAGACCGAAATTCATTTCTAACTGGTTCCTAACCGATTCCTACACGGCACTCAACACAGGAACAGTGCTCCCAATTCGGCTCCCCAACTGCAATGCGCATGCGTTGCATCGGCAGTCTCATTGTCTGTATATAACGCGCTTTTTTTAAACTATCACATGCGTGAAGCAGTTTTTTATAATGAATCGTCATTGTGGAAATAATAACGATTAATTTTCAGATCAAAAAATAGTCTTTTCGAGTGCAAGGTGAAATAATTATTTTATTGTACTCTTCAAAAATAAATGATTGATTTCAAATTTGAAGGAAGGAATGCCTTTTTTCACCAATGTGAATTTTAAATCATTCATAATATTTTTTTGTACTTTATGATTATTATATATTGTGAAAAATTGATTTGCATAGTTAATCATTTCAAATAAGCGCGCGATCAACATCCAATGAGTCTGCTGGTGCGACGCATGCGCAGGGCGGTTGGGGAGCCGAATTGGGAACACTGCACAGGAAACGTTCTCACCGGTCCTAACCGGTTTCTATCCGGCAAATTAGAACATGATATTAAATATTGGTAAACACCGAAATTGGTTTCTAACCGTTTTTTAACCGTTTTCTACACGGCACTTAACACAGGAATCATTCTAACCTGTCCTAACCGGTTTCTATCCAAAAATTGGAACCTGAAATGAAATGTTGGCAAAGACCGAAATTCATTCATAACTGGTTCCTAACAGATCCTACACAGCACTCGACACTGGAAGCTTTCTAACTGGTTATAACCGGTTTCTATCCGGAAATTTGGAACCTTAAATTAAATATCCAGCCCGGCACTGGTCGTTTCTCACAAGCTGTAAGAATTTTCTTGATTAGTATATAAGGACCATTTCGACCGATACCCTCAGCGTGCGATATTCTGCGTTAGGGAACTGCGTTGCGTGCATTATATATAAATTTTAGGTTAGGCTATATAATTATGTTTGGGTCCGTTACAATAAGTTAGGAATGTGTCGCTCGTGTGTCCTCCGTCCGTCCTTCCGTCTTTCTGATATACAAATAAGTAAGCTAAATATAGAAGCCCCTCTATAAATCGGAATTTTTTTTCGTGTTGGAAACGACGGCGCGGTGATGTAGAAATTACAGAATTCTACCGTGTTTTTGATTTGAGAGGGGTTTTGTGTCTCGTTTAAGAATTCTTCTTGAATTATATTTAATTCTCATAGAAGAAGTTCTGTAGAATTTACAAAAACATAGGTCTGTAATTATCACGGATTTTTGCTCATATCCTTCACATCGTAACTAATTCTATAATTCCTTAAGTATAAATTTTTTTCGTGTATAAACCGGAGGCTAAAATCGGGTACGGGCCAGTTAAGACCGGATAAGAACCGGTTAGAAGTATTTTGTGGATCGAGTCACAAACCCGGTAGAAACCGGATACGAATATTACATGATGCCAGATAGAGTCCGGTTAGGTATCGGTTATAACCCGGAGACAAAAACCGGTTTCGGCGCGATTTGGACTGGATAAGAAGCGGATAGAAGTATTTTGTGGACCCAGTTAAAAACCGTATAGGAGTCGGTTACGAACATTACATGTTGCCGGATAGAGCCCGGTTAGGTGTCGGATGTAAACTGGAGATAAAAATCAGGTACAAGCCGGTTAGGGCCGGATAAGAACCGGGTGGAAGTATTTTGTGGATCCAGTTACAAACCAGCTAGAAACCGGATACGAATATTGTATAATGCCAGATAGAGCCTGGTTAGGTGTCGGTTATAACCCGGAGACAAAACTCGGTTACGGCGCGGTTTGGGCCGTTTACAACCCACCTCTAACCGGTTTCTAAGCGCGTCCTATCCGACATTTTAAGCAGGGATTTTATCTTAAAATGAAAATATGTCTTTATTTTTGAAAATTCTTTCGTAGAAATATAAAAAAATTAAATGAGAACTATGTATTTTAATGAAAAATATCGAACATTTTTGTCTTAAACTGAAACGATATCTTTATCTCAAAAAAAAATTTTCGTAGAAATATGAAAAATTAAATAAGAAATATGTATTTTAATCAAAACTGTAGATTTTAATAAAAAATATCGAACATCTTATCTTAAACTGAAATAATAGCTTTATTTAAAAAAATTCTTTCGTGTAAATATACAAAATTAAATAAACACTATGTATTTTTATAAAAAATATGGAACATGTTCTCTTAAACTGAAACGATATCTTGATTTATTAAATTCTCTCGTAGAAATATATAAAATAAATAAAAACTATACCTTCTTAATTTATTTATTTAAATGCAACTATTTTTTAAATTAATTAATCCTTCCATTGATTAATTAATTCGTTTATTCAAATGAATCATTTGTTATTGTATTAGGGTTACTGTTGTTAATAAATTACTTATTTATACCAACGTATGACATTGTTCTTATTTTAATTTCCTCTCCTATTAAATCAATTCTTCGCCCAATATAAAATTTAGAATGTCTGTTATTTAATTTCAATTTCTAATTAAATTTTATATTTCATAACAGTAGGTCAGGTTTAACAACCTGATGGGTAAGCGACAAAGAGTAGATGATGCCGAGAAAAGTTTTAAAGTTCATTTTTACTTCACAATATCGCTTAGATATAGTAGGCGTGGATTTGTATGATGAACTTATTGCGTTAAGAACTTACCTCAAGCCAAACGTGAGTACAAATGAAATTTTGACGTTCATACTAAAAGAAAACTTGCATCTCGTGTTTCCAAACACGTTCATAACATACCGAATTTTAAAAGCATTGCCTGTATTTGTCGCAAGCGCGGACTATGATATCAATTGAGCGAGTGATTACGAATATATTGGATGTGTCTGAACTGGTTGAAGAATTTGCCCAGATTAAAGCAAGGCGAGCAAATTTCTTTGGAATCCCTATTATATGTAAATAATTTGTATGATAATAATAATGCATTATAATAATGCATAATAATAATGGTCAGAAGTCGTGTACATGAAGCAGAACATACGCTTCTACTAGGAGAACATGCTGACAAGCCCCTTCATGGTAAATTCTACGGCATTATACGTAGAGAAGAGCTCTCAATGGGTCTGTCCAACACGTTTCTCAAGTCTGCTAGATTAAAATCGGAGACTGAGGGATTTATTTTTGCCTGTCAAGACGGCGTTATAGACACCTTAGTTTACCGCGAGCGCATAATGAATATACCTGTAGGCGATACAAACTGCCGAGCGTGCAAGCAAGAGCCAGAAACACTTGGACATGTTCTCAGTGGACGCTCAAAATATGCACGCTACGGGTGCATAGAGAGACACAATGCGGCTCTAAATGTGTTATATTACCATCTCAGGCACTTCTATGGTGTTGATCTATTGCCCGTCTTGCCATACACCCAGGGGGAACTCGAGTCCGTTGTGGAGAATGATCAGTGTAAGATCTACTGGAATTTCTCATTCTCCACCACTCAACGTATCAGTGCTACGAAGCCTGATATTGTCCTCCAAGATCTGAAGAACAAGATCATTTACGTGATTGAATTGTCGGCACCAGCCGATGGCAATATCACGGCAAAGGAGGAAGAAAAACGGGCGAAATATCAAGCACTTCTTTTCGAGCTGAGCAGGCTGTACCAAGGCTACAAAGTCCATCTTGTAGTTCTCATAAGCGGCTGTCTTGGAGGTATGAAAGCTTCTTTTATTAGCCAACTCAACAAGATTCCGGCTTGTCAGCGTCAGGCTCATTCCACCGCGAACCGGATGCAAAAGGCTGTTCTTCTGGGATCACTTCATCTGGTGCGTCAACACTGTTCCTCATAACACTCTACAAAGATTGGTAGCTCTAAAAAAGTATCCAGAGGTGAAACCTTCATCTCCAACTGTCCCGTCTGTCGCGTAAGGTCTTCCGCGGCTAGAGACCTGACTCCAAGAAACAGTATTGCCCGATGTTATCTCGCGTAAATTTCCCGCTCTTGCTTACCTTCTAGGACAGAAGGAGCATAAGCGGATGACGTACACGTTACAGTTGCGTCGGGATTGGTTGCTTTAAGGAACCATGATCGTAGCTTCCGGAGCCTACAACTTCTCACAATAATGTAAATAATATTAAAAAGAAATGAGAAAAAAAAATTACAAATAAAAAATAAGATCTCTTTCAACAGCAAAACAGCGCCTTGAACGGCGAGTAATGTGGATTCAGGAAAATTCCACTTTTTCTACTCATCCTTCGCGTCTGTTCAATAAAACGTCATTTGTCGTTAAAAATCCACCTAGTCGAGAAGAGATTCCAGTCTTCTGGGAGCAAGTATATGGATATACCTATCAGCTATATGAAGACGGTTTAGATGTATCACTCTTTCGTAACTTTTCCAAAAGGCAAAGGTTGCAAGGTCCACAGGAAGAGTGTCCACTAATTACTGCTGAAGAAGTGAAGAAAGTTTTCACTAGAACTAAGAACTTTTCATCGCCAGAGCCAGATAAAATTAACAACTTTTGGTCGAAGAAGTGCACTTCTACGCACCAACATCAAACTCGTATATTTACTACTTTCATAAATGGAGAACAACCCATCCCGCAGTGGTTAGTGGAAGGACGCACGGTACTGATCCCTAAGACCGGAGATTTGTCAAGTCCGAAGAACTACAGGCCCATAACTTGTTTAAACATCAGTTACAACATATTCACTGGCATCCTCAAAGAGAGGATATTAAAATCTATTGAGTTGGTATGGAGTGTAATAGTTGAACAACGTGGATGCAAGAGAGGGTTGGCAGGTTGCAGGGAGAACCTGTTATAGACAGGTGTATTACCCAGGACTCGATCAGGTATCGACGCAATCTATCCATAGCTTGGATTGACTACCGTAAGGCATTTGATAACACGAACCATGAGCTACTTATCAAGCTCCTTGATTGCCTGGAGGTGCATCCAAAAACAGTGAGATGTATGAAAGAGCTTATGCTCTTGTGGCGGACAAGATTTGTCATAACATCTAACAAAAGACAAGTGACTACCAGCTATATATCACATATAAGAGGGGTGTCTTCCAAGCAGACTCTCTAAGTCCGTTACTTTTCTGCATCTCTCTCTTGCCTCTATCTAATGTGCTCCGAGGCAATTGCTCTGGATACCTATGTGGCCCGTTGAGCAGAAGAGAATATAAGGTCAACCACCTGTTATACATGGATGAACTTAAACTCTTTGCTTCTTCAGAAGAGGACCTTAACATGCTTGTGGTGGTGGTAAATAGGTACTTAAAAGCGATCGGCATGAGCTTTGGTCTGGACAAGTGTGCATGCGTCCACCTAAACCAAGGAAGACTACAAACTACATCATCGCGTGACGATCAGGATGTTCAACTTATAGGAGGAAATACCATTCAAAATCTTGGTAATGGAGAAACATATACATATCTTGGAATACCGCAATCAAAAACTCAAAATGTGCGTGTGTTAAAAACGGCCCTTGAAAAAATGTATCGCCAAATTCTCAGAAAAATATGGACTTCCAAATTATCTGGGAAGAATAAGATCCAGGCGACCAATATGCTGGCCGTTCCTATACTGCTCTAAACGTTTGTGCAGTAAAATGGAGCGTCGATGAGTTGCAGCAACTTGACCGAAGTACACGCAAGATGATGACAATCCATCGAAGTCATCATCCTAGATCTTCCGTACCTCGAATATACCTTCCTCGAGATAAGGGAGGTAAAGGCTTGCTAAGTTTGAAGTGTCTTCATCGAAGAACGGTTGTGGCTACAACCTGCTCAGTTTTAAATAGCACAGTTTCTCTTGTGAGACTCGTACATCAACATGAAGTCGTCAATGCTGCGGCGTTTCTATACCGTGACGCAGATAGGGCCGCAGAGGAGCTTGGTCTCCCATTTGATTCCAGCGACACTACACATGACCTACCATCAGTAACACCTCTGGTGCTCAAAAGTCGTGTACAGGAAGCAGAACATTCGCTTCTCCTAAGAGAAGATGCTGACAAGCCCTTTCATGGTAAATTCTGCGGCATCATACGTAGAGAAGAGCTATCGATGGGTCTGTCCAACATGTTTCTGAAATCTGCTGGATTGAGATCGGAGACTGAGGGATTTCTTTTTGCATGTCAAGACGGCGTTATAGACACCTTAGTCTACCGCGAGCGCATAATGAATGTACACGTAGGCGATACCAACTGCCGAGCGGGCAAGCAAGAGCCAGAAATACTTGGACATGTTCTCAGTGGATGCTCAACGTATGCAAGCTACGGGTACATAGAGAGACACAATGCGGCTCTAAAAGTGTTATATTACCATCTTAGGCACTTCTATGGTGGTCATTTATTGCCCGTCTTGCCATACGCCCAGGGGGAACTCGAGTCTGTTGTGGAGAATGATCAGTGTAATATATACTGGAATCTCATTCTCTGCCACTCAGCGTATCAGTGCTACAAAGCCTGATATTGTCCTCCAAGATCTGAAGACGAAGATCACTTACGTGATTGAATTCTCGGCACCAGCCGATGGTAATATCACAGCAAAGGAGGAAGAGAAACGGGCGAAATATCAAGCACTTCTTTTCGAGCTGAGCAGGATATACCAATGATACAAAGTCCATCTTGTAGTCCTCATAATCGGCTGTCTTGGTGGTATGAAAGCTTCATTGCTTGGCCAAAACAACAAAATCCCGGCTTGCCAGCAGCGTCAGGCTCAGTCCATCGCAAGCCGGATGCAAAAGGCTGTTCTTCTGGGATCACTTCATTTGGTCCGTCAACACTGTTCCTCATAACATTCTACAAAGATTGTTAGCTCTAAAAAAGTATCCAGACGTGAAACTTTCATCTCCAACTGTGCCGTCTGCCGCGTAAGGTCATCCACAGCTAGAGACCGCACTCCAAGGACCAGTGTTGTACGAAGTCTCTTGCGTAAATTTCCCGCTCTTGCTTACCTTCTGGGATAGAAGGAGCAAGAGTGGATGACGTACGCACATAATGTTTAAATAAAAATAGAGCATACATATACAGAAAATGTATTTTTTTTCTTTTTTTCTAAAGAAAAAGGGAAGAGGGGGCGGAATTTTTTTTTCGCACAAGGTCGGCCAAATGTATAGCGCCAGCCCTGTTCCCTACACTTGATTATTAATTGAATAAATAAACTGTGTTATTCTAAATTGAATTTGAAATTCACTAGCAAATCCCTGTCCACCCTTGCATGTTGTTCCCTACCAACATCTTAGCACGTAACAAGATCTTCCGTTAGCAGAAATGATTTAAAGTTTGAAAGTTCAAAAAAAGTGATGTTTTCGACATATCTCAATGCTGCTTTGGCAGTTACCTTCGGAATCATTTCCACCTATACAAATTCTTTTATCCTCATGTTAGATACAACTTAAAAGGAATGGCAATGACGTAAAACGAACCGATTTATATAAATAATTGATTTATTACATATCAAGTTACAATGGATGTTTGCGGTTCGGCTCGCTGGAACGCACTGACACTGTTAGTCAGTGACTCCCAACTGTCTAGTGATAAATATAAAAAAGTTCCTCGTATTAAATAGCGAATGTTCCCAACAGTCATATGTCATATTTAAAAAAAAACATTTGTTGAAGAACAAAAATTCTGTTGGTAAAAAAAACTTACGTAAAGTCACAGTTTTGCTTAAAAACTGAAATTTTGTTATAAAGTAAAGTGCCGAAAAGACGTAACATTTTTTTTATTCATCCTTATTAAACATCTTTTATACACGTAGAAAAATGGATGGTCAAAGTTAGAAAGTCAAAATTTACAGAGCCAGTCATTCCTTCTATATGGTCGAACGGTCCTTCCAACATTTTTTCGACATAGTCAGAAAGACTCTTATTTTATGGCCAGTCTGACGATTATAAGAACACCAGACTCACTATCAAGGATAACTAAGGTATCCCTTTCGGTATGGTCGAAACGCGGATCTTTTTTTCACTCATTTCGACCATTCCCGAAGGACTAGAAAAACCATCTCATATGCTCGATGTTTGCGCGTCAATCATGCGCGTGAAAATTTAAAGGTCACCGGACAACCAAACCGTTCCACAGTGGGGCGAAATGGAAAAACGATGTTCAAAATAATCTGTAGCTCGCAATTCTTCATCGATTTTCAACTTTTTTTTTTCAAAAAATTCAGCATTAAATTCTTAAGAAACATGTCGAGGCCGATTTTTTAATTTTTTTTTTTTTAATTTATATAGAACTGCAAATATCGAAAAAAATGTTGATTTCCAAATTTTTTTTGTTTAATTCTCTGTAAAATTTTTTTTTAGTAGCATCAGGCCTCAGGTTTGATGCGCAAGGGTCAGTGAAAGAAAAGAATTTGTTGTTATGTCAAGTTATTTGTTATAAACAAATATTTGCAACAAATAGCCAGTATGATGGATTATGTTTTTGTGAAGTATATTTATGCATCGAAATCGCTCGTTCTGAGCAACGAGGTGACATGTGATCATGAAAATGTGATGTCCGATATAATTTGTTAACTTTAACAACAAATAATATAAACAAATGCATGATTTGAACAGTTTTAGGCAGAAACAAACCGTATTTTCTTCCGATTATCCTCGAATCTCATTGCCAGTGATACACATTGATGTATTATTGTCACCTAAAATAATTTGTTTAATTTATCAACAATTATTATAAACAAATGCATGATCTGAACAGTTTTAGGCAGAAAAAAACCGAATTTTCTCCCGATTGCCCTCGAATCTCATTGCCTGTGATACACATTGATGTATTTTTGTCATCTGAAATAATTTGTTGATATTATCAACAATTATTATAAACAAATGCATGATCTAAACAGTTTTAGGCAGAAACAAACCGAGTTTTCTTTCGATTATCTTCGATTCTCATTGCCTGTGATGCAAATTGATATATTTTTGTCATCCGATATCATTTTTTAACTTTATCAACAAATAATATAAACAATTGCATGAGCAAAAAACGCAAATGAAGACCACGAGATTAAGAATCCAGCTAGAATTTCGGAAAGAGATGGGTTTAATTATCGACATACCCAAGCATGGAGCAGGAACATCAAATGATGGGAATAATACTGCTCGAAAATTTTTTCAAGATCCTGAATCAACAGCAAAGATCACAGGTGTTGATGTTCGCTTGATCGAGCGATTTAGCATAATTTTGCAGGTTCTTTCTTGTGGTCAAAAAATCGATTCAGAGAAATTCGAAAACTATGCTCTCGAAACTGCACGAATGTATGTAGAATTGTATAAATGGTATTATATGCCATCATCTGTTCACAAAATTCTTTTGCACGGAGCGGAGATAATCAAATCGTTCAGCATTCCCATCGGCCTCTTATCTGAAGAAGCTCAAGAAGCCCGTAATAAAGATTTTAAACGATTCCGCGAATTCAATACTCGTAAGTGCAGTCGGTTAGCCACTAATACTGATCTATTGCATAAATTACTCATCTCATCTGATGCATACTTGTCACATCTAAGAGGAAGCTGGAGACATATAGATAGTGATTTTCATCCTAAAGCTCTTGAGCTCTTGATTCTAGAATAAATCGTTCTTGAAATGAGGACTGGAATTATGAAATGTCCATAATAGGAATTTGTTCAAATGATTCGTTCATAAAAATGTTGAATGACATTTTGAGTCAAAAAAATAGCAATGAGCATCGCAGGCAATGAGATTTGAAGGCAATCGGAAGAAAATTCGGTTCGTTTCTGCCTAAAACTATTCAAATCATGCAATTGTTTATATTATTTGTTGATAAAGTTAAAAAATGATATCGGATGACAAAAATATATCAATTTGCATCACAGGCAATGAGATTCGAAGATAATCGAAAGAAAATTCGGTTTGTTTCTGCCTAAAACTGTTTAGATCATGCATTTGTTTATAATAATTGTTGATAATATCAACAAATTATTTCAGATGACAAAAATACATCAATGTGTATCACAGGCAATGAGATTTGAGGGCAATCGGGAGAAAATTCGGTTTGTTTCTGCCTAAAACTGTTCAGATCATGCATTTGTTTATAATAATTGTTGATAAATTAAACAAATTATTTTAGGTGACAATAATACATCAATGTGTATCACTGGCAATGAGATTCGAGGATAATCGGAAGAAAATACGGTTTGTTTCTGCCTAAAACTGTTCAAATCATGCATTTGTTTATATTATTTGTTGTTAAAGTTAACAAATGATATCGGACATCACATTTTCATGATCACATGTCACCTCGTTGCTCAGAACGAGCGATTTCGATGCATAAATATACTTCACAAAAACATAATCCATCATACTGGCTATTTGTTGCAAATATTTGTTTATAACAAATAACTTGACATAACAACAAATTCTTTTCTTTCACTGACCCTTGCGCATCAAACCTGAGGCCTGATGCTACTAAAAAAAAATTTTACAGAGAATTAAACAAAAAAAATTTGGAAATCAACATTTTTTTTCGATATTTGCAGTTCTATATAAATTAAAAAAAAAAAAAATTAAAAAATCGGCCTCGACATGTTTCTTAAGAATTTAATGCTGAATTTTTTGAAAAAAAAAAGTTGAAAATCGATGAAGAATTGCGAGCTACAGATTATTTTGAACATCGTTTTTCCATTTCGCCCCACTGTGCGTTCGCGCCGGGTGTCGTTAATTGGCGCCAATTTGCATAACCCATAACGGACGGGTGGACCGCGTGCTGCTGATAATTAGCGATAAGCAGTTTTTTTAAGTATTCGCAAGTATTGCTAGTGTTGTGCTCGAGGTGTTTCTCGTGTTATTCCCTGGTGTTCAGAATCTAAACGATCGTATTTGTAAGTATCTGTTTTACATAATTATGTGAAAATGGAAATAGTTGATACTGTTAATATTTTTTAGGTTATATTTTAATACAAGCTTAAAGTCATTTCTGATTATTTAAATAATCACTGAATATTATAGCATTGATTAATGCAGTTTAAACTTAATTTGTAATTGTGAATTTTACAATAAAACTTTATCTTCCAGTTGTCACCTATTCCACATTTAAATCCGTGGAAAGATACATGGAAGGGTCTAGCTCGTACGTGAAGCTGATGCAGAGTTGGAACTGTGGGGAAAAAATTATTCAAATATTTAGAGGTAATTATAATCAATTTTATATTTTATAGAACGTCACTTATTTGGCTGAAATTTAACGTGATTTGTTAAAAATTTGTCTTTTCTTTTTGTAGAAACTTCATCTTAATCGAAAAGGCAACTATTTGGTAAAAAATGTGTGATTTTTGTTGAAAATTGATTTTTGGGATTAAAAAATAAATGCGTCAAGTTAAAATTTAACTACTTGATTGAAAACTGACCTTTTTGTTGAAACTTCATTTTATCGGGTTGAAAATTCCATTATTTTGTATAAAAAATTCATCTGTTTTGAAAATTCAACTGCTTTTTGAAAGATTCATCTTTCTTAATTTAAAATCAATTTTTCACAATGAAAATTTAAGAATGTCATTTTTTTTAAACTTAATCTTTTTAGTTTGAAAATTTATCTATATGGTTCAAAATTTATGTAGTTTCTTACAAATTTCTTTTTTTTTGGTGGGAGATTCATAATTTTAGTAGAAAATTTAAATGTTTAGATGAAAAATGAACTTTTTTAGAATTTTGCTTTTTTTGGAGTAAAAAAATTATTTCTTAAATTGAAAATTTAACTATTTTGTTGAGAATGAACTTTTTGGATAAAATTTCATATTCTTGGCTTAAAAATTCTACTATTTTATATAGGAAATTCGTCTTTTTGTCTTTAAAATTCCAAAATTTCTTTGTAAAGACAACTATGCCGTAGAAAAGTTAACTTTTTTAAAAAAGATTTGTCTTTTTTTACAAAATAATTTTTTAAATAAAAAGTCTGTTTCTCAAAATGAAAAGTTACCTGGTTCATTTATAATAATTTTTTTTTTAATATTTTAGAACTTTACTTATTTGGTTAAAAATTAATGTGGTTTATTAAAAAATCGTATTTGCCTTTTGTAGAAAATTAATGTTAATTGAAAAGTCAACTAACTATTTGGTTAAAAATGAATGCATTTTCTTGGGAATTTATTTTTTGGATTAAAACTAAATGTGTGAAGTTAAAATTCAACTATTTGATTGAAAACTGACCTTTTTGTT
>CAKNYM010049959.1:0-16918 GCA_932195095.1 Andricus curvator | reverse complement strand
TGAATCTGAATCTTCTTTCAAAATTACTGCCAATATGGAACATTAATCTAGGCACTTTAGGTTTTCAACTACAAAAATTACATGATTCTATTTTACGAACAGAATATAATTTAAAAGAAATTCCTACTGTGAAAAGGAATATTGCCACTGCACGTGGACGTATTGAATTATTCAAGCAAAAATGGAAACAGTGTATAGAGTTAGATGTAAATATTCACAAGCTTACTTCTGCTGAAGATTAGCTCACAGTAGATTATTTTGTAAAAAATCAATTTTTAAGAATCGAAGACGCTTTTCATGATGCGTACGATTTTATCAATTGTCAAATTGATGTAGTTCTCCCACATCATTCAGAAATTCTAGAGCGCTCCTTTAGAGACAATATTGTACATCAGAATTCTAATGCTCTCAAATTACCCAAAATCAACATTCCATCTTTTTCGGGTAACAATAGCGATTGGAAAAATCTTCGAGATCTCTTTGAAGCTCTCATTGTACAAAACGAATCTTTGTCAAACACAGTACGTTTTCAATATCTAAAGACAGCCTTGGTCGGAGAAGCAGAACATTTATTTAAACCAGGGGGGTGACTCGCCATACAAATGCGCTGTGTCAGTTTTGTGAAGGACGGCAGAAAATGAAACACTGGCGCCACTAGCGCGGTGCCCTACGTTTGAATGACAGCTGATTAGAATCATGGGAGATTTAGTATTTTTCGCAGTTTTTATAATATTTTGAACAAGCAAGGATTAACTGTTTCTAGAATTTGAAAAATATCTAGGATTAAAAAATAGACCTTACATACATTGGAAATGTCGGTTTTTAATTTTCAAGTAGAGTGGAATAGTAAAATATAAAGATTACGTCATTAACGTTTAAAACAAATAAACTAAATGTTCTGAAATGATAATATAAAAAATATTTTTTCTATTTTTAATGACTTGAATGATTCTAATCTATTATTACATTATAATAAAAATATACCAGAAATTATAAAAATCATAATTTTTAATATTCAGTATATTGTATTGATCGTGAAACGGCTGAAAAGATTATCAGTAGTAAAGTTATTAACTTTACTGTACATTTAGTCATTTATTTATTTAAAAATTGAATTAAAAGATGAAGATATAAATTAAATATGGAGTAAAGACAGTATGAGGGTATATAGGAGTAATAAATGCCAGGTTAATTTATTTAAATTATTTACAAATATACTACGATGAAAGTATAGCAATTATTATGCAGACATAACATAATAATTTATTATATACAATTGAGCAAAGCTACGTTTTACAAAATTTCGCGACTTTCTTTTTCATAAAATTAGCTTTTTTTTAAATTTAGGTTTCTTGTACTATTCTGACTGCAAGAAAATAATTATTTTACAATTATAATTTACTTTAATACTTGAATTTATTAATAAATTAATGTAATCGTACATAAATGTCGAAACTCAGCGATAATTCAAAACTGTCATTAATGTTACTTTTACAATTTTCTCCAAGATAGTAAGGGTCTTAAAATATTTTTTAAATTTCGAAAACTAATAAAACTATAATATTACACACTATCACAATAATCTAAAAGTTTGACAAGAAGAAAAATATATCAAAATTGAAAAATCAATGTAGTCATGAAACCGACAAGAGCCATTCAATTATTTTAGGTTAAAGAACATCGGTGTAAACAAATCCTCACACTTGCGCCATAACCGTTCCATCCGGAGCTAAAACTTCCTTTTCCAAATTATTTGATCCTTTAAAAAGTGATTTTCACACACTACATGTCCAGGTTTAACAATAAAATCCTTTTTGTCACGCTTAATTGCTTGTTGCCTACGTTCAACCTCATTTTTTAGAACGGAGAAAAGCACTTTTTTACTCCGTTTGAGTGGGTTGAGTCGTACCCTGATAGACAGTTCGGTGCTATACATCGATGCCCCCCATTTTTATAACACATTTATTCGTAAATAAATAAAATACGGCAAATAGACGATAAAGTTATGACATGTCACGTGTTTTTATATGCAAAATGATAACAGACAACGGGCAGACCGGGCGCCGCAGAGGTGGCGCCAATGTTTCACGACTCGCCGCTCTTCACAAAACTGACACGTGCCTCTAATGCAAAAGCGAAAATCGTGTCACCCCCCTCTTTAAATATATTAAAGTCACTGGTATCAATTCTCAACTAACTGGGATGCGATAAAAAAAGATATAGCAATAAGAGACCATTCATTGGTGTTCATATTAGTGGAATAAATATAATACCGAATTTTAACAATAGTTCTATTGATGATTTAAAATTGCTGCGTGATACCGCTAATGAATCTCTTGCTGCGCTGCTAAATTTAAAATGCCCAACAGAACATTGGGATGATATTATTGTTCTTTGAAAAGTTAGACGTTTTGATGTTGCATCCTTACAAGAGTACGATACGCAGCTAGGTTCTATTACAGAATATACTTTTTACGGAGTTTTACATTAATTTTTAGCGACCAGAATTAGAAGCTTAAAGGCAATTCAACTTTCAAAATCCAGATCGAGGGGAAAAAAGTAAATCTAACAAGGCGCAATCTGTCAAAAGTCATGCTGCCTCTTCCAATTCGAAATGTCTCATCTGTAAAGAGAATGACAAACTTTTCAAATGAAAAGATTTCAGGGCAAAGTCAGTTGGAAAAAGAAAAGAATTTGTTTTGCAAAAGCATGCATGTATAAATTGTATGATTCCAGCACGTAAACCTTATAATTGTTCCAGCAGATTCTCCTAAAGTTACCGTCAAGCGAGAAATCTCAAGCATCAATACAAAACAAGCAAAGACCTGCCTGCTGCCTTATATTTCTTGTCTTGGATCTGGCTTTGAAATATCGAGGCGCCGACTTGGTCTTGTCTTGGAGGCTTGAGTTTCAACTGCCAGATGCGCGAATGCCTACCATTGAATGAAAATTCCGTACTGACTGAAGACCCCCGCTCGCCTCATCCTTTCCAGCAGGGATCTTTTGTCTGTAAAACGGTCAAAATGACGAATTAAAATTGGTTAATTTTCCACTTAGCGACAGAAAAATAAAATATTTGGAATTTACAAGTTTTTATGTTTTCCGGCGTATTTAATTGGTTTAGAAAAGTTTAAAAATGACCCCTACAATCATCCTACGAGAGCTTTAATTAATTCGCCCTTCTCAGGACGTCGCTCGAATAAAAAAAGATGCACATCTGCGAAGGAAACTCAAGCCTTCAAAACGAACTTAAGTCGAGGTCTCGCTTTTTAAGGCTTTGTAGATAGATAAACGTTTATTCTTCAGCCTGCTGGCCTTAAAAAATTGGCTTGCTTACACTTCCATTTTTTTTGCAGAATTTTCTTAAAACTAACCCTTAAAACTAACATCCTTCCACGCCTTATCTCTAACGCCGTTCGCTCTTACCGTCTTGCCTTCCTCGCTTCGCCTCGCCTCGCACGCATGTCCCTACTTTCTCGCTTTGCCTCGCATTACCAAACTCTGCCTCCGCGTCTTACACCTAATACTTATCTACTATTTACAATATTTACATTTACTTATATTTACTTCCTCCTCTATTTACAATCTTTTCTTCTCCATTCCTCTTCCTCCTTCCTTCTCTTCTTCTCCATCTTACCCAAGACTCCCTTCACCCATGCTACTGCCCTTCTGTCCCCCCTTACATGCATCAATACCTCCATGCTTATCCCACTCCTTTCCACCTCTACGCACTCCTCCAGCCAGTGCTCCACTCTTGCCTCCCCCTACCCACATAGTTCACACATCCTCTTTTCCCTAGCGAGCCAGAACCTATTCAAACCCACCATGCACCCACATCTCATCCTCGCTATAAGCTCCTGACATCCTTTCTCTCCGTTCTCACAAAAATATTGCGCTCTCGCCCTTGGCATAATCCACACATAGTTCCCATTAAACCATGTCTCTCTTATTCTCTCTTCCCCTGCTGTCTTCTCTATCTCCATGCCGTTTTTCTTAACCAACTCATATACCTTCCTTCCTTCCTCATGCATCCTTCTCACTTCTCCTTCTCACTTCCCACCCCCTCTCCTGTTCTCCTTCTCCCACCAACACTCCCTAACCAGCTTACTTCCCCCCACTTTTTTGAAGGCTATGTATTATAGTCGCCTTGACTTGTTTCGAAATTTAAGGCCGCGAGTTATCCTGAATTGTTTTTTTCAACCCCCGCCTGGACATTTCTCGTCTTGAACGGCATCACTAGATTCTCCTGTATCAAATGTCATCGTAAGCACAACACACTTCGAACTATAAGGGGATCGCATCATGTGGAATCAATTAATACATTTTTATGTTTCTTTCACAATTATAAACAAGTTTCCCGCTCCACCTTGCTAGCAACAGCAGTTATAGAATTAGAATCAAATAATGGTAGATCCGGTCCATTTCCAGTATTGAAAGACGAGGGCTCTGAATTTAGTAGGAGGATAATCGACAGGTAGCGCCGGTAGAATGCTGGGCCTTTGCAGTCGTACCTGTCGATTATCAGGTAATCCCGACATCTGGGTATGCCTTTCTTTGAGCCGCGCTATTCATACATCTGTCGCCACACATGTCCGATTGTTCGAACAATCCTATTATTTAGGATGGCTGTCAAAATCTTATACAGCGTGTTCAAACAAGTTATTGGCCTGTAATTCTTAGAATTAGACAAGTTCCCCTTCTTCAGTAGAAGCACTGCGCGTCTTTCCACCAAACAATCCGAAATAGGCTTTTCTGACTTTCGACATGAGGTGAAAACGCGGGCCATAGGTGGGCATTCCTCCTCAGCAGTGGAACTCCAATGTCTGAAGTGGATTGAACCTCTCTTTCTACCACGTAAGATAGACAACGAGATGTGATCAAATTCGGAACGATGGTTTCGAAGCCTCTCTTTCGATAGTATGGGGTAGATACAGAGGGTGTGATCGTTGCGAAACAATAAGTATGACTTGTCGCTGGAACACTGCATGCTGAACTTCGTAGACTTCTCTCAAAAATGCCTCGACCTCCTCTGATTTGGGCGGGTTTTATTTTCTGTGTATCCACGGCTCAAATTGTTTTAACGGATTATCTCGAGATAAGCAGAAGTAGGTGTATACACGAGCGCCTCAATAGCTTAGCGTCAAGGAGCTTTGGGGCTATTCAAGTATTACATAAGCACGTTGAGAGGGATGGGGGGGGGGTCTAAATAGATGCTTATTGCTGTATATTCGTAATACAAAAATATGCTTACAATGGGGGGGGGGGGGGGTCAAGAATAGGGAAAAGTGTGCTTACGTAATACTTGAACGGCCTCATTGCGACAATCTCATAACATCTGAAAAGGAATGTCCATCAATCTCTGCCGAAGAGGTGAAGAAAGTTCTTAGGGGTACGAATAACTTCTCCGCTGCAGGACCAGATTGTATCAAAAAATTCTGGTGGCAGAATTTTACTTCTACACACCAACATCTGGCCCACATTTTCACCTCATATTTAAAGTCAGAGACGCCTATTTCACAGGGGCTGCTGTTAGGACGCACTGTTCTCCTGCTGAAGAAAGGCGACTTGTTCAACCCAGGGAACTACAGGCCAATGATTTGCCTGAATACGCTGTATAAGATCTTTAAAGCTATCCTGAACGACAGGATTGTTCGGAGAATTGGGTCTGTGCGGAGAGAGGTGTACGAACAACGTAGCTCGAGAAAAGTTGTTGATGGCCTGGATTTACAACGGGAACGGTTTCGATTCAACCTCAAATAGTCTTATCATCTGTCTGTTGGAAAGCTTGAAGGTTCATCCACACATAGTGAGGTGCATAGAGAGATTCATGCCCCTTTAGAAACCTAGATTCACTATCTCATTTCCAGAGGGGCGACACCATGAGCTGTCGCCTCTTTTGCATCACACTTCTGCCACTATATCTCGACAGACGATATTCTCCTGGGTATCTCTGCAGAGACGAAAATCATCGCGAAAATAAGGTCACTCATGTATTTTATATGGATGACCTAAAGATCTATGCTTCTAGTACAAGCCAAATTCAGAGTGCTTTAAGTACTGTCGGGGGGTACACAAGAGAGGTTGGTTTGGACTTTGGATTGGACAAGTGTGCCAAGATTAATCTGAAGCGAGGACGAATCACTAGTGTTTCCGGGGACACTGACCTTGTTCATATGAGTGTTCCCTACCCAAAATCTAGACGATTTCTAGATGAGCTCGTCTAGGAACGCGTCATCTAGAATTGACCCCTTTCTAGATGATACTAGACGATTGCTAGACTCAAAAGGGTCACAGGTAAAACTTACTAGACGCCGCTAGATGAACTCTAGACGAACCCTAGACAAGGCGACCGTCATAAAACTGCCCTAGACGTTCGCTAGAGGAGCAGAGTCTAGAAAGTATCTAGAAATAATCTAGATTTCCCGTAGGGTTAGTAGTAGTTAGTAGTAGTGTTAGTGCCTGAGAGCCGCATTCAGGACATACAGTCAGTTTAGGAGTCTCTCCGAAGCAAATGCAAGCATCTCCTTCGACAGATTGGGTCTTCCAATATGTCGACATTAAAGAATGTATCTGCCACAAATATGCTTGTCGTCCTGGTTCCACTCTATTCGATTGAAGTAGTTCCATGGGCGCAGAAAGAGCTCACGACTCTCGACATCGTCACGCGCAAGATCATGTATATGCAGAAAAGGTTGTATATCAATTCGTCCGTTCTGCGATTCAACATCCCACGTCGTCAAGGCGGGCGCGGACTTCAAAATCTCCCATGTCCTTATAACCAAATTATCCTGGTTACAGCTTACATCATCGTAAATGTAAGAGATCCTCTCCTAAAAATGGTCAGGAAACACGAGATAATTGGCAAAGGAGCGTTCCTTTACAAAGTGGCGGAGCAGGCGGCCGAGACCCTAAGCCTGAATCTTAACTTCAGAAGTGAGGAAAATGCGTTACTCCATCTAGATATCTGACTTCAAAAAGCCCAAGTAAAGAAAGCAGAGGTTGAAAACTTCCGCCAACAGCTCCTCGACAGAAAAATGCACGGAAACTTTTACAGAAATGTAGAAGATCAGCCCTTGTCGAAGGAGCTAACTTTTGCTTACCTCAGATCATCCGGACTTGATTCACGCACAGATGGTTTTATTGTCGCATGCCAGGACGGTGTCATTTCCACCTTAATATGCCATGACAGCATTTTATGTCAAGAAGTTCCCAGTGATAGGTGCAGAGCATGTCATGCACACGCTGAGTACCCAGAACACATATTATCCGGGTGTCCCACTCACGCGGGAACGACGTATCTCTACAGACACAAGGCGGCCCTAAGAGTGATATACTACCATCTTTGTCGCTCTTTCGGTGTTGGCCGCGACCCTGCCCTGCCGAATGCTCCGAAGGAGATAGATAACTATTTTAGTGATCGAATTCTCGGCTCCGGCCGACTACAACATCACAGCCAAGGAGAAGGAAAAGAAAGAGAGGTATCAAGATCTTAGAAAGGAGCTGTAGCGACTGTACACAGAATATTCGGTGAAAATAATTGTCATTCTGATTAGTGCTCTCGGACGTGCGAAGCTATCACTGGTTTGTAACCTCAAATCTATACATGCGTGTCAAAAACATGCCGAGGCACTTGCAAGATGGATGCAGATGGCTGCCATCCTTGAGTAGCTCCGCGTCCTCAAGGCATACGTGGGTTTCGCCGGTCTGCCCTTGTGATTCCGTAATGTCCTGTGGTCACCCATCTCACGATCGTAAGACGTGGCCATAGGTGTGATTTACCGTGATTATACTAGGAGCCAGTGTCATTTTCATAGATGGCAGTTGCTCCCTATGGGACCCTGGGGTGGGTGTTTAACCTATTTTTTTGTTAATTATATGTACAGTGCGTCCCAGGCTCAAGTGTGCGGACTTATATGTCCGTATAAAAATATTTTTAACAAATATATCGAAAATTCCTTTTCCAAAAATCAGTTGAAGTTTTACTTTTTCAGTTATAAAATATTTAAGCTGGACCAATCAGGAGCGTTGTATAACAGTCGTGCGTGCGTGAGCGTGAGTCCAAAGCTGTGTTAGTGACCGCGGTTCTCCCGTCGCCATCCCCATCTCGGCGCTCGCTTCAATGTGAGTCACACTTCGAGTAAAAAAACAGATTCTCACGATGACATGCAAAAAGGCGAAGTTTGATTATTAAAACTAAAGAAAGAAACAGCCCTTGCACAAATATTTGGACTGAATTCATAACCGACGGATACTAACTAGGCACTAGTACTGATGCACTTAGAAAAACCTTGCAAGGTAAAAATTACTAAGAAGGAACGGAAAATTTCCGACGTGATAACAGTTTTTGGCCCCACTGATTTTTTTATCAACTCAATGACCTAGGGGATGATGTTCTAACAGCCTCAAAAAATCACGCTTGCAGTAACATCGATAGAAATTTAATTGCGGTGTGTTAAAAATACTTTTGGCAACACCCACCTCTAAAGTTGACGTTTTCACGCTTTTAAATTGTGCCTAAAGGACCTTATTTGAGCAGACTGTGTGCGAATAATTTTCGCGCATGCGCAGTTTGAAGATGGCTTACTTTAGGCACTGGTGAAAAAGTTGCGCATGCGCACTTTCGAGATGAGGTACTTTAGACACTGGCATAGGTAACTTTAAACACTGGTGTTGGTATCTTCTTGAAATACCCCCCCGGCAAAAGAGCATAAACGCCAACATTTTTTTTAAATAATTTTTTTTCAAACATTTTTTGTCACCAAATTTTTTTACACAAATTTTTTTTCACAAAATTTTGCTCGAAATTTTTTTTTTTAGAACATTTTTTCTCAAACATTTAAAAAAAAATTTTTTCAACAATTTTTTTAAAAAGTTTTTTTTCAAAAAAATTTCTTTACTTCACTCTATGCAATATAAAATTAGTATTTTTCGTTACCTCCTCCTAACAAATTTTTCGGGCGGGCGTTGCAAAAAATAGCGTGTGATACACGTGCGCATAGGTGATTGGTAAATCGAGCCTATTTTGCGCACTTGTATCACAAATAACTATTTTCATCCCCTACTATGGAAGAACGACAAATTTCCAAAGTGATGAAATTTGTTGCCCCACTGATTATTTTATCAATTCAAAGACCTAGGGAATGACGTTCTAACATTCTTGGAAAACAACCTGTAGAGTGGCAACGATTTGAATTTACTTTCATGGGTGGTACAAATAATTTTTCATCCCCTACAATAAAAATCGAAAGATTTCTAAAGTGGTGGCAGTTTTTGGCCCCACTGATTTTTTGTTATCAACTCAACAACCCTGGGGATAATATCGCAACATCCTGAAGAAAGCACCCTCGCAGTAAAATTGATAAAAATTTAATTTAGGGGTGTTAGAAATATTTGTTAATCCACTAATATGGGAGAACGACAATTTCCGAAGTGATAACAGTTTTTGGCTCCACTGCTTTTTTTATTAACTCAAAGACCCAGGAGGTGATGTTGTAACAACCTCAAGAAACGACTTTTGCAGTAATATCGATCGAAATTTAATTTAAGGGGTAGTAGAAATATTTGCTTATCCCCTGCTAGAAAAAATCGAAAATTTTTCGAAGTGATATAATCTACTCAAATTAGCTTAAAAACAGGCATTATCCAGAAAAAATACATCAATTTTTCATATCTATCATACGTGGTTCCTTATGCAATGAGAATTAAATATCAAAAGAGTTTCCCTCTGGCCAGTGGATGGAACCACACTTAAATTTAACAAACAAACTCCGGAAATTGGGTTTTGGCGATGATTTAGTACACAGAATTCTGAACAAGAAAGTTTGTATGCATTTCTGATGTGCGGGTCACAGTTTTCGAGTAATTCGCCCTTGGGGGGGGGGGGGGGGGGGCCCGTTTGAGCTCGCAGCCCATACGCTCTTTCTCTTGCACATATCTTGAAATGAGGTGTTTTTTCGGTTAAAAAGTACAGCACAAAAATGGTAGATCAGAGGGGGCAATAAGTAGTTTTTTATTTTTTTAAACTATGAAGTAATGCTGTGATCATTTCCGCAAAAATATATTTTGGAGCCTTGAATGTGAGCATAATATAGGCAAAAAATGGTAGGTGTGCAAGAAGTACTTCATTTTAAAAAAATTGTTACAAAATTACAATAATTTTTTTCACACCCTTCTCCTGAAAGGAATTAGGTGTCAATTTTTTTTTAAATTGCCTTAGTACCTTCTATAATATATATTTGAACCATCAAAATCGGTTGAGCCAATTTTGAGAAAATTGATTTTTTTAATTTTTCAAAATTTATTTATAATTGTTGTAAAAATTTTTTTTTGAACTTGGCACTTGGGGTAAATTAGTTTCATAATGAAAGAAACTTATCCCCTAAATATGAAGCAAATCCATGCGGGGGCACCCAGACCATGCTTATCCTGCTACGGCCTTTACTAAGTGAATACTCCGTAAGCCAGAGGGGCAAAACAACATTTCATTGAAAACTTTGCTCAACAGGTAAAAACAAAAGAAGGCTTAAAATTACACTAAAACAGCTTGATACTAACAAAACCCAGATAACAATCGTGCGACGCACAGTACTCGCATGCGTGCGAGTCATAACGCACGCATGTCGCCATCACCTGTCGCAATGCTGTGATGGGTAGGCAGAGTGCGTGCGTAATGCGTCTCATATCGCCATCACGACGTACTTCACGTATGACTGCGTATGATGACAGCCTGTCTGCGACGCATGCGTGCGTTCATCCTGTAGATAATAAATAATTCCATAATAATGATCTAATTAGATCTTAGATATTGTTTATTTATCAAAATTGAAATATTCCAAATTGTATCATATGAAGAAAATAATAAAAATTATTCGTCCGCCTTTTCATGGAACAAAATGTGAAAAATTTCCAAATACTTTTTCTAACTTTTTCTTATATGTATTTATAATATTTTTTCCAAATTAAAAAGAAAATTTCTTTCTTACTTTTCTTTAGCTGGAAAATTAACTTCGACAAAAACAAAATTTCGAGGCAAGAAAACGACTAAGTCAATCGTAGTTATGTGGTTAGAAAAAATATTTTGAACTCTGAAAGTTTGCTCCATGAGAATAGGCTGCCAAAAACGCATGCCTGTACTATTTTAATATCTTCGACGTTCTTTATTTATTTAAAAACTTAAATTTAAACTTTATTGGGATATCTAAAAAATTCCAATTAATCAAAAATGTTTATTTTGTATTCAAATAATATTTTGAAAATTCCCAATTTGAATTTTAAATGAGTTTTTTTTAAATGAGAATGTTGGTAAAATTATAATTTTGAATTTTAATTTCAAATAGCCCATGAAATACTTTTTATTTTTTATAACTGCAATTTGTAATTTTAATAGCATAAAATTTAGAATTTCTGTTTAAAAATTTGTTCAAGTATTTGCAGAAATCCAACTTAAATGTTTAATCGAATTTTCCTAATTTTGAGTACTTCTTTTTTGAATACTTTGATAGATCTTCAATTTTGTAATGAATTTTAATCAATTTTATAATGATGTTAATACTTTCACGTTCAGATAAGAAGTTTAAAAAGCGCGCTCAGTTGTTGAAAATGATATCTTTGAAATGATGATGGCCGTCGCGCGCCCACGTAGTCTCCCCGCTCTGTCTTCCGGAGTCTCCCACCATCAGCATCTGATCTGGCATCCGTGGTGAACGCACGCGTGCGGATTAATCCGCATGCGTGCGTGCACTGTGAGTCGCATATGCGTTTCACATTGTTATCTGGGCACGAAAAAAACGCCTACAAAATCCATGGCATCATGCTGGAAGGGATGCGTATCATTTCCCAAAAAATCTCTAATATACCTGACTCATACTCTCAACCGAAATCCCAACATCTCCAAATTTACAACACTCAAAAATAAAAAAAACTAACTCTAAATCAATACATCTGGAGGAAAAACATAATCGTCTGCTGACGCCTACCTCGATTCAGGAAGATTCCCGTAGTCCTCAAAATGCTTTACAAGCCGAGCCTGGCAAAAGTTGGTTTAAAAAGAAACGGAATTCCTGTCTGGGCGTCTGAGATTGTATTTCGAGCCGATGGCCGACACTAGATTGTCGTGAGTTTCGTTCTCCTCGGCTTTCCCACTTCTCTCCGTCCCGCCAGAATCTTCCGCCGTCAGGTGCTGCTCTCTTTAACTTGGTATTCAGTTGCCTCTCTGTGAGAGTTGACTGGGTGTCCCTCTGGTAGCATGCCGGCTCGAATATTTGACAAGATGGCTATGCCAGTGTGTTTTGACATGTGCCGAGCAGAAGAGTATGGCCCGGTTCGTGAGTTTAAAATAATCCCGAGTGACATGGATTATTTTCCAGCCGGGCAGTATCGGTAGACATACCCATCGTCGATGAATAGTGCACCGGATAGTGGATGTTTTGCTGGTCAGCTGTGCGATGGCACGTGTTGGATAGTGCGGAGGTTTTTAGCAAGGATGAGACAGTGAGGAATTCTTTAGTGAATCGAGATAGGACGTCAGGTCCCTATTTATTCTATGTTTAAGTAACAAATAACAAGTGATTTGAATTCTTTCCTGAATAAATAAAAAAGAACTAGGTGAACCTAACCTAACTTGGCTCTCTTTACACTCACACAGCACACCTTCTCACTCACTTCTTATTAATCTAATATAAGCTAGTGTTGGCCATGGGTGACTTCGCGATATTAGATCTTGTTATTAAATTTATTCAATCTGGGGAGGAACCATAACGAGTGGCAGGCCACAACGTTATAAGGCTTAATAAAAAAGACAAAAAATTATCACTGCACAACATATATGGCTCTCTTGAGAATCACGAGAAACATCTTAAAGGATGTAAATAAGTTGTAGATGTGGAAAAATATTTTACCCGAAATGTTATTTCATTAAAATACATTTTTAACTGTGCCTCCACAAAGATTCCTAAGTAATCTTAAAAATAAACCTGTTTGATTTCGCAATTACATCAACGACTTCAAAACGAAGGTTTTGAAACACTTGTTGCACATGATGAAGCTGATGTACTAATCGTGCAGACTGCCCTCTATGAATCCTATCGGAATAAAACAGTTGCATTTGGTCAGGATGTGCATCTGCTCGCTTTAATTATTGCTCTTTCTCCTGTGAAAAAGGATATTTTATTCCTAAAAGATGAAGAAACTGTGAGATCCCGGGTTTATAGTTCGAAACTTTTGTAGGGGCCTGAGTCTTTAAAAAACAGTAAGGAATCAATTCTATTTGCTCACGCATTTAGTGGATGCTATACAACCTCCAGTTTCCTCGGCCAGGTTAAAATTAAAACAATTACTTTGCTCAATAAAAATGAATCTTTGCAAGATATTGTAAGAATTGTTAGCAAAACCAATTCTATTCGCCGTGAAGTATCAGCTGCTGAAGAGCTATGTATTCTTAAGTTATGCAAGGCTAAACCTTCTAAAGCAATCTTTCAAATATTTCTACTATCCCTGAAAGTAAATTAAAATCGGTGTCATTGCACAGGTTGTTTTCCAATGATATTAGAACATCAGTCACTATGTTTATAAGTTAATAAAAAAATCAGTGGGGTCAAAAACTTTCATCACTTCGGAAATTTATCGTTCTTCCATAGTTAAGGATGAACAAATATTTTTAACACCTCTAAATTAAATTTCTACCGATTTTACTGCAAGTATGGTTTCTTCATGATGTTAGTACATCATCCCATGATGCCAATTGCCTCAGCGTACCTATTTACCGCCGCCAAAAACTTTCACCACTTTGGAAACTTTATGATCTTTCTTAGTAGGACATGAACAATTACAACAAAATTAACAATTAAATAGGTACGTGGCCGTACCCAAAAGGGGATCCGTTGTAACTGTTTAGCAAATAGTCCCGTAGCTCAGTGGCAGTTCTCTGGACTGATACAAAATGTATCACTGATTCGAGTCTCGACCCATGCGCCTTTTAAATTTTTTTTCCAATACACCTTGACCACGCATACAGATGAATTCACGCGCATTCAATTCTGGCTGTCTCAATTCATCTAAATGCATCTTAATTCGTTTAAACGAATCAGAAAGCAAGATTAAAACGAAATCAAAGACGTTAATGTACACCTCAAATTCAACCATATCTCAAAAAAATTAGTACTAATAAAAGTAATTTAGAGATTATTTACCAGCTCCACTACTAGTACGGTAGCTGGTAAATAACCTTTAAATTATTTCTCTTTTTTCAAAAACGTTACAAGCCCGAACATAGACCTTTTCATTACAATTACTTTTCAGTGCGCACGCGCAAAAAATAATTGTACTTCCGTTCGATTCTTAGTTCTTTAAATAGTAATCCCATTTAAAAAGTTAATAAATATGATTTTAAAAAGACTTTGGGAAACATTTGTGAAAAAAGGTTGTATAAAATAAATACATCTAATATAAGAATAAATATTATGCAGAAAACATGAGGAGAATCGAAGAAACAGCGCTAATACGGCTTTTTTAAAAGTGACAGGTGCACGAAAGTGTTCGCACCTAAATTAATTTCTTTCTTATTCTGTGTTTCGAAATCACTTCCCAAGTTCAGGAAATAGGCATTTAATCATATAAATTTAACGTTCCAAAAAAAGAACCATGCATCTCTGATTCGGAAGTGTGCTGAATGTTGACCAGCGGCCATCGTGGCGCTGGTTATTTACAAGGCCTAGAATAATTAAAATGCATGGGAAAAAAGTAAAAATTCAATTATTTTTTTTAAGTAAAATCTTTTTTATTAATTTTTTTCACCAGTCGTTAATCCAGAAAGTTTTCAATATTTTTTAGAGCAATACGTATTGCTAAAAAAGGTTAAATGCTCGAGTTACGGGCATATTTATTGTAACTATTTAATTAAAATATTATGTTAATATTCTGATATTATTATTAATTATTATTAAATAATTTTCAATATTATTTTGAATTACAAAACAAACAGTAAGAGAATTAAGTAAAAAATTATATATAGACTAAAAATGAATTATTATTAAAATTCTATAGTTCTGTAGTTATTTTTGTTTTCTAATTCAAAACAATATTTTTAAAATTTTCAAAAGTTTCAATTTATTACTATTAATTAATAATAATGTTACGATAGTAACAAAATATTTAACTTTGACAATAACAATAAATATTAGTATCATTAATTGATATGAGTCTTCGATTTGAACTTCCCGCCATAAATCGAAGTGGATTTTCGTTCAAAACTTGAGCATTTCACTTTTTTTGGTAGTAAGTATTGCTTAAAAAATATTAAAAACTTGCTGTATTAATTACTAGTAAAAAAATGGATTACAAACATTTTTCCAAAAATGGGTTTATACCTTAAAAAATTCTTTAAAAATCAAATACACGTATTTGCAGCAGTGGTGCTAACAGACCGCGACTTTTTCAACTGCGCAGGCGTCGCGTAAAGAAGGAGTGACGAAGAGAACCTTAGTATTCTTCCTTACTCCACCCTTGCGCGACGCCTGCGCAGTTCAAAAAGTCGCGGTCCACTAGCACCACTGATTTGCAGCATTTCTTTGAAATCTCATTTTCTAATATAGTAATAAAAAAGGTTTAAATTTAAATTTTAGTTTATTATTTTCACCGACCTTTAAGTAAAAAACGTCTCTCATACTGTGATATTGACACATTCAATCTTGATTTTCTCGAAACAAAATAATCTTTTTTGAGTCAAAGATATTTTTTTTCTCATTCAGCATCCCTATATCTCGGGAGCAAATGGTTATGTTTGTAAAAAATTAAAAATTTGATCTTTAATCGCTACCGAAAGCCTATTTTCAAAACGTGTGAAATTCTATCCTCAACATTCTTGGACGATTTACTCGGAATGGCTGACTTCTTGAGATCAAAACTTTTTTTATCCGCATTCAGAGACTCAATATCTCGGAAGTATGTTTTTTATTTTTTATTTAAACTGAAAATTACTATTGCTACCGTAATAACCCCGAGTCTGCTCCATATTTAGGTTAGTGTCACTTTGAGATTATTAAATTCGAAATCTATTTCCGCGAAACTGGATCATTTTTCTGATCAAACTTTTTTCCCAAAATTCACTAGCACTTCAGCTCAGGAGTGGCTGTTTGTTTTATCTTTAAATCGTGATTTTGATTTTACATAAGGTTTTTTCGCTCTCCTGAAAATTTCCGATTTTGCTAGTTATCTAGTTCAGTACTGCCTCCCTTCAATTAATCTAGGCCTCATGAACAATCAGCGCTGACCATGCATAGTACATAAAATGCAAGATTATATATTCATAGCCTCAATCTAACCCAAATTCTGTAATATGCAACTATCTAACGTTTTTTATAGAAATATTAACTTTTGTATCGCATAAGTGCTAAATTTATTAATTAAATAAAGATTGCAATGGCACAACACTTTTTATAATGCCTGAGAATAAATATATGGTATTCCTAACCTCGCACATGCTCCCCAAAGTGTTAAAATCTCCTTAATTCATTGCTTTGAGTTCTTCTCGATCATTTTTTATCAAACTTTCATTTATAGATACAACAGTATCACACGAAAAACGAGTTTCAAATATACAAATTTGCAAACATTTTTACCTTGGATAAGCCAAAAGGACGTCATTTTTTTTAACTCGCGGCAAGTGTCATGGCGACCGCTGATGGACACCACTAACTTACGAATTTAACTGAAAAGATCTATTACGCGGTGCAGAACAGTTTGGCTGCGGATACATATTCGTGTAGACGGACGAATGAAGCCAAGTCAATTTGTCCGGCTAAGCAGATTGCCAGTAGCCGAATGAATTTATCCGAAGAAATTTGTCCCGCTATACAGCAGAGGACCAGTATCCGAATTGTTAGCGTTTTGCAAAGTTCGTTGCAATATGTAGTATTGCGAAGTA
>CAKNYM010049958.1:73758-219495 GCA_932195095.1 Andricus curvator | reverse complement strand
ATGTACTAATAAATTTTTACAACTACAAAAAAAATAATGTTTAGAATTTTGTTGTATCTGTGAAAATTTATTGGGACATAAACGTTCCTTAATCCCTTCTCTTTATTTTCCCAAACTTTCAGCTCAATATCTCATTTCGCGTGAAATTGTTATGATACAAAAAAAAATATCGGTAAGGTAGCAATCGGATAAGTGTCACATGCCCTTAATCGTACAAATATTTAGCCTGGGAAGGGGATGAAATTTGTGGCTTGTTGCGGATACAATAGATTTCAGCTATTTGTAACTATTTTAATATCAATTAAATAAAATGTTATCAGGCACAGTTTCGATATGATTTTTTACGCCTTTTTCATTGGTCATAAAGATTTAATAAAAAATAATTTAAGTTCAAAAAGAAAAAGAGAAATTGGAATAATAATAATTTATTTATGTAAATAAACGCTGAGAATCGAAAAAAGTGACATTTACTTTTGACTTTCACTTTTTAACGTATTTTGATATCTGAATATCTGGCTTTCACCCAGAAGGCTCGGATTCGATTCCCGGTACCGGAACCATTTGGTTTCGGTTTTGATTCCTTGGGAATCGAACCGAAGGGCCTATGACAAAGCCACCGAACGCGTCCTCGGGTTGCGGATAGAGGGTCCCTATACCAAGGGTTTCTGCTGAATATGGTTACAATAATTAATGAGCAGTCGCGGATAATTATCCAGGGATGGTCCCGAAGGAATAACCCCCAAGCGGAGGCGTAACAACTGTGCCGAAAGCTGAATGGCACCTGGGTGAGGTGTCTCAAACGGTGACTCTGGGATACCGGGCGACCTCTCAGAGTATGCAGCCTTATCCTTGCATGAGGGGCTCTACAAGTATGAAGGAACCCTTTTCCCTACCTGCTCGTGGGAACAGCAATGCTAACACCAAACACAGTTGTGGTAAGTGCGGTTCAAAACAATCGAACGCGCAGGGCTCCCGAAAATGAGTCGAAAAACAATGCCGACTACCCTAGAGTTGGGGGAGCCAAACAAGACGGAGTCAATGCGATTGACCGGCAGAATCTCATTACATGTAAGTGGGCGGATCGAGTCAGGGACGACCTGCTGGAGTGCTATGATACCAGTATGGCCCCTGAACGAAATGATCACATGGCGCGACTGCATACTCTGTGGTGCGAAAAACACCCAGAGCTCTCGCATTTTTCGCATAAACGTCCACGAAACTATGCCGAGGAACTCCGAAAAAGGGGTTATATAAGCGAAGCCCATACTCTAACGCAGCCAGAAAAATCCGGCAACAGAGAAAGAGAGGCGATACTGAGACAAACCGCGGGCAGGCATCCAATAGAGGAAGAGCGATGCTTTAGGATCAGAAGAAACATCAACATCCAGGTTCCTCTCAAGCCCAAATATCTGGCTGAACTGGATGACGAGCTTCGTGAAGATTTTTCCGAAGAATCTGACATCTGGACTATCAATTTTAGTGTGTATAATGCAGCGAGAGCTTTGGCAGATGCAAACCGTAAAACAAAACCAACGGTTGATCATAAGACCCAAAGACGAATGCATCAACTCAGCACAAAGATAGACTGGGCAAGGAAGTATGCGTCCGGCATTCAGTGTGTGATTGACTACATAACATCTGGCAGGACTTTCACTGCCCAGGTTCGACAGTTCACGTGCAAAGTGCAGATCTGTCATCACACACTCAACAAGTCAAAGCTACTGACCATCAGGCAGCATATTTTTGATAGAATACGAGTACTATCTAACGCTAGGAGAAGTCTAGAGCGGAGAGAGGTGGGTCAGAGAAAATCAACAGTTTTTGTCTGACACATTTCGACTCTTCCAAGACCCTCCAGTCACTGTCGTCCACTCGCCCACACCAGAGGAGGTCGAGGCATTTTGGAGAGAAGTCTACGAATTCCAGCATCCACTGAAAGAAAACTCAAAGAATATAAATAGCTGCAAGGAGCTGTGCAGTGCCCTCATAACACCTGAGGAAAAATGCCCACCTATCACTTCCGAGGAGGTCAAAAACGTATTAAAAGGCATGAAGAACTATTCCGCTCCGGGACCAGATGATATCAAGACCTTCTGGCGGAAGAAGTTTCCTTCAACCCACCAGAATCTGGCCTGCATTTTCACCTCATATCTAAAGTCGGAAGAGCCTATTCCGGAGTGGTTGATGGAAGGGCGCACAGTGCTCCTGCCGATGAAGGTCAACTTAGCTGACACTAAAGATTACAGGCCAATAACTTATTTGAACACGCTGTATAAGATCTTCACAGTTATCCTAAATGATAGGATTGTTCGGAAAATTGGACTTGTGTAGCGAGAGATGTACGAACAACGCGGATCAAAGAAAGGCGCAGTAGGATTTCGGGAGAACCTGCTCATTGATAGATGTGTCTGTAAAGAGGCAGCATCCTATCAGCGTTACCTATCGATGGCCTGGATTGATTACCGGAAAGCTTTCGATTGAACCTCCCTTAGACTTATCATCTGTCTGTTGGAAAGCTTAAAGGTTCATCCACACATCGTGAGGTGCATAGAGAGATTATTTCCGCTTTGGAAAGCCAGATTGACTATCTCATCTGGAAAACATCGTGTGATCACTAACAGTGTCACCTTTCAGAGAGGTGTGTTTTATGGCGACACCATGAGCCCTCTCCTCTTTTGCCTCACATTATTGCCACTATCTCTCGCACATCGCCATTCCGAAGGGTACCTCTGCGGCAAACCTGGAAATCGAAAGTATAAGGTCACTCATGTATTTTACATGGATGATCTTAAGATCTATGCTAAAAATTAAGAGAAACTACATCTAGCTCTAGACATTGTCAAAGAGTACACTCAAGAGATTGGAATGGAGTTCGGGTTAGAGAAATACGCCAAGGTTTATTTGAAGAAATGAGAACTTAATGGCATCCCTGAGCTTGTCAACAGAAGAGCTATACGACACCTTGGCGCTGGAGAGACCTATACATACCTAGGCGTACCACGGAGCGGCATTCAGGACGTGACATCTATAAAGGATACTCTCCGATGCAGATACAAACGTCTCATCCGACGAATATAGTCTTCCGAACTGTCGGCGAGAAATAAAGTATCTGCAACGAACATGCTTGCCGTCCCGGTAGTACTCTATTCATTTGGATTGGTTCCATGGACGAAGGACGAGCTCAGATCCCTTGATATCGGGACGCGAAAGGTTTTGCACATGAACAAGAGCATGCACCTTAAGTCTTCTGTTCCGCGACTTTACATCTCACGCCGCCTAGGTGGTCGCGGAAAACGGAATCTTGAATGTCTTCACAACAGACTCAATCTTGGTACAGCACATATAGTTGCAAATGGACAAGACCCTCTTCTTAAAATGGTCAGGAAACACGAAGAAGTGGGAAAAGGGGCGTTTCTGTACAAAGCAGCGGAGGAGGCTGCTGAAACACTCGGCCTTGACTTCAATATTAGGGGTGAGCAAAATGCATCAAATCTTATCCATCTTGAATACTCACTCCTGAAGGCCCGGATTAAGAAAGCACAGGAGAAAAACTTCCACGAACAGCTCCTCGACAAGAGAATGCACGGCATCTTCCACAGAAATGTGGAAGATCAGTCGATGTCGTATGAGCTAACGTTTGCTTTCCTTAAATCGCCCGGATTGAAGTCGAGCACGGAGGGCTTCATTTTGGCATGTCAAGACGGTGTCATTTCCACTCTAGCATACCGTCGCCACATTTTGAGCCAAGACATTCCCGATGATAGCTGCAGAGCGTGTCATGCACACCCCGAGCATCTAGGACACATACTATCTACTTATCTAATTCACGCGGGAACGACCTACATCCAAAGGCACAACGCGATACTAAGAGTGCTTTATTACCATCTCTGTCACTCTTACGGCATTAGCTCAAATACCGCTCCGCTAAACGCTCCTAGGGAAATAGAGTCAATTGTCGAAGATGAGAAGTGCCGCATATGCTGGAACTTCATATTCTCGACGATTGTTTCTGTTGCGTACTCGAGGCCTGACATAGTTCTCCTTGACTTCGAGAAACGAACAATGTTCGTTATCGAATTTTCGGCACCAGCTGACAAAAACGTTATAGCCAAGGAGAAAGAAAAGAAAGAGAGGTATAAGGAAGTTGCGACGGTTATACCCGGAATATTCTATCAAACTAATCGTCTTGACCGTCAGCGCTCATGGAGGTGCCAAGGTTTCACTGGTTAGTAGCCTGAAAAGCATCCCTGCGTGTCAACAAAATGCTGAGACACTTGCGGGGAAAATGCAGATCGCAGACTGTAACCACCTATCTCACGTTTGTGAGACGTGGTTACAGCTGAGATTATACCGCGATTTCGATGGGAGCGGGTGCAATTTTTCAGATTAGCACCTGCTCCCGGCGAAATCCTGCGGTTGTCCTTATAACAAACTTTTAACTATATATCTAAAAGAAAGGGTTAAACAACCACTGCATGGTCCCACTGGGAGCAACCGCCATCTAAAAATGACACCGGCTCCTAGTTGATCCGCGGTAAATCACACCTATGGTCACGCCTGACGACCGTGGGATAGGTGGTCACAGGGCTCGATGAAATCACAATGACAGGCCGGAAACTCTCTTGCGTCTTGAGGACACGAAGCGACCAAAGGATGACAACTTTCTGCATCCATATCGCAAGTGCCGTGGCATATTTTTGGCACGCGGGTATGGTTTTAAGGTAACGAACCAGTGGTAGTTTCTCACCTCCGAAAGCACCGATCACAAAGACAATTACTTTAACCGAATATTTTGGGTACAGTCGTGCAGCTCCTTTTTAAGGTTTTGATACCTCTCCTCCTTTCCCTTCTCCTTGGCAGTGTTGTTGTAGTCGGCCGGAGCCGAAAATTTAATGAGGAGTATAGTTCGTTTCTCGAAGTCTTGGAGAACGATGTCAGGCCTCGACTGTGCAACGGAGACTGCTGTCCAAGAATCATAGTTCCAGAAAAGTTCGCACATGACACGCTCTGCACGTATCGCTGGAAACTTCTTGACATAAAATGCGGTCACTAAGTGGTCATACTAAGGTCATACTAAGGTGTAAATGACACCGACATGGCATGCGAAAATAAAACCCTCTGTACCTGAATTAAACCCTAATGATCTGAGGAAAGCAAAAGTTTGCTCCTTCGACAAGGACTGCTTTTCTACATTTCTGTGAAAGTTTCCGTGCATTTTCTCGTCGAGTAGCTGTTGGCGGAATTTGTCAACCTCTGCTTTTTTTACTTCGGCTTTTAGAAGTTAAGCATCTGGATGGAGTAATGTACTTTCCTCACTTCTGATGTTACAATTCAGCCCGAGGGTCTCGGCCGCCTGCTCCGCGGCTTTGTAAAGGAACGCTCTTTTGCCAATCATCTCGTGTTCTCTCACAATTTTTAGGAGAGGATCTCTGACATTTTTAACGATGTAAGCTGTAGTTAAAACAATTTGGTTATGAAGACATTGCAGATTCAGAATTCCACGTCCGCCTTTACGGCGTGAGATGTACAATCGCGGAACAGACGAATTGATATGCAAGCTCTTATACATATGCACGATCTTACGTGTGACGATATCAAGGGACGCAAACTCGTTCTTCGTCCATTGAACCACCCTAAACGAGTGAAGTAGAACCGGGACGGCCAGCATGTTAGTCGCAGATACCTTGTTCAACGCTGACTGATTTGAAGACCAAATCTGTCGAAGAAGATGCTTGTATCTGGCTGTAAGAGACTCCTTCACTGTTTTTACGTCCTGAATGCGGCTTTGAGGCACGCCCAGGAATGTATAGGTCTCTTCAGTGTCAAGATGTCTGATAACACTTATATCCACAAGCTCAGGGTCCTTGGGAACGCCAGTAATCTTTCCTTTCTTCAGATGAATTTTTGCACACTTCTCCAATCCAAAGTCCATACCATAGTGGTGGCACTCCCATGTATCGTTTTGAAGACTTGGCTTCCAAATCAGCGCCATCTAGCGGTTCCCCCGGACACTATAAGTAAATGAACCTACAAATCCCTGACAGCAATTGTTTCCAAACTCTGCTTCCCCCAAATTCTCTTAAATATTAAATTTCACTTAATTTCGTGTAAATAAGATTGCAAAATTATCAAAATTGATAAATATACAAATATTTTCCATACGTAAAATATATATTTAAATACTAGAAGTATGATTTGTTGTAATAAAAAAGGATTAATTGGCTTTACATTTGAGATTATGTCTTAGAATAATATTTTTTATTTCTCTAACAAAGAAATTTTTATAAGCGATAAACTTTGCTTGAAGAAAAAAACCTCCTAATATCTCAAAAAGACTTTTATTTATATCATTTTTAATTTATTTGTTACTGTTTCTGAAAACAACAAAGTATCCTCAAATCAAGCAAATGGTACTTTATTTTTTTTAATTCAATACTTACCAATCAACACATTTCCTTACATCATCACAAAATAGTACACACAGTACGTATAACAAGATACACAACAAAACTTGCAGAAAATTTTATACAACAAGGTTAACACAACAAATTCAATTTGACACTTCGACTAATTTCGAATTTCGAGATTTCTAAATATTTGAAAATATTATGGTTGCACATGCGCATTGCATTGTACTGACTCTCAGCGCCACCTAGCGGTTCCCCCGGACACTAAAACATAATACCTTCAAAACTATACATGGGAGTGCCACCACTATGGTCCATACCAATCTCTCCTGTGTACTTCTTGACGATATTTATAGCACTCTGAAGTTCGCTTCTACCAGAAGCATAGATTTTCAGCTCATCCATATAAAATACATGAGTGAACTTATGCTTGCGATGATTAGTGTCGCTGCAGAGGTATCCAAGAGAATTTCGTAGTGTGAGAGATAGAGGCAGAAGTGTGATGCAAAAAAGCAGAGGGCTCATGGTATCGCTCTGAAAGAAGCCCCTCTGGAAGGTGACGTTGTTCGTTGGCACACGATAATTTCGAGATTGATAAGTCTATGAGGGGTTGAATCATAAGCTTTCCGGTAGTCAATCCAGGCCATTGACAGGACGCACTGATGGGCTGCTGCGTCTTTGCAGACGCACCTGTCAATTAACAGGTACTCTAGGCAGCCTACTACACCTTTCTTCGAGCCACGTTGTTCGTAGATCTCTCTCCACACAGGCTTAATTCTTCGAATAATCCTGTTGTTTAGAACAGCTGTAAAGATCTTATACAGTGTGTTCAAACAAGTTATTGCCCTGCAATTCTCTGGGTTGGACAAGTTGCCTTTTTCGGTAAGAGTATAGTGCGTCCTAACACCAGCCGCTGCGAAATGATCGTTTCCGACTATAAATATGAGGTCAATATGCGGGCCAGATGTTGGTGTGTAGGTGTAAAATTCTTCCACCTTTAAAACGAATACTGCAGTATTTTGCAATTGCGAACTATTTTCCACCGCCGTGTAAAATGTAATCCTTGTTTTTTACCCCCTTTTGTATTTTTTTATTTTCGATGCATTCTTTTTCATCGTCTGACTGTTTACGTACCAGTTATTTGGACCGAAAAACACTGAAAAATCCACTTGCTAGACGTTTTTCCCGGTTTCAAAATGCCGAACATGCGAAATTATTCGAATTTATTCGTTTGCTGAAACCTATTTGTCTATTAGGACATAAGCAGAAAAATATTCTCAAATTATGAAAAATACTACCACGAGATGTATCATACAGTGAACTTACTTGGCTATTAAAGATTAACTTTTCTAACCTTTCTAACCTTTATAACCTTCTACCAGAAGAGCATTGAGTAACTGTAAAGTTTACAGAGTTTCCTCGCCGAAATTTGTAACAAAAGTGGATTTCAACATCTCAGTTTCATTCACTGGTTCATGCTGCAGGTCCATTTCGTCTTCCGATCAAACATGCAATTCCCAAAGAACAGATAAACTTTTATAAAGCTCGTGCATTGCTTCAAACCGCACAGTTACATCCTGGATCACATGGTTTAGGATAATTTAGTACACTTCTCGTTTGAATTTCACATCAGATGCTACATTTTCAACTTCAGATTCTTCTTCGTGGACTTCGTCAGCCATTTTTCGCTTGCGATTTCTCTTGATTTCCTTTAGAAGTGATTCTGGCCATCCGATGTTTCTTGTCTCAGTGACAACACAATGACCGTCTTTTTCCATATAATTTCCCATATAGTTTTTGTTCCCAAAAATAAATTCTTTAAACAAATTTTTTGATAGGGATGTAATTACTAAAAAAATTGACATCTGTTATGGTATTTTGAACCTCCCATGCAGAAATTTTGCCGTGGCCCCGATCGGGTTCGGATCTGGCCAAATCCGGCGCGGATCCGGAAACCGACCTGGGCCTGACCCGTGATGAAACACACGGCCCGATCGGTGCCGAACGTGGCAGCCCGATCTGGCTGCCAGGTCGGTCCCGGATCGGATCCCGATTAATTTCCTGTTGATAATATTTATAAAATTTGGGTATTCTTTCTAAAATAATTAATAAAAAACAAAGTTAGTCACGATCGATTTCATTTCCCACAGCTTCCGGTTCGTCGAAATTAATATTTTCTTCCTCTTCATCTTCATCATCAGCAGCAGAACCTAAAATATAATTAAATACACGTTTGTCAGTCTTCTTAGAATATAACCTTATATTTTTCAAATTGAGACCGTAATTATTTATAGGTATTAAATTATGAGCTGAATAATTTCCTATTAATTAAAAAAATAATAATAATGTCAATTGAGGATAGCCGTGAATATATAAATCTTGATAAACAAATTTAATATTAATTTTAATATTGAGGTTAGGTTTCACTGATTTACTTACTTGCATTTCCGTCTCGTAAATATGGTATCCTGGTTATCGCACGGTGTTTCTGAACCCGCGGAGTGCTTTTACGCTTTGGCATTGTTTATTGAATCCTTTTTCACGTATCACACTTGAAATTTATTTCAAAATTGAATAACTGTCAAAACTGCACACACGTAATTCGCTACTTCACAGAACACATACTAGGTGTCGCTGTAGGCGGTAACCCGGCCATCGGGCCTGACACGATGCTGAAACCACGAAATATACCCTATCCGGGACAGACCGGGCCAACCCGATCAGGGCCTGATCGGTAAAAGGGATCCAGTATGGCGATTTCTGCTTTACAAAAGTTTAGGAGAAATTATTTCCTTACGAATAAAAAACACTTTCTTAAAATAATAAAAGTGACATAATGGCATCCTAGTACCTACCAAAAATAGGGGTGTCAAAAGGATGTACATGTATTACTTATACCAAATTAATATAAGACTTTCTATAAGTGGAATAATTTCCCTCAATACCTGCAATAATGCTATTCTGAGAAAGATTTTCAGAATATGTATACTTTGTATACAAAAACTAAAAATACAGCTGCAATGATTCTAATATACAAAAAAAAAATTTCTTTTCATTATCTGATGTCAGATTCAATAATTATACCTCATCCAGTGCTTCTGCCACTCCTGAAAGATGAGCAGTAAGGAGTTTCACGGAGTTAATCCTAGCTAACCAACGAGTTCAAGAGGTTGAGTGCAGAGAGCTGTCTATTTTCTCCTTTATTATTTCCCATGTCTGTGGACTGGAACTAACTAATGTGTTCAATTTTGCTACGACACCAAAACATGGCCCTGGGGGGGGCATTGTGGGGCAATGCCCCACCTTAAAATACCAATGCCCTACCTTAAAAAATACAATTGACCAGATCAGATCAAGTAAAATTTTTACTTCCGCCCTACCTGTAACCACTGCTGCCCTACTTTAAATAAACAATGTAAAACCAGTTAATTTATATTTTTTTCTTCATTCACTTTTGACGGCAGATATTCAGGAAGTAATTTTCACAAAGAAAATACATGAACCATGCACACAATTGATAGTGTGTAGAGTATTATTTAAATGATGGTTGAAAAATTGATTGTTTTTTAACAAAAAATGAGCAAAAAGTGTATTTCTAATGAACTATAAATGCATATATGTCACCAAAATGCTCAAATACGGTAGCAGTACATTTTCCAGTACATACAGAGCCTTCCAAATGGAAAGGGTCAAAGTTTCATGTTCATAACTCGTAACCTATAAGACCTAAAACATTCTCTATTTTCATTTGACTGCTAGAAGATTTTTTTCAGATTTACGCATTATTTCGTGCGCTACAACTTCTTCTCTGGCATGATTAACGTAGCTTTGTCCATAAATGAAGTATTTTAAAAACACTGAATACCAGTAATTTGCTCTGAAAAATAGGTCAAAAGTGGTCAACTTTGGGAGGCCATAAGTTATGACCTATTGGGTCAGGTTACTGCTTTTTTAGAATTACTCGAAATTGAGTCTACTCTAATTCATATCCAAAACATTTTTTCGTAAAATTAACAGGTTCCAAAGTACAGTTACAATCTTCAGAATAGGATTTTTTCGCCTTGTTTTTAAAAAAATGCGGGTTCTTTGAAGAGTCATATCTCGGCACCTACTGAAGATAAAAGGTTGTTTTAATTAACTTTCGCAGAATTTTCTCTAGTGCAATTTTGCTTTTCAACATTTGCTCTCAGATGCAATGGGGTGGTTCAGCTTGCGCAAACACGATTTTTGGAACTTTTTGCAAAAATATTTCCGGGACGCGTCGTAGTCATTTCTAGAAAACTTGGAATTTTCATCAGAACCCCTCAAAAAACCGTTTTAGCAAAACAACCCGCGGTACCTATACTTAATACGGTGAAAATACCTATTTTCGTACGAGATGCCTGGACTATTTAGGTTTGTAGCTCATTTCTAACTAAGCGTATTTTACGCAGAAACGCACAAGAAAAAAAACAGTTTTTATTCACTATATAACTTTGAAACCGACTTCTCATGGCGAATACATACCGAAAACTAAATGCTGAATCGCTGATCTCGTACGGCGAAACTGGCTAAAGAATTCATAACATATCTGCTATGGCTGGCATATTTATAAAATTCCATAATAACGATCCTTGGTGTCGTTCCACATTCTTTTCGGTTTACAAGACAATACTTACTCATAGCATAGGAAGTAGAAACGTCAAGAATGTTCGAGGAAAACGAGACTATGTTCTGCCGAGATGTAAAAAACGGAAAAGTCTTAATCAAATTAATGCCATTAATTTCTGGTGGATCTAGAAATAATTCAGAACTAAAAATAAAAAACTTATTAACTCTTACTAAATTATCTAAATTGCTGGAGTTCGAAATTAAAAAATTTCAAATTTCTGGACCACGGGCCCTCTGTAGGGCCATGTGTTTTAATCCCCCCTGACCCTCCCCCTCTCTCGGTGGCAGTAGGTTGGAGATGCATTATTTCCACCATGGAATGCATGATTTTCTCTGAAAAACACTCGAAAATACTATTGCCAAACGTTTTGCCTGGATGCAAGATGACGCTATACAGTTGACCAAAACTGTACATTTTTTTGACAGTGGGAGCATGATAATAGCATGATGATAATAGGCTTCGAGCCACTTTTTTTAGGCGCTCGGTACCCACTTCTACTAATTTTTCGTGATTCGCAAGGATTAGCTATTTGAAATCCATAGATTTTGTATGAAATATGACAGATAATAATGTGCGCTTACAAATAGTTAAGAATAGCTGTATAATAATTATTAAAATAATTTTTATAAACACTTCAGTCATTTTTTTCATGAATAGAATTTATTTTTTGTGCTCAATCATCTTGAAATATTTTGCTAAAGACTCCATGCTGTAATATTTTACAGAATTATAAAAACTATGAAATATATAAACAATTTTTATAACCAAATGCACATTTTGACCATTTTTTCATGAATGGGCTCAATTTTTTTTGCGTAATGAACTAGAAATGTCTTTCCAGGGACTCCTTGCTACTATGTTTATCATAGTGAGAAAAACTGGTAATTATATAATCAATTTCTATAAATAAATACACATTTTCACCATTTTTTCATGAATAGGATTCATTTTTTTACGGAGTCAACTCGAAATGTTTTGCCAATGACTCCTTGCTACCACATTTTTATAATGACAATAATTGGTTATTATATAAATAAACGCACATTTTTACCATTTTTTCATGAATATGCTTAATTTTCGTTTGAAGAATTAACAGCTTCTATCAATTTGAAATATATGACAGAGAGGAGTTATATTGTGAATACATTTTTAGTTAATTCCGAAAAAAATGAAGGGCCACACTGCATACGGGCGTAAGTGCCAAACAGAAATGCGTTTTATTGGCCTAAAATATATTTTGCAACCTAACTCATATTTCTATAGAAGATTATGGTCCAGTTCGATTTAGAAATGGGTCAAAATCCATGTTTGATATTTTTTAAATAAAATAATTATAAAATAATTTGTTTCTTTATTAATTCAAAAAATAAAAAAGTTATGCAACTCTTTGTGTGTCCATATTTTCGTGTTTGGGGACGCACCGCACCATTGCTAAGGGGTTTTCTCGGATGCGATTACTTCTTTTAGGATGTTCCTTTTGCGGCTTGATAGGGTTAAGTAATAGCTCGAAACTAATTTCTTGTTTTTTTCCAAATTCAAAAATAAAACAGTTACGAAACTTTTTATGTATAAAAATCAGAGTTTTTGGGGACGCGCCGTTCCTTTGACAAAGGTTTTCTCGGAGATGGAAGATGTTCGCCTCACAGTTCGATAAAGCCCAACAGTAGGACTTTGAACCGTTTTCGCATTTTTCGTTTAAAATGAATTACGTGAAAGTTAGACAGTTTTTTGTTTCTCCTGTAAAATTCGGGTTTTGGCACTTACGCCCGTATACAGTGTGGCCATCTGGCTGTTTGAAGACCAGTTATTTTTTTGAAAAACACTCGAAAATCCAATTGCCAAACGTTTTGCCTGGTTGCACGATGGTGTTTCAGTTGATCAATTTGATCAAAATTAGTAGTCTCGGAGAGAAGAACGTACACGACTTTTAGAACCGTTTCATTCTCAAAACAAAGAAAGGGTAAAAAGCGTTTCACATCGAAGGTCAGGACTTCCATGCCTCTAAATGATGTGCCAAGTGATTCAATCCAGCAGACTGTGTCAGAATAATATAGGTGCGTGCGCATTTTGAAACACATATTTTGCGAATCGACGCGTTGGAGGCGCATGCGCACTTTAGAGATAATCTACTGTGCACACCGACAAAATAAAAATATTCTAAAAAAATCCTTGACAAACAATATGAAAAAATAGCGTGTGATACACGTAAGCATAGGCAATTGCTATTCGCGTGATTGCAGAATTTGCCTTCATCTCTTCGCACTCGTCTACGTTTTCCTCCGACTTGTGCTTCGAGCTTTCGGCTCATGCGGTAAGTTTCACACTCGTCGGCAATCATTATCTTTTTTAATATTGTAATATTATTGTTTCTTGCTGATTTTTCTATAATAACTCCTATGATAATTCCTATGATAATTCCTATAATAACATCTTATAATGCTATATATTTATAGAGGTTTTCCTCTAATTTCGAAAAAAATCGTAGGAATATTCAAGAAGGAAAAATAAGTACTTGGTTATGATCATTTTTTTCTAATATATTGACCAAACAATGTATACCTGTGTAAAAAGAATTATCAGACATATTACTGAAAGTTATGTGTAAAAGGATTCAAATAATATTTTTATGCAAATTTTCAAATTTCAGATAGTCCACTACGTTCTTATAAATCGAAAAAAATATTGGTCGCACGAATAATTTTGCTAAGTTCATCCATTACTCTATTATTAAATTTCATGACGATATTTTGTTTTTATGTTACACTGAAATCTCGGTTTAACTGGCAGCTCGGGAGAGCTCCATGTAACTCGAGAGTCATAAAATCTCAAGCGCAGGTAGAAAGTGCTGTATCAATCGGGGGGAAGCAATACCAGCAGTGGGACTCCGATACCGTGTCGAGAGTCGAAAATCGAACGGACCTCTTTTTCTAACGTGTGGAGATAGAAAGAGAGATTCGTTCGATTTTCGACTTCGAAACAGCATCGGAGTCCCACTGCAGGTTATGCTAAACTCGATAGACGCCGGTTAAACCGAGACCAATTCAACCGAGATTTCAGTGTATCTCACGTTACGTTTTGTTTTTGATACCTAATAGAGAATTTTATAACTGAAGGGTAGCAGTTCAGAACCAGATAACCAACATTCTTCCAAGAACGGGTTTATTGCATGAAACAAAATTTTTAAAGTCAAATACTCGCTGTGTTCAAAGGATAAGTTTAAATTCTCATGTTTTCATAGAATAATAAAAAAATTTTTATTCAAACTTCAGTGAAAATGTTAGCTTAGAACTTGAGCGTAATAATACTTTAGTTTCTGTCCTTGAGCATCGATATTTCTTGCAATTATTATTGTTTTTATCACACCGCCATCATAAATGTGATTTTAGGTACTGCGAACGATACCTAAAATAGCATTTTTTAGCATAGGCCGTAAAATTGTTACTTACGAGTATTAAGGGTATTTATTTAGGGTACTTAGGGTATTTTAGTATCGACTTCTTACCCCACGCACATTACCGGACTCCGTCTCTGGACCCTCTCGGGCTTTTAGATTAGGAATCTATGCAACCTATTTGCAGTTATGATTGAATGGTGTGATAAAAAATAGTATGTGACACTCGGCCTCTAAGTGGCACTTTGCCTCGCGTAAATTGTCATTTAGGGTCTTTGTATCACAAATAACTATTATTTAAAATAAATTCTCTTTTTATAGGCTTTTTAGCCGTAAATGGGCTATCATAATGCGATACCGTCACACTAAAATTTGATTTTCTTGGAACAGTACAATTTTTTGGTATCAAACGCAGTAATTATTCTTACACAGCATCCCTGTATCTCAGGAGTAAGTTTTCATTTTTGTAAAAAATAGAAAATTCTATTTATATTTTCTGCCGAAAGCCGACTTTTAAAACCTGTGAAATTTCAACCTCAAACTTCTTGGATGATTCACTTGCAGTTGGTTATCTTTTTAAGATAAAGCTTCTTTCACTCACATTCAGGAACTCAATATTTGGAAAGCAAGTTTTTATTTTTTATTTAGACTGATGATTACATTTTTTATCGCAATTCTCAGCCGCGTCTGTTCCAATTTGTGGTCAGTGTGACTTTTAGATTGTCATCTGACACATCTATTTCCTCGAAACCGGACAATTTTGTCTGATACAATTTTTTGTTTGTTAAATCAGCGACGAGTCGCATCTCGAATGTGGAGTTTTGTCTTATCTTTAAATGGTTTATTAGATTTTACAGAATGTTTTTTTGCTCTTCTTCGATTTTTTTGGTTATCTATAATTCTGTACTGCCACCCTTCAACTAAGGATAAAGAAAATGTGTTCTCCGGGACTAAAATTTTGAAATAATTTTAGCTGCAAGCCTTCTTACTAGAATAGTATTCGAGAATAAAAATAAGGTGTGACTGAGATGGACAAAAAAATTGTACGTGTATGTGTTTATCATAGAGTGTTTCACTGACAGAGTTTTAATCAACGGCGGCGATTTGAGGCTGCGCGGCGGCACGTTAGCATTTAGTACTTTTTGACATAAAGATAGGAAAATATTAAAATAATAAGTAGAGACAAAAGATTAATTTCCGGCATAAGATATTTATTCAAATAGGTTTATTTCAAACCCCACTCTTTTTATTAAAAAGACGTTATACTTTTCTTTATAAATACTCTACATTAAAGGACCATTTGGTTCAAATTGATATTTTAACAGTATCAGGTCGGTTCTGTAAGTTTCAATTCGGTTGCCGAATCGAGAAAATTTTTCAAATGGAGAATCTATTTGGTTTAATTTGGACATCATTTAAATGTAATCTATTCGGACTTTCAGCTTCATTTTAAACTAGTTTCAGTTCAGATTTTTCATCCCTGTAATCTATTCGGATTTCCGAGTTCATTTTGAATTAGGCTCAGGTCGGATTTCCAAACTGAACTTTTCAAGTTGTGAACTAAGTCCCTATTATGTCAATCCGCTTGCATTTGAACATTATAAACTGTAATTTATTCAGATTTCTGAGTTCATTTTAAACTATTTTCAGTTCGGATTACCATAACCATTTATCCAGAACGCGCACTAAGTTTGTACGTTAATTCGGTCCAATTTGGACATTATCTACAGTAATATATTCAGATTTGCGAGTTCATTTCGTATATTGATTTCATTTCAGATTTCCAAATTGAACTATTCAAATCTTAGACTATACTCTTATTCTAGTTTATCAAATACAATAAATCAAGGTACCCACGTAGTAAACTTTCCGGTAAAACCTTGTTTTTCTAAGGACTTGGTTCATTTGGTCGGGAGAAACAGTCAGGTCTGTCCTAGGTTGAAACATAGGTTCATGTCCACCCAGGTTTTTACATTTTTCCAAATAAACTTTTGACGTCCATTTTACGAAGATTCCATTCGTACAGGCGACCCGAAGAGTCTATAGTATATTGTAGCATGATTTTGGTCAAAATTTTATTCACCACCCCTCACCATGTAACCCCTTTTCAGGTCCCCCAATCATTTTTCAAGATCAAGTACGGCCAGCTGTACAAATATCCTCAACCAAATTTTTTTAATGAATTTTATCATTTTAACGGAAATAGCGTTAATCAATATGATTAGTGTCTGATGTCTGTATGAATACTAGAAAACTTGGTACGGCTTAGTGATCCACAAAAAAACTACATTTTTGGCTAAAAATCTGACCACAAAATAGGTTATTAACAGCAGGGAATTGACAGGGAATCAGAGATACTGATTCAGTTCTGTTTCAATCATTTGATGTGATTTTTTGTTCACTGGAGTGAGCGGAGTTTGACGGGCAGTTTTCTCCAAATTTGGTTGTCTTCCGAAAGTCCAAAATTTTCTTTATCACTGTATCTGACTGTTTGGGGCATCAGTGTTTGATAGCGGAAGTCCATAAAAGGGTTATTTGCTTGGTTCTATTAAAAAATTTAGATTCAATGTTCGGGAGTTGGTTGTCTTCCGAAAGTCGAAAATTTGATTGTCTTCCGAAAGTCGAAATTTTTCTATATCGTTTTTTTCTGACTCTGTGGGGCAACTCGGACGAAAAGAATTTTCTGGCGGTGGCCAGGCCCCAGACGAAACCGTCTGGATTCAAATTTTGGCACGGAACATACGGTCCGATCTGGGCCTGGGGCCATTATGTAACTTTTTCACTTTCATTTCCACTTCCACTTTACCGAAATTAACGTTTCTTGTTTTTTTAATTGTTGTGAAAATTAAAATGTAAAAAAAACAGAACCAAAAAGAATTTCGGAAATGTCGATGTGGAAAAGAAAGTAAAAAAGTTACACAATCGCCCTCCTGGCTAGAAGTGTAACGTTTTTTTTTGCCTAGCCCCAGGCCAGGCCATATGATTGCCTGGGGCTAGAACTTCTAATCACAGGCTAATAAATATTTAATCAATAAATAGTATATAATACATATAGTATATAATAAACTAATATCAAGTAATATATCACTTTCAAATGATAAATAAATAATCAACAAAAGACTGAATACAATTGTATTTTCTTCTAAACTATAGACGAAACTGCGCGGAAAATGTTACACTACTGACAGAAATTATCCTTTGACCTTTTAAAAATGCATACTTCACTTCAAAGACGAATATCTGCGCAGAAACTAATTCTGTGACTTTGTAAGCAGAATCATTTTAAAGATAAAAAAATTTCGGATCGAATCAGCTTACGTTGAAATTATTTTCATGAACGAGGACAAAAATATTTAGTTTCTGAATTAAACGTTTTTTTAACTAAATGAACATTCTCAAATCTTGAGTTCAACTCTTTGCCAAATCTAAATAAGTGTTCCTAAAAATTTGGAAAAATCATCAAATCAAGAGTAAATCCTACTCTTAGACCTATGCTTAGACCTGCGTTAAAACATAGGTTCATTTCCGCCTACATTTCTTTAATAAAAAAAATTAAACTCATTTTTACATAAATTTGACGAAGTATAAAATAACCAAAACTTCACTAGTATTAATTACAAAATCTAGTGAAATATTGGTAATTTTATAAAATTTCATAAAAATTTCATAAAATCATGTTGAAAATTCAAAAATGATTTCCTTTTCTTCCTCATTTTCTTTTAATTTGTGGCAAAAGATACATAATTAAATTATATGTATTATTCCTTGATGGCACAGCTACCAAGATTTTTAAAATTTTCCGAAATATTAAGTAATATTTTAGACTTTAAAAACAGCGAGCCGAAGAACTGGTAAACTTAATTCAAGATCGTGAGTCAAGCTCTGATTTATATTCTTGTCAATTCATTTCTCTTGAGAGAAGAAGTTGTATGTAATGCAGGCGGTTCAGTGCGGAACTAATGCTCTCAGTTTCGTGGATTTTAGTTTCGAACTAAACTGCTATCTTGAAAATTCATAATAAATCAAATAACCTAAATAAGTTCAAAATTCAAAAGAGTTTAAATTCGGCTGCTTCAGCTGGCAGTTTAGTTTTGATTACTTAAAATGAAAAAAGCCTTATGATGTAACAGTTTAAATTTTTCAATTTTAATGACAAGGAAACTTTTTGTGAACCGGAAAAAACCGGGATTTTTCCAGTAATAAAAGTGGACACCCTGTAATAATAAATTCCACCGAATAAAATTTCAAAATCTAACCCGAAGTCGTTCTGAGGTCTGCAGAGTTCAGTAGCCAGTGCAGTGGATTATGAACAGTAAAGCCAGATCGATCTCAATCGACTTTTGGGTTGGAACTGTTGAGAAACAATGCCCCACATGTTGAACTTTCAACATTCTTTCGTAATTCAACATTTCTTTAACTTTCAATGATTCTTTCCCCTTCTTTTCATTATTCTAAATATTCTCTCTACTGTATCACTGCTTCGTGCATACTTCTTTGGGGGTGCCAAATTGGCATTTCTATTCTCCATATATATGCCGGGTTCGAGTTTGGGTAACCTGCAGTCACTATAATCAGCATTTGGATAGACAAGATATCCATAATTCAATCTAATCAGACAACTCAAAACGAAGTAAATGAGGCTGTAATCATATTATAGGACATTTTAATTCGAGAGGACGCTACCGAGATACGTTACTTGAAGAAATGCCAAGTGAAAGAGAGAGAGGGTGGGAGAGAGAAAGACGTTTGGAGAGAGTTGTACCTGGAGAGCCTGGAGAGGTGAGAGAAGCGAACGACTTCGTCGTCGTGTCGGTAAGTGCTGGAGAAAGAGGAGGAAGGCCAGAGGATGGTGGTGATCGGGACCGGATCCGAGGGCACCAGCAGAACTTGCCTGCTAGAGTGCTAGTGCAAGACAGTCGACAGTCGAGGACTGTTGGTAAGAGAAAAGCTCGGAGCACCGCCGCGGTTGCGTGACGTCGCGTTTACAATGTGTCTGTGTTTTTAATCGATAATTAATCCAGATTTATTTCCAATGATATAACTTCCTTAAGCTCTTGTTTTGTCTTTTTGAGAATCCAACAAGTAGTTGAGCCGGTTACTAGTTTACTACACCTATATACGTCCAGTTTCCAAATATTCATCCGAGATCCTAAATGGCAAAAAGTGTTTTAAGGAAATTGAATAAAAATATTCATTTTAAATAAGAGGGAGTGAGGAAGAGTGTCCTGAAATTCAGAGTGCTAATTCCAGTGCTGGATTTAAAGAGAAATACGGATGGTCAACGTGAGTTTTGCAGTTCATAACTTTAAGCCTTTTGTGCCTTATTTTTTTACTTTTTCTCGTAAATAAATTTCTTTTTATGTTTTCAACTAGGCTACTTTCAATTAAAAAGTAGCATTAGCACGTTAAAGCATCCAGCCTAGACAAACTTTTAAGTTGGAAGTATTCTTCACGGAAATTCAAATTAATATAGAGCGAGATGACATTACAATTTCTGAGCATCACGTATAGTAATCCCAATTTGACAGTAATCAAGTACAAAAAAAATTCAAATATGTAAATTCATCTAAACAGTTGGAAGCATTATGAAAACTTTTGATTATCCAAACTAAAGAGCATTATTAGCATTATTTGCGTCATTATCAAAAATAGAAAGAATCCAAGGTTCGAGGCATTTAAATGTACTTTAAAGCATTCAAAAATAGCCTTAAAGTTCGAATCCCCAGTTTAAAAAGAATCCAGCTTCTCCAGTTTATTCGCAGTTTTCGAAACATTAACATTTTCATTCATGTCTAGTTGGAAAGCATTGCAATTTCACAGTAGACTCAGTACAAGTAAAATCTCAACAAAATTTCGCTTTTGTTACGTCCAAAAAAGTTTTATGGAACTCGCCAACATTTTTTTGGAACTAACAAAATTTGCTGCACAAATACTAAGAAAACTTTTTTGTTTGTCCAACAAAGTTTTCTTATTTTTTATAATTTATTCTAATTCTATTATTGAATTGTAAAGTAATGATTTACAATACTCATTTATGCCTGACAAAATATCGTAGGATGACATTGATTTCTGAATATTATTGATGTTAGAGATGCCTATTAGTAAATATGTCAAGGACGATATGATCCAACATAATTCCTTTCGTTTACTTGCCTTACCAATTTTCTGCATTAAATTGAGAAAAATTTTTGATTTGGAGATACATGTAGTAGCAAAAAAATGTTGTTGTCTCAATCAAAATGTTGGTTCTTTTAACAAAAAACATTTTTCGTCGTTCAACAAATGATTTGTTGAAAAAACCAAATGCATATTAGGACAAAAAGATATTGCTTATTTGATAGCAAACAAATCGTTGTATTGTCCGAACCTACCATTTTCTCATTATAAAAGAGCCATTTCTATATAAATATCACTAAACAATCTTTTTTTTTTAAATATTCTCCTTAATTTTTCGATCAATCAATTATTATCCACATAAAGCATCTTGAAGGTATGTAGCAATTAGTATAATTCTGATTTTTCAATTTAAAAATCCACCACCCCGAAAGCTCTTTATATGGCCACGTGCCCCAATTATTATCTTGGGATAACGACTTGATTAATTATGTTATTAATTACTATTTGCTTGAATTTCTCCTTAAAAAAATTGATGCACTTCTATGTTTCCGCTTTTTGATTTTAATCATCTAATGGGTTCGATGGCTTTGATTATCGCTATAATAAGCTTGACATGCGTACACACGTGAATCCAGTAATTTATTGCTTATTGAGAAAGGAAAGTAATAATGAATCTATTTCAGTAAAAAATAACTTCTTATGGATCTAATTAGCGAAGTATTTATTGACCAGTATTGAAAAGTGAAAACTAAGAGTTATAAAAGCATGACTTTTACAATTAGCTAATGGCTTAAGACTTCATTAATTTGTTGCAAGAGTGGATAATGAAAGAAAGGAAAGATATTCTTCATATAATAGCAGGTTGCATTCTCTTTGCCGAAACACATATCAATCTTTTTCGTGAATACAAATGGGAAAGAAAATTTTTGTCATTGAAGTCTTGGTCTGCGTGTAAGAAATTAGGCAATCTAGATTCAATTCGCATACAAACTCTGATTGTATAGATACAAAACAATGATGAAATTAGAACGTGACAGTTTTCATCAAAATATATCCTAGAATAAATGAGTAAAATCATGCTTAAAAAAATATGATAGACGTTCTAAAACTAGAACTATTCGTATCGAAAAAATCCGGCCATCCATACCGAAATTTCGGTACGCGTAGCCGAGGCCTTATAAATATACCTATTTTTATAACATGGATATACTTCCGAATAGGTCACCCAAGAATATTGACTCGATACTTGGCCTAGAGGTTCCTTCTAGACCCTAGTTGAACAAACCGATAGGATTTTTGCCGCAGATCAATATAAATTAAGTTATTAATCATTTTGACTTTTCTTTTAAATTAGGTTTTTTCCAAAATCTCGAAAAATATGGTTTTTGGGGAAAAATGTTGTGCACAGAAGTTGGAGATCACATCGAAACACATATTTTTTATATTCATAATTTTTTTCTAAAGTTAATATTTTCCGAGAAAAATGACAAAAATAAATTCTGAGATTTTTTGTTTGAAAACGGGTCGCCGTTGGAAAAGGGGTTCGTCGTGAGTGGGTGGAAAGGGTGTGGTTCACATCCATTCACGCCGACTCCCTTTTCCAACGGCCAAAAAAAAACCACGCGTCTTAATCTTGGGCATTTTAAATTTAAATGGCCTACACCGCCTCCCACCACTCATGCCGACCCCTTTTCCAACAAAAAATCTGAAAATTCATTTTTGTCATTTTTCTCGAAAAATATCAATTTTAGAAAAAAGTATGGATATAAAAAATATGTGTTTCGACGAGTGCTACAACTGTTGTTGACAACATTTTTCTCCAAAATCAATATTTTTCGAGATTTTGAAAAAAATAATTTAAAAAAAAGTTAAAATTATTAATAACATTAATTTATATTGATCTGCGCCAAAAATCCTTTTAGTGCGTTAAACTAGGGTCTAAAAGGAACCCCTAGGCCAAGTATCAAATCAATATCCTTGGGTGACCTTTTCGGAAGTATATCCTATAACGTTTACGTCTGTTAGTTATTAAGGAAAAAGTAAGGTCTCAAAAAAATGCATTACAAATAAGTTTTAATTCAGGGTTGCTAAAAGATCTGGAAAATATATGGAATGTTTAAAAATCCTTTGCAGAATTTAGAAAAGGAATGGCATTTTTTTTAAAGTCTTAGAAAACCTGTAGTTTTATAAATTTCCCAACCTCTTGTGTTAACACGTAATTTTTCTTATAGAAGTTAGACTGGGAAATTAAAAAATATCTAGGTTCAAATTTTACTCAATTATGGCCGCAAAAATAGTTTAGATCAAATTAAGTTCTTTTTTACATTTGTTGCAAATGCAAAAAAATTCACTTTTAAAAATTTTAAATATAAGCTCTAAAGTTGATAATTTCATGAAGAAATTTGAAAGCCTTAAATTTAAAAAAAATGGATGGAACGTTCTGCATTGGAGCGTTATAAATTGAAAGCGATCCTGAAAGTTTTGAAATAGAAAACTTAAAAATGTGTACCATTTTAATTTGAAAACATCCATAGTTATACAATTTTAAATTCAACACATTCCAAATTGTATAATTTCTCAATAAAGCATTATCAACTAGACAATTTTAAATTATAATAGCCTTTGAAAATTGAGGAATTTTTAATTTCATGAGTCCTCCATGATTATAAGATTGTATTTTTAATTTCAAGCAATAATAGTTAAAATATGTTAAAGTTCAAGACGTTCAAAATATTTCAAATATCGTAGGTACAGTCACAAATTGAAAGTCTTAATAGTTGAGCAATTTTACGTTTGAATTGTTCACAATTAAATAATTTGAAATTGAAAGTGTTCACAATTGCATAATTTTGAATCAAAATTGTTTAAAATTTATTGAATAGTAAGGAAAGCTGCAATAATTGAATAATTTTAGGGTGTAAGATTCAAATATTTGAATTCAGATTGTCCATCGATTTGAAATTAAAACGTCCAAAATTGATTGTCAATTTTGTCATAAATAAATAAATTTCCAATCGACTCATTTATATTGTGATAATATTGTAAATACCTGTGTCCAATAAATTATAAACCAGTATGAAATAGAATTAATCTTGTAAAACATAAAAAAATCTGAATTTGGAGTTGAACGAAAAAAAAGTACTATGAAATATAAAAAACCAGTGGAGGATAGGGTTTTGTAGGATCGCAATGTAGGCGAATTTATTCCCCTCTCTCAGAGACAGAAATTTAAACAGTTTTGTTCGAGAGAAATTCAATTTACAAAAAGCTGAATTTAAAAGCTATTCCATGTTAAAAACCTTCAAATTAGAAAAATTTCAATATTCTGGGAATTAATATTTGAATGTAATACAAAATAAATAGTTTGAAATTTTTGAAAAAAATTTGAAAAAAGGGTTTCAAACCTAATTTATTTTTATCTAATTTTCAAATAGAAAGGCTTGCAGTTGAAAAATATACAGAAATTGATTAAGTTTATTGTAATTGATGAAATTTGCGAATTTATCGAGGATTAGAGTTTAAACGTTTTCGTGTTTAAGAAAAATTACCATTAGAAATATTTGAAATTTAAAAGCCATTTAGAATTTCAAATCTTGAATAACAGTCCAGTCAATGAGGAACAAATTACACTAAAAAAAAAAATATGGAAAAGTATAATTTTTTTCACAGATACGTTGGGGATGGCTTCATAAAGATACTGTAAAAAGTCCCCAACCATATGTGTACGGCAACGGCCGCCATGTTGGAAAGTGTTAAATAATAGCATGTTTTTCAAAATAACTCAAGAACGGTTGATTCTAGGTCGAATATGGTTATGTTAAATAATGTTCACAATTTTATAGTGCACAAAAAAGGTATGAACTGTTGTAGACGTATTATCAACGGCTACGCTATAAAATTGGATTAACTGTACAATTGTGCGATTTCTGAACAAATAAAATTAAAGCTGAAAATATCGGAAATAGATGAGGCGATTTGTACTAAAGCACATGCACATTCTCATAGCGCGCTTCGCGCGCGGCTCGCAAGTTTGAGCGCGCCTAGGGCGCGCGACTGTTGATCTCGCGCTTCGCGCTCGATTTTGTATTCCCCTCGCGCTACGCGCTCGGGCGTATTTACATCGCGCTTTACGCTCAGCTCCTCTAGATTTTTGGACTTCGTGTTCGACTTCGATGAAAAGAAAAGGTTTGTTTGCAAATCTTATAAAATTATCAAAACCTCTACATATTAAGTGATTGTTAAATTTGTTTTTATTTTAGACTGAAAAGGAACTTTATTTACTCAAGGTTCTATCGACCTTAAGGAACACATTCTCATCCAGACACTCGCGCTTCGCGCTCGATATTTGATTTGAAAATCATTTGAACCTAGCGTTACACGCTCGGTTCTGTGCACCGTATGATAGAAACAAAAAAGTTTGAGCGCACTTACGGCGTGCGATTTGGTAAATACACTGAGCGCGCACTTTGTGCTTCGTGTTATATGTTCTTCATATACAAATTACTAAATTTGTATTTGATTTCAAATGAAAAGTAATGATATAATTTCGGCGACAAATTTTATTAGTTAACATTTTATTTTAGCTTGTGCCGTTTTTCAAAAAAGTTAATTTTTTTCATTTTGAATATATTCTTACAACAAAAATTGATTACAGGTTTGTAAATCTTTTTTGAATGCACAATTTTTGTTCATTTATCTGTTTTCGTACCTTGCATTGTTTTTTCAAAAATTTGATTTTTTTTACTGTCAATGTTATTTTCACGAATAAAAAAAACTACGCATCCTATCGAAACATGATTCACAACAAATTTGTACCTCTTCCTTGGATGAACAAATTTTGTTTCTGTCATTTTTTTTCGTAGCTCGTGTTATTCGTCTAAAAATTTGATTTTTCTATTATCAATGCTGTTTTTTACGAATAAAACAAAAACTACGCGTCATATCAAAAAGTGAATAATCACAAATTTGTAGATCTTTTTTAGGTGCACAATTTTTGTAGAATGATCTTTTCTCGTATCTTGCATAGTTTGACAGCAAAATGGAATTTTTGATTTTTCATTATTTTTTTGTGCAATCAAAATTTGGATTTTTACATTCTCATTCTAATGAGAAGGTATTGGTTTTATGTAAAATTTGACATAGTCGGTTTTCATCAAATCTCCACGTTTTGAGACCCCCTGAGCTAGAAAAAACGATTTTTACCAAGGTGTCTGTCTGTCTGTCTGTAGCCACGATAGCTTTCGAAAAAATGATCAGATTTGATTGAGCTTTGGCACAATTTTTTTTGGCCGCGCGCCCTAGGCGCGCTCAAACTTGCGAGCGAAGCGAGCCGCGCGCGATGAGAATGTGCCCGCGAATCGGGCAAATTTTTTATTTTTCAAAAATTCAAAAAGTTGTTATGAAAATATTATAGGATGTTCAAAAAGCAACGTTTTTCTCCTCATGACTTTTTTCCATATCGTGCGTTTTTCGGCTTCAAATGTTCATTTTCATTTGTTTTTTGGAATTTTGAAAATGGTATAACTCCAGTAATTTTTTTTATCACGAAAAGTCATTAGGATATTCTGTTCGTCATTTTGCGTACTACTAATAACCGTACATAGAATTTTCAAATCTTCAAAAAAAGTGGTCTCAAAAATTTTCAAAATGTGCTCACTTTTTGAATTTTCATCCAAAATAGCTGGTTAACGAACTCGTTCTTTCTTTCTAGGCCATAAAAAGTGTGCCAAAGCTTAATCAAATCTGATCATTTTTTCAAAAGTTATCGTGGCTATAGATAGACAGACTACAGACAGACACCTTGGTAAAAATCGTTTTTTTTTTTACTCAGGAGGTCTCAAAACGTGGAGATTTGATGAAAACCGACTATGTCAAATTTTACATAAAACCAATACCTTCTCATTAGAATGAGAATGTAAAAACGACCAACTCATTTGTATTAAAAATTATCAGTATAAAAGGAGCTCAACTTCACTGTACAATTTGATATGCTCAAGGAAATGCTTTTGAGATGAAACTTCTTTCAATTATTCCTCCATATTTGTACAATATATTTCCCAATTTTTAGGTCAAAATAATAATATTCAAGGCCCCTTTTAAATCATCAAACAAGTAAACTTCAAAATTGAAGCTATGATGCAGGCAGCATTTGTTTTGCTCACTTTTCCCAACAATATATCAGACCGAGGTAGCCGTTCTTGCCCCCGCTCCAACCACCGTTGCTATCTGCATCATAGCTTCAATTTTGAAGTTTACTTGTTTGATGCTTTAAAAGAGGCCTTAAATATATTTATTTTGACCTAAAAATTGAGAAATATATTGTACAAATATGGAGGAACAATTGAAAGAAGTTTCCATCTCAAAAGCATTCCCTTAAGCATATCAAATTGTACACTGAACTTGAGCTCATTTTATACTGATAATTTTTAATGCAAATGAGTTAGTCATTTTTGTTTAAACAGAAACATGCGTTTGCTCCAGCACAAATCGCCTCATCCATTTCCAAAGTTCTTTCCAGGATATTTTCAGCTTTTATTTTATTGGTTCAGAAATCGCACAATTGTACAGTTAATCCAATTTTATAGCGTAGCCGTTGATAATACGTCTACAACAGTTAAAACCTTTTTTGTGCACTATAAAATTGTGAACATTATTTAACATAACCCTATTCGACCTAGAATCAACCGTTCTCGAGTTTTACAGTATCTTTATAAAGCCATCCCCAACGAATCTGCGAAAAAATTCTACTTTTCCGGATTTTTTTTCAATCTTTCATTGACTGGACTACAAGGATATGAAAGAAATTGATTGAAACTTCAAAGGAGGTGCCCAAAATGTACGGAAACTGCCTTTTAGTGAAGTTTCGGTTGAATGTTCGAGTTTATAATGTTTTTTCTGATGCTCGTCAAAAGTCCTAACGCGACAATTTTACCGAAAATTCTTTTCAACAATTACGTCATCATTGAAAATAATTTAATTTATTAAGTTTGACCAAGTTTAATTAGTTTCATTTATATAATGTCCTTAGGTTTTTTTAATAATATTTTTTCCCTTCCTTGCAAATCTCTTATTCTTTATTAGAATAAAGCTGTGAGTGTTTGGAATTTTTTTCAAACTTTGCCGGGAATGAATCTGGAAAAAACCTGGAAGAGACCTGGAATTTCGAAATAGAAATTCTGTAATGCGTAGCAATCCTGTTGATTGATTTCCGATATATTCAGGCGAAAGACGAAATCTTCGATTGATGATTGTCAACTGTCGTCCACCTCGTTATTAACGATTGAGAAGTATTTTCAAAAAGAAAATCGTTTGGCAATATCCCCTTAATATAGCAAATTAGTATGCTCGTAGCAATTTATGGCGATAGGCGGGTTCATCGCAGAGACAATGATGTATGGCCCTGAGTATTTTTACTTTCGATAGTTCACCCACGCCGGACTATTGTTGCGAGTATATTACTTCTTATGAAAGGGAATTCATCAACCTTCTTGTGGCTCATATGATGATGGTGGCGATGATGATGAGTAATAAGAAAAATGGAAGTAACTTGTATTTTTCGATTTATCATTAGGTTAAAAAGACAAGAATTAAATATAGTTTTCTTGCCATTGATATTGTATGTATATATAACAATATCCTTGTTGCAAATACTGCAATATTTCTAACTTTCATATTCCTTCCTGCATGCTTCCCTTGTAATTTAAAAAAAATGTTTAGCCTCCACTTTAATTATCTTTTTCGGAATTTAATAGAACCTCCAATGCTCTCGTTCATAATGAATCGCATCAGGAAATAAAATATTTTATTTAACTATAAATTATATGATACATATAGAAATTGGCAAACATATCAAGAATTTTTAATAGTAAGACAGATTCCAGCATTTTCAGTAAACAGGGAAATTGTATAAATCAGAGAAAACCCGGTTTCATTCCGGTGTCGACGGCAGATATATAGAACTGCTAAATGGAAACGTATTAATTACTGTAACGGAAGTTGGTTCATGAACATAAAGTGAAAAATATAAAATTGAAGCCCGTTAAGGAAAATATTTTCGCAAAAGAGTTTATGGTAAAATAGTTCATTACAAAAATGTGAATTGTAAATGTGATTCGTTATAATTATACAATATTATCATTAAAATTAATGTTCAAATCAAATATTAGATTTTATATGAATTTAAAATCTATATTACTCGGAAAAACAGTAAAAATAGATATTTATAAATTGAAGACTTTATAGCTTCAACTATTCAATCCTTTTATATATTATGTAGATACATATTTCCCTCCCGCTAATTTAATTAAAAACTGCTTGGATACAAAAGTGTAATTTACTAAAAATGGGGACATTTTCCTCTTATTCAGAGAGCTTCTGGTCACTAAACTTATTTAGAGAGCTCACTTTGTCCTTCTCAATATTCGGTGGCCTCAAAACACAGAAAATTCCATAATAGCCAGACGATATGCGCGTACGAGCATATAAAAACTTATAGGAATTTATCAGCAACTCTCACACTTTACATTCCGCGCCATTTCAAACCAAAGAATTTAACAACCTTGTAGAAAGTTCACTTTCCACTGACGTGCTAAAACTTTTCAGTTGCAATCTGAGCAAGCATTTACAATAAGTTTGATAGTTTTTCCTGTTCTGATGTTGAGAGTTCTGACTTGTTGAAAACATCCAGTTTTTACGTGATTTGGAAATTAGACAGTGGCTCATAGAAATCAGATATTCATTGATTTACGTATGCATGTGGGTAGATAGTAATTTCACTTTTGTTTCTCGCTTACACGCAGACTTTAAGCCAAACTGGAATTGAAAAGAGACAGAAGATATTTTATTTTATTCACTTGGTTGAAAACAAATTCGATGAATTAAAATGTGTTACAAGAATCGAAAGAAATATTTAGGACAACTTTAGAATTTTTAATTTTACATAAAGTTAGGTTTAGATATGATTGTACAATTTTTTAGGGTTTGACAATTTTAAATCTAAAGCTCCTCTCATAGTTTAATAAGTACTTATCTCAAATTTTAAACTTCAAAATTATATACTATAATAGTATATATATATATATATTTATTTAACGAATAATTCTAATTATAAGATTAAAATTGCATAATCTGACATTTCAACCATTCAAAATTAAAATTACGATAATAGTCTATTTTTAAAATCGTTACAATTTGGGAATTGTAAATGTTCAAAATTTAACAATTTATTGGATGCATGAACCATTTGAAATTCTCGCGTGCAAAGTAAAAAAAGGTCTAAATTATGAAAGTGTTTTAAATTATCTTGAAATTTTAATCAGTGAAAAATGTGCTACACTATTGCCACACAAAATTATGCTACATTACCTAAGTGATATAAACCTGCCCAACTGTCCTGAAGCTTACCGTGCAATATTTCCTGACGAGCGGAAATTTTCTTGGTTGAACGAACCTTGCCTTATGCCTTAACCTTTCAGTGCAATATTTCGAACTTTGCATTGCCAGTTTCAGGAAATCTTCACGGAATTTGTTGTGCTACTGTGGGTGATTTATTTCATTAACATATGTATATTTCTCACTGACTGAAATTTAGAGCTCGCAATTTAGAGTTCTGTAAGCATTCGAAATTGAATCATATTTCCACATTAAGGAGTTTCATGTGCAATTTAAAATTGCATTGTTAGCAGTCTCTGTCAGGCAACAATATTTTTTATTTACTTAAATAAATTGTATAAACAAATACGAATTTTAGTAAATTTTCAAATGGCAGATTTTCTTTTTTCAACGTAATCAATTTTAAAAGCAAAATCTTTCCTAAATGATATTTTATCAGAGACAACGGATTCATTCAATTTGAGAATTTTAAATTAGATTAAAATCAAATTCAAAATCCTATTTAACGTCCAATACTCAAGTTAATGTATAGAATTCCTGAAAATAAAAACAAGAATCCAACGACCAAATTTGAACAACCACCATAAAATGCTCCCATTGTAATTTGAAAAAAAAAATTCTTTTTCCTTGGACAAAAAATAAAAAAGAGGAAAGAAAAATGAGAAGGCAACCAAGTAATTCCCCTTCCTTCTCTTTTTTTATTTCTTTCGTCTTTTTTATTTTTATCATTTTCAAATCACAACACAAAAACATTCATAATATTTACCAACGTTTCGGCGCTCATACAGCACTCTTATCAAGGTAAGAAAAATTAGAGCAGGTAAGAACAGTGACGAACCAACGATGCTCCCTCCTTGACACCTGAGATCCAAGTGAGAAATGACCTCCAATCCAAGTCAGCTAAATTCAATTTAAGAATTTTAAATTAGATTAAAATCAAATTCAAAATCCTATTTAACGTCCAATGCTCAAGTTAATGTATAGAATTCCTGAAAATAAAAACAAGAATCCAACTACCAAATTTGGACAATTTTTATTATAAAAATAAAAAAGACGAAAGAAATAAAAAAAGAGTAGGAAGGGGAATTGGTTGGTTGCCTTCTCATTTTTCTTTCCTTTTTTTATTTTTTGTCCAAGGAAAAAGGAAATTTTTTTTTTTTCAAATTACAATAGAAGCATTTTATGGTGGTTGTCCAAATTTGGTCTGTAGATTCTTGTTTTTATTTTCAGGAATTCTATACATTAACTTGAGTATTGGACGTTAAATAGGATTTTGAATTTGATTTTAATCGAATTTAAAATTCTTAAATTGAATTTAGCAGCTGAGTGCTTTTATCATTATATATTATTTATCCAGAGAAGATAATTTCTTGTTAGTGATATAAATTAAACGCCTTTTAACTGCCACTTCGTGCTCCTGACAAACGCCGGAAATATGTGTAAGCACCTCCACATTATCCAGAGGGCAATTGCACAAAATGCGACTCGTGCCCGTATATAGGTATACACGTGTGCTTCATAAGAATTTCAAGATTTTTTTAGCGAATTTACAAGATTTTCAATGAATCCAAAAAATTTGTCTGACCTCAAGGTCAGTTGCTATTAAAGTATCCAATTTTAATACAGCTGACTTTATTCAACTAGCTCGGAATAAATTGTTCTAAATTCAAAATAAATTCAAAATTATTCAAAAGAATTTAGTTTAAATTCAAGAATATAAAGATTTCAGGAATAGGTGTATAGGTATACACCTACACTTGATGGCACAACAAGTAGGCAACGTTAACAATTAATTATAGCTATGAGGTAGCTAAAGGGCTGATATCCGATATGGCTCTCAATCCTCATTCAAAACAATAGATACCATATTAAATGGCAATTTGGACTTAATTCTTAACGCCGTAATCAAATTTAATGAATTTAATCGAATCTGGTCTGACTCAATAAAGAAAATAATCATGGAATTAAATAATTGATCCCTTCTTACCAAGGTAGGAAAAAGATTGCACAGCCGCACCCACTGTAAAAAACATGCCTACGGAGTAGTAAACTCCTAACGTCCTTGAACCAGCTATGCATATTTCACATCCCTAGCCTGAAGTGATCCTAATCCACTACCAACTAGTTCTTTAGACTTCTTCTTCTTCTCCTTATAAATAATAATTTGATAGTCTTTCTAGTCACTAGCCGTAGCAAGTGCGCCTAAGGAAGCAGGGCTGCATTTTAACGTCAATAAGAAAACGAGTAAAGTTGCCGATTTTTCAAAAGCTGTGTCGTAAATAACTGAATTTTAGTTTATTTTATTTTTAGAAATGGAAATGAACCATTTCCAACCTTATGTCCTTTATTTGCTAATCAGAAAAAGTTTTTTGTATTACTTTTATAGCATTAGGTGAGTTTTCTAGCAAAGTTACTTGAGAAATATACCGTTATTATTTTTTTAACCACACCTAAAAGTGCCTCGTTCCGTCCCGTATGACACTTTCCATTAAAAGTAAAATTTCGCTTATTTCTGTTTCACAATTTTATATATATATATATATATATATATATATATATATATACATATATATATATATTAAAATCTTAAAGTATAATACATCAGTTACCTAAATAACTACTGGAAAAAACATCTAGTGTGTGATTTTGAGTAATGCTTGGCCTTTCTAAACAAATAAAAAATAGCTGAATACAGGTCTTAAAATTTCAACTCTTATTTACTCCGAATTTATTCAATATTGAGAGAAACTTTGTACAAAAAAGTTTGGTAACATTATTTTTGATATTAGTGCAAAGAACAGATACAAACAAATTATAGCCTACGATAAAATTGAGTGGCGCATCTTACCCCCTATGCCTATCTCGCTCCACGCTACCTTATTTCCGATGAAAAGAATTTTCAAAAAATTATTGATATTAAATTTAAACTATTATTAATATTTTTTATTTTAAATTTTTTCAAATAGCGAAATTAATTTAACTTTGTAGGACTCGCACAAATTAACATGGTAACTAATAGTATAACTGAAATGAATTTTGCTTTTGAATGTTAGATAGACAGGCGTGAAGGAAATAAAGGCGAAGGCCCTGACTACAATGGAATGTGTTTATCAAAGGCATGTTCCCAATTACAGTCTAAGTTAAAAAATTAATAAAATTCCAGGAGATTAGTACATTAATATTATAGAATGTCTGTGTTTATCAAAATGTCAGCGAGATGTCTTTTTTAATTTAAAAATAAGAAGGCGAAAAAGAAATACGTGAGATGGTCGGCAATTCGTGACGTCAAAGAATATCATTTGCCCTTAAAGAGTAAACTACCTATAATTATAAAGATTACAAGGAATCGTTGAAGGATCTTTGAGATAAATATAGCAAAAAAAGCGTTGAGCTAGAGGAAACCTAATGAATGGTCCGAAGGTGGCCAATTTGAGAAGTCGAATGGATAGGGAAGTGCGGATCCTTTCGAGAAACGGGGCCTATGCAGCTCAACTCCAATCTAATCTGATCCTGACAGCAGCAACCAAGACCAGTGCTTGGAGTTGAGGATATTGAACTCGAGGGCTGCTTCGAGTATCCTTCCTTCAGCGTTCAGCCGACACTAATTTCACCCTGCAGCGATCCTGCCCTTGCTCACCAACACTGCCGAGCAAAACCAGGCATTTCCTTGAAAGGGAATCGTTAAGGGTCTTTTTAGGTAGGGATTTTATAAACGACGTGCGTTTACACTTTGGTACATTATAGGCGTGCAGTCGCCTCCGCATCCTGGAGAAGGCACTAAAGTCACTCATCGAAATTGCATCCTTTGCCTGAGTACTTGCCTCAGAAAACTACTCAAGAAGTTACAAAAATTACAATATACGACCAATAAGCAGAAAAAATTACAAGAAAGATATACAGCTGCAGATAGGTATATAATTAAACTTGGCAAGGTCAGACTCAAGTTGTAAACTATATCCCAGACGAAAAATTTAAAGAAGGCCAAGCATTGTTTTAAGATTTTTATCAGATCAGAATTTTAAGACCATTTTATGTGAAGTGTTCCATGTTGAACAATTTCGAGTGGTAAAAGTCTCTCGAAATTACACAAGTTTCAAATTTTAAATTGGGGTCTCGATAGGGCGTAAAGATTAAAATTGAAGCATTAAGAATTAAACAAGTCTGAAGAAATATCGTGTTAAATGTGTGTTTCTTTGCAGTTTTTATTTAAATTTGCAGATTTGACTGAAATGCATTTAAAAAAGATTGTGATTTATTGATTGAATATCGTGACATTGCAAAAAGTAAAGTTAAAACATTCTAAATTTTTAATCATTTTTATCATAGTTTCACAAGGGAGCTCTAAAACCAATTTTTGTTAAATTAGAGGTGGTATTCAAGGTGTGTAAATCGATACAATATCTCGGTTGCTACACAGCAGGGAATTCCAGAAAGCCAGGAAATTCCAGAAAGTCAGGAAATTCCAGAAAGTCAGGGAATTTCAGAAAGACAGGGAACTTAAAACTGGCCAGGGAAAGTCAGGGAAAACCTTCCATCAGCAAATTTTTGATAAACTGAAGTTAAATTTATTATTATTATTTTGTTGAAAATTCAACAATTCTGTTGAAAAGTCATTCTTTCTGGTTGAAAATTGAACTTAAAATTCGTCTTTTTAGGTTAGAAATTCATCTATTTTGGTTGAAATTGCATCTTTTTGTGTTTAATAATGATAACTTTTTGGTTGAAAATTAACCTTATCGTTAACCTTATCGTTGAGAACTCATCTTTTTCGATTGAAGATTTAACTACTTGGAAACCTAGGTAGGAGTCCGCCACCGATTTTCTTCATTCTGACATATGTTGTAGTACTCAAAAAACTTAGCGACACCTGTTTTTTCTTATCTGCCCAAATCAGGTTTTTGAGGGAGAAAACCGCCCCCGAAAATTGGGATTTTGAATACGCAGTTAATTGTTTCTCATATAGCAGCGGTATCTTTCACAATGAAATCAACCAGAAAAATTGTCTCACAATGTATATGTATGTATACCATTAAGCCATTTCCCTTTCAGGGTAGGCGTGACACTACCTGATTCGGGTAGTGTTTCTAGGTGGATAGTTTTCTTGTAGTTATAAATAACTACAAGTTTGGGCTCACCACACCCATAATATGCCAACAGCACACAGTATTCTCGAATGGTCACCCATCCAAGTATTAACCGCGCCCAACGCTGCTTAACTTCAGTGATCTGACGAGAACTGGTTTTTTCAGCGTGGCATGGCCGTTGGCCATGAGAGATCGTTTGACAATGAGAGATCAAAAATGTGATTTTCTCAAAATTTCGAAAAATTTTTAGGGGGGTGAACTACCCCAAAATTATTTTGGATTACACAAAAATTGCCATACAGGAGTAAATTCAGGGCCAAAAAATTCGAAAAAATATATGTTGCTCGCGATAATTAAATAAAGTTTACGTGTTTTTGCATTTTCGCGAAAAATTATTTTCTAGGGGGTAACCACTCTTAAGTACATTTTATTATGTTTCTCTAAAATAAAGTTGCTTTTCCGAATAAAGCCAGTTAGAAAAATGTTTTTATAGTGAGACATGAAAGATGTGATTTTCTCAAATTTTTCCAATAATTACTACCCCAAAATTATTTTTGATTACACAAAATCACCACAAGTGCAGTTCACTGTAATTCTATATTCGTACCGAATGAACTATACGGTAGCGAAACATGGACATGTCAAGAAAAGGACAGGAGTAAAATTAACGCGATCGGCATGAGACCTCTGCGCATAATATGCGGGAAAACACTGATGGATAAAGTCCGAAACGAGACAATCCTCAAAGAATGTGGTGCAAAAGAGACAATAGTTGACACATGGGAAAGAAATCAGTTAAGATGGTTCGGTCATCTTGAAAGAATGAAAGATGAGCGACTGACCAAACAAGTATACAAAGGTAAAGTAAATGGCAGAATGCCTAGAGGTAGACCGCCGAAAGAATGGTTAGAATCCGTAAATGAGACATTAATCCGAAGAGACGTAAGAAGCCATAGAAACACAAGAGCCTGCATGAAAAAATGCATGGACGTGAAGGAAGCTAGAGTAGTAGCCAGGACAGAAAAGTGTGGCGACAAATAGTTTGTAAACAGAGTGACAATAGAATGAATGAAGCCTGAAACAAAGACCTTGGATTCTAATGGGCCCAAGTGGGGAACCATACATAACAATTTTGTCAGGCTCTTCACTTGGGGTGATCGCTAGAGAGATTGATCAGCAACCTGGGTCGGAGCAGTGTTGCGGAATAAACGTGTCATTTGAATAAATGACACGAGAATTCCAGATCAATCTAAACCATATATACCTAACACCTATATACCTATTTACTTTACACCTATATACCTATCTAACTTGTACCTATATACTATATACCAATGCACCCATATACCCAATACTATTTTCCAACCGAGCAAGTCACGCCTACCCCGAAAGGGAAATGGCTTAATGGTATAATAATAAATAATAAGGAACTTCCATTACATGATTTTACATTATCAGAAGTAGGCCTTACATTGGGAAGCATTTATTTCAAATGTAATTTGAGTGTATGTATATTTTAAATGCATTATACTGCAGAATATTTTTAAGCGTTAGAAAAATGTGAACGTGATTATAATAACAAATAGATTTATAAGACCAGCAAGCATTATCATACTTCATTATTCATTGTATGTAGTACAATAATGATGCTCTTCGAAGAAATGTTCGAAACACAAGGATTTTTTGCACCAGGAACATCTAATAAGGGCTACATTTTCACATCCTTGAACTTCACACAATGTGTTGGAAAATGTCTTCAAGGAAAAATCTACTGTATCCTCAAATTCTCCTGGTTTTTCTGTGACGTAGCTACTTCTAAACCAGGAGTATTCAAAAAGGTTGTGATGCCTTGGTGATGACAGTTGAGTATGTACTAAAGACGAAAACACATCAACTTTATTTAATTATCGCTAGCTACATATATTATTTTCAAATTGTTTGGCCTGAATTTACTCTTGTATGGCAACTTTTCTGTAATCAAAAATAATGTTGGGGTAGTTCACCCACCTAAAAATTTTTCAAAAAATTTGTACATATCATATTTTGGATCTCTCATTCTACGGAAATTTGCCCAATTGGTTTTGTTTTAAAAAGCTGCTTTATTTCAGAGAAACATAATAAAATGTACTTAAGGATGGTTAGCCCCTAGAAAATAATATTTCGTGAAAATGCAAAAACACGTGAACTTTATTTAATTATCGCGAGCAACATATTTTTTTCCAAATTTTTTGTCCTGAATTTACTCCTGTTTGGCAATTTTTTGTGTAATCAAAAATAATTCTGGGGTAGTTCACCCCCTAAAAAATTTTCGAAAAATTTGAGAAAATCACATTTTTGATAGAATTATAACTGCGTATTTAAAGACCCATTTTCCGGGGGCCGCTTTTCACCCCCCCCAAACCCCGATTTGGGCAGATATGAAAAAACACGTGTCGCTTAGTTTTCCGAGTACTACAACATAATATGTTAGAATGAAGAAAAGCAGAGGCGGACACCAACCAAGTTTCCTTTTAGTTTAAAGTGGAACTACATTGTTAAACATTCTTTTTTTCTGGCTGATGATTCATTATTCCTGCCAAAAACCGTATTTTTCTTCAAAATTAACATATTTTGTTGAAAATTATTTCTTTTGCTTAAAAATTAATTTTTTCAACCGAAAATTAAACTATTCCATGTTTGGTTGAAAATGTATCTTTTTTTTTGAGGTTTCAACTATTTTGTTGCAAATTTGTCTTTTTTTTTGGTAGAAGAGTAATCTCGTCAGTTGAAACATCATATTTTTGGTTGAAAATTAGTTTTTCTGTTGAATATATATTTTTCTGACTAAAAATTTATCTTTTTGAGTTGAAAACTCAACTACTTGGTTCAAAATTAATGTATTTTATGTATATCTTATTATTATCAAACAAAAATTTGCATATCTTCAAAAAATTTGCATTTTTTTGGTTACCTATAAGAATAATATTTTTATTTTTGAGTATAGCAATACTGTCGGGGGAATGGTCCAAACGTACACATGAAGATTGCTTCATTGTAAAAGCCTAAATTTTGTACAATATTGAATTTTTGATTTTGAAATTATTCTACACTAAAATCGGAAATTGTCGGTACGATCAGAGAAAGTACTTCCAAAAATCACTGCTGATATATTTTTTACCTTTCGGAGAGAATATACTGCGTGAGAAGTTTAAGGAGAAAATTTGCGAATTTCTCGAATTTTGTACCTCGTCTTCAAACTTGTGGCATGACCTAGGAAAGTTGTAGCAAAAATATCAAATTCATACCAATTAGTCTTTGAAGTCTTATCTTTAATTTAAGCCAATAAAACCTAAAAAATCAAAGTCAGCTGTGATATTTAATGGTACTTTCGCTGATCGTACCGTCAATTTCCGACTGTAGTGTAGTTGAACGTGTAATTGTAAATTTTAAATGCTCTAAATTTAGAATCGCCCCGCATTAGATTCGATAATCTAAAGATTGTCTTTGAGCACTTCAAATTATAAAGTTTTGATCTTTGAAGTTTTGAATTTGAAAATGTATATAACCGAGAAAATGATTTGAAAACCGGGAAGTTATCATAGATCAGGAGTTTTTTACTGAGACATGAATGGCCACTCTGAGTTGGCCTTATATATGCCAACTTTAATTCTTTGTAAAACTGCGACCGAATAAAAATTTACATAAAATAAGAATACTTGAAGATGTGATATCCGATAAGTCAGTGTAATTCAAAAGAAAGTTGAGAATATATTTAGATTTTACAAATTACGACAAAAGTGTTCTCGCCATAAGATTATCCAATGCATAGAAAATATTTAGAAAGGTGCATGAAAATTACATAAGTGTTTTCATTTTTCATGGACCAGACGTTGTGCTGGATTCCTGGTAAAATATGACGGAAGAAAATCAGCAATCGCATAAATGCATTGAGGGTTATCAACAGAAAGCAAAGATACAGGCACTGTGGATGCGAGACATAAAGTTTTCAAAGCAGGGAGAGAAAGTGGCTCTAACGAGTGGAACGCACTTGAGTTTGCGAATTATTCATAATTTCCAATTACCGTCATTTTCTCGTCGCGCTATTCGGCTCGTGACCGCATCTCGACCGTGCCGAGCTGCCACGTGACCGATGGGACGGTTCTTTATTCCCCCTAGACTTCGATCATAATTTATAGATCTTAGACTTAGACTATCCGACTTCCTGACTTCCGGTTCCGATCGTCTTTATCGTCAAGTTCTTGTCCTTCTTTTAGGTAAATCAGAGAGTCTCTTATTATAAAATTCTTGATAATGTCCTGATAATAAAGTATAGTAGTCTATGAGTTGTATATGTAATAGATAGTTCGTTTTTTATATATTCAGACTTCTTTCCAGTTTTACATATTTACAAGAATTATTGTGTATGAAATATTGCAATAATATTCAGTTATTCGAAATTACCTTACTGTCTGCGTAATTTTATTATAGTAAATAAAATATGGCGGAAGCATATTCGTATTTTTCTAAATATATGATACGGCGATACCACGCTGAAAAAACCAGTTCTCGACAGATCACTGAAGTTAAGCAGCGTTGGGCGTGGTTAGTACTTGGATGGGTGACCATTCGAGAATACTGCGTGCTGTTGGCCCACCGTGGGTGTGGTGAGCCCACACTTGTAGTTATTTACTACAAGAAACTATCCACCTAGAAACACTACCCGAATCGGGTATGTCACGCCTACCCTGAAAGGGAAATAGCTTAATGGTATACTATGAAAGAAACAAAAATGCAAACAAGTTACTTTTCCGTTTTTAAACACAAAAGGTTTTCATATTTTATTTATTATTACGAAAAGAATTATAAGTCAACAATATCGTATAACTAAAAATTTTAGATACTTTTCGTAGACCTTTTGGAACAATTTTCAAAATGTAGATTATTAATTTAATTTTTATAAATTGAATTCAATTTGTGATTTCAGAGAATTAAAATCGAAAATAGGAACATAAAAGTAACGTAGCAACAGAGTGAAAATGTTGAACAGTTTTACTTGATTCTTCTTGTGAGGCCCATTGTTTTCTGGTTTGCAAGGGGAGTGAGAAGAATAAAAAAAAAATCTGCCCGCTTCGCGGGCACATTCTCATCGCGCGCTTCGCGCGCGGCTCGCTTCGCTCGCAAGTTTGAGCGCGCCTAGGGCGCGCAACTGTTGGATCTCGCGCTTCGCGCTCGATCATATATTTATCTCGCGCTTCGCGCTCGATTATGTATTCACCTCGCGCTACGCGCTCGGGCGTATCTACATCGCGCTTTACGCTCGGTTGCTCTAGATTTTTCAACTTCGTGTTCGACTTCGATGAAAAGAAAAAGTTTGTTTGCAAATATTAGAAAATTATCAAAACCTCTACATATTAAGTGATTGTTAAATTTGTTTTTATTTTAGACTGAAAAGGAACTTCATTTACTCAAGGTTCTATCGACCTTAAGGAACACATTCTCATCCAGACACTCGCGCTTCGCGCTCGATATTTGATTTTAAAATCATTTGAACCTTGCGTTCCACGCTCGGTTCTGTGCATTTGATTTTTTTATTTTCAATGCTGTTTTTTACGAATAAAACAAAAACTACGCGTCATATCAAAAAGTGAATGATAAGAAATTTGTAGATCTTTTTTGGGTGCACAATTTTGGTGGAATGATCTTTTCTCGTATCTTGCATAGTTTCACAGCAAAATGGAATTTGTGATTATTTTTTTGTGCGATCAAAATTTTAATTTTAAATTTTTCAAAAAATTCAAAAAGTTGTTATGAAAATATTATAGGGCGTTCAAAAAGCAACGTTTTTCTCCTCTTGACTTTTTTTCATATCGTGCGTTTTTCGGCTTAAAATGTACATTTTCGTTTGTTTTTTGGAATTTTGAAAATGCTATAACTCCAGTAATTTTTGTTTTATCACGAAAAGTCATTAGAATATTTTGTTCGTCATTTTGCGTACTACTAATAACCATACATAGAATTTTTAAATCTTCAAAAAAAGTGGTCTCAAAAATTTTCAAAATGTGCTCACTTTTTGAATTTTCATCCAAAATAGCTGGTTAACGAACTCGTTCTCTATTTTTCGGCCATAAAAAAGTGTGCCAAAGCTCAATCAAATCTGATCATTTTTTCGAAAGTTATCGTGGCTACAGACAGACAGACAGACAGACAGACAGACAGACAGACAGACTGACAGACAGACAGACAGACAGACAGACTACAGACAGACAGACACCTTGGTAAAAACCGTTTTTTCTGGCTCAGGGGGTCTCAAAACGTGGAGATTTGATGAAAACCGACTATGTCAAATTTTACATAAAACCAATACCTTCTCATTAGAATGAGAATGTAAAAAAAATTTCCCATGACGAACAGCAAGCAAGTAAAAACTTTCAACTCCCAACTATAAAAATGGTTTCGGGACACAGCGTATTGTTTCAAAACTTTCATTCTTTTTTATTTGCCTAATTCTTGAGGAAAAAAAAACAGAAAATACCTGAGAATTTGAGTAAAAAACTAAGATTTTTCTCTTGCGGTTTTATCAAAATGCAGATGAAAGCCTGATGAATTTTTAAGAAATAAAATTTCATAAACAAATTAACATAAAAGGACATCTCTAGGTTCATCGAATTTCAGTGAACCTAGCCGCCCTTTCTAGTATCTCTGCAAATATTTTTTCTAGGCTCACCGAATTTAGGTGAAGCTAGACACGGACCTTTATAAATTGTTTTGAAGATTATAGAATTTTGAGATTCGATAACTTGTGAAATTGAACAACTAAACAGCCTTCAATTATATGAACGGTTAAAAAAAAAATTATTTAAGTCATGAGTACAGGAATTTAGGTATAAATGTTATACGTTCTAAGTTAGTACAAGTGAAAATCAAGTGGGAATAAGTGAAGGCACTAAAATTCCAGTCGTTATTCACTGATTTTTAAGAAAAAAAAATACTGAAGTTTCAATGAATTTTCACTGATGGTACTCTTGAATAACGAATCACTGATTTTCAGTGACATGATTTTTCAACTTTTTCGTTATCAGAAAATTATGAATTGTCCTCGGAAGGGACACCTTAATTTGAATCAGTGGAATAATTCAGTGACCATCAGTGACTATAGTAAGCAGGTTATCGGTAGAGCAGGGTCCATCCTAACGAATGAAAACATATCAAAAAAAGCAAAAATGGCCATAAAAGGACAGGAGTAAAATTAACGCGATCGGCATGAAACCTCTGCGAATAATATGCGGGAAAACACTAATGGACAAAGTCCGAAACGAGACAATCCTCAAAGAATGTGGTACAGGAGAGACACTAGTTGACACATGGGAAAGAAATCAGTTAAGAAGGTTCGGTCATCTTGAAAGAATGAAAGATGAACGACTGACCAAACAAGTGTATAAAGGTAAAGTAAATGGCAGAATGCCCAGAGGTAGACCGCCGAAAGAATGGTTAGAATCTGTAAATGAGACATTAATCCGAAGAGACATAAGAAGCCATAGAAACACAAGAGCTTGCATGAAAAAATGCATGGACGTGAAGGAAGCTAGAGTAGTATGCCAGGACAGAAAAGTGTGGCGACAAATAGCTTGTAAACAGAGTGACAATAGAGTGAATGAAGCCTGAAACAAAGACCTTGGATACTAATGGGCCCAAGTGGGGAACCATACATAACAATTTTGTGAGGCTCTTTACTTGGGGTGATCACTAGAGAGATTGATCAGCAACCTGGGTCGGAGCAGTGTTGCGGAATAAACGTGCCATTTGAATAAATAACACGAGAATTCCAGATCAATCTAAAATATCTATACCTAACACCTATATACATATCTACCTCATACCTATATACCTACCTACTCTATACCTAAATACCCATATACACACTACTACTTTCCAACCGAGCAAGTCACGCCTACCCCGAAAGGGAAATGGCTTAATGGTATAATACAATACCAGAATTATGCTTTTACATTCTCATCAATAATGATTGAGAAAGTATTAGCATTGTCCGAAATTTCACACTTTAGTTTTTCAACGGATCTCCACGTTTTGAGACCCCCTGAAGCGGAAAATCAAGTTTTGTCAATGGCGTATGTCTCTGTATGTCTGTCTGTCCATCCGTAAGCATGATAACTCTCGAAAAAATGAATGGATCAAATCGTGCTTTGGCACACTTTTTTGTTTCCTTAAAGAAAGGACGAGTTCGTTAACCAGCATTCCTTGACCAGCGGTTTTATCCATCGAAAATACTATTCAAAAATCGAATATTCTATTTTCACGCCAAACGACGACAGAAACGTGAAAAAAGTTTGAAAGAAGAATTAAAGGTTTTTAAAATATCTACAATTTTTTCCAACAATTTTTTAATAGAGCTCGTCTTTTTGGTTTTATGCATCGAAAATGAATAAGTCAAAAATTCTAATTTTAAGCCAAATGACGACAGATAAGTAAAAATGTTTAGAGAAAGAATTATAGCTTTTAAAAAGTCCTACAACATTTTTTAACACACGTTTTCATAGGACTTGTCATTTTGTTTTTATTTATCGAAAATACTAGGCAAAAAGTCGATAATGAAAATTTCGAACCAAACGACATGAGATACGGAAAAATTTGGTTGCGGGAAATTGCAGCTTTTAAAAAGTCCTACAATATATATATATATTTTTTTTTATATGACATGTCATTTTCGTTTTATTTATCGAAAAAATCGAAAATTGAAATGTTGAGCCAAACGAGGCGAAATACGGGGGAAAGCTTTTGGAGGAATTCCAGGATTTAGAAATTCCTACAACTTTTCTTTGAACCAATTTTTCACAGAACTCGTCCTTTTTTAATTTATGTATCGATATTTATGTGCAAAAATCGATAATTCCAATAGTACGCCGAAAGACAAGATATACGTACAAAGTCTGAAAGAAGTTTTTGTTTTATCCATCAAAAATGCTATGAAAATAAAAATTCTATTTTTAGAAAAACAATGCGAAATAGGGAAGAATGTACCTCAAAGCTTCAATGAGTATACTTCATTACATAGAAGATTCAGAGTATGGAGATGTATACAAAAACTGGGATCTAAAAAAGATGTTTTTGCTAAAGTTTCCATCAAGAATTCAATATAGAGTGTTCGTTTGGGCCTAAAATTCCGGGAATTTTTCCGGCTATATGCCTCTATACCGTTTAGAAGGGTTCTTTTCATGCGGACGCCTACATATGGGATAATATCTTGGCTAAAATTGGTAGGTATTATTTGTCAAAAATTTTATTGTTCCCAAAAATCATTACTTCCAAAAAGTAACAGAACTTTACTAGATTGGCGATAAAGCATACAAAAATACCCAGATAATTTAGACATTTTTGTATGCTTCATTAACAATTTAGTAAAGTTCTAGTAATTTTTGGGAAAAATGATATTTCAGAACAATGAAATTTTGAAAAAATTAATACTTACCAAAAAATAATTCAAAATTGGTAAAAGGTTTTATTACACTACGTAAATAATTGTTTTCATTAGTGCAAGATTATCTATTAGTGTCAATAATTGTTTATCACCTTTTCTTATAATCAATCGACGGAAATAATGTCAAAAAATTATTTTTGGCCCGAAAAAATTTGTATTCAATTTAGAGACCAACCAGAGTGCTTTTAAGATCAGAAATCTATCTTAAAGCTTAATTATATTGACTAGATCATAATTTCAGTTTTCCACAACCTGAATTGACCACAAAATCACCAGAAGCTATCATAAGTCACTGGATTTGAAAACCATTGTCAAAGCAAAAACATATTACTGATTACAATCGTCATATTTTGTTTCAAGGCGTATTTTCATCTAGTATTCGCTATTCGCCTCTCACCAGTTTTCGAATCTAGTGATTGCTAGTGATTTTTTTGTCATTCGAGATTATGGCAAACTGAAATATTATTTTTTAATCAATATCTGTCATCTATGTGCTAATGTGACCAAAGACTATTATCATTGTCCTATTTGATAGTCACTATGTTTTCGTGGTCAATTATTGTGTTTTTTGAAATTATTGTTAACTTCTTTAAATATAACATATCCATCCACTCTAACTGTTAACGGATAATACCGTAACACACTATGGCAATTTGAATTTTTAATTAATGTGTATTCAGGAATTTTGTTTTACAAATTGCAAAAATTGAAAAATTCCTTGAGTAGCCAGTCATACCGATTACCCTAATGGCCTAATAGAAATGCTTGATTACTAATGTAATTACTGATAAATAACTTCAACATATTTTAATTAGTAGTTTTTCGGTTATAATTCAGATATAGAAAGAATAATACAATATGGTACCTAAATGTGTACTTTTACTCTCTTGTTCTAAGACAAAATTTCGTTTTAATCTCCGTTTCTTGTAACGTGTGAATTTAAATAATGCGAGTGGAGCAACTTATTCTAAAACGAGTGTTGATGTAAGCTGGCTTTTGTTTTCAGAGTCGTCACTTTCTACTTGAAGTACTCCCTCTCGCCCTTGAGTTGCTTCTTTAAAAGTAAACTAATCCGATTCCAGCGACACTCGAAAGTTGAGTAGTAGGTAAATTCTGGTGTATTTCAGCGGTAAAGTCGACAATCGTTACCGTTTTAAAGTATGACAATGGAGAGGTGGCATAGTTCTCCGAGCTCCTACCGGTTTGTATTGTAAGTGCCCTCAGTTCCCAAGGACGCTGGTGAACCAAGCGTAAAACTAGTCCAACCGGTGGAGAGCACATGGTACTTACATTGGTACAGGTCTGTCTATCGGTTGCAAAAGATATACCTTAATTGTAAGACGAACAGCGGGTGGCTTTGTAAGAATTCTTTTAACCGAACCCTTAAATTACGCAATTTACCGTAATCGTTTCAGTTTAGTGCACCGTTTTTTGCTGCGCACTTCAGAAGCTGATCCAATTTTTTGAAACTTTTTTCCTTATTTCAAGGATATTCATCACGGTTAGACTCAATTGAGCTCAACCCGAAGGTGCTAGCACTTTGGATTTTTTATTTTGTTTCTGGTATGCATTACGATTATTTTAGAACCAGAAATAAAAAACTCCCTATATAGGGGAGAATCGGCGTAGTGCCGGCTTTTTATCTATGACTAATAATATTGCTGGTACATAGAAAACCACCGAATTCGGCGTACTTTTGAGGAGTGGCGGTTTACAGCGTATCGATGGAAATAGTGATATAAAATGTCGATTATAATGTCAGTGCTTCTACTAATAACTCCAAAGCAGACATTTAAAGACTAAACATACTAGAGAGGAAAAAATCTGCTCGCTGCAGTCACATTCTCATCACGCGCTCTTCGAGGGGCTCGCAAAGTTAAGCGCGCCTAGGACGCGCGTCTGTCGCGTCTCGCGCTCAGCTTAGTTCACAGTGAGTGCAGTTCCACCGACCAAGCTTCGGTGGCGTGGTGTCGCTTATACGTGAGTGGCGCAGCGTATCCAGTGGCTTAGAGGCGGAGGGGATACATAGGTTTGAAAGAGAAGGCGGATACCACTCTCGGACACCTCGCTTACTCCTGTGTATCCCCTCCACCTCCAAGGCGCAAGCTAGGCCGCGCCACTCACGTATAAGCAACGCCGCGCCGCCGAAGCTTGGTCGGTGGAACTGCACTCAGTGTAATGTATATACAGAAGCTGGCTTGCAAATATCACAAAACTGTCAAAACATCCATACTTTCGAAGAAATTGTTAAATTTATTTTGATTTTAAATTAAAAAGAAAATTAATTTGTTTAAGGCTCTATTATCCTTAAGGAACACTTTCTGATAACAATACCCGCGCTCGATTTTTTATATGGATTTTTAAAATTCGTTGATAAATTATATAATCACAATAGTTTATTGTATACGCATGTACTATAAAGTACCCAGCTAACCTGTTACCATCCTGAAAGGTTCCTGAATGATCACATGTTATCAGAGGAATTGTTACTTGTATCTCAGTCTCCTAGCAGGTAACGGCATAATCGCCGTAGTTTACTAGGTAGGCTTGTTTGCAACCGTTCCCTGTCAGACTAGTAACATGGCGGTAACAGCCGGCAGCGATCTTCATTTATACATATACATTTTGGGTCTAACCTCTATAATTTAATTTCTTTTTCGTAAGGGTTCAGCTGATAAATATCTGTTTTTTTATAAAAGCTTTGTTCACATATTATCTCCCTTTTCTGGAACTTATTTATCGTTTAATTATGTTCCTTTCCAACATTTTTGCAAAAATATTCATAATTATAATTCCGAAACGATGTATATTTTGAGGTTAAGCTGTCATTGCACGTTGCGTTTCCAAACATCACTTTGTTACAAGCATGTGATTACAATGGCGGGATAATGTTACCTGCTTCGCTTGTAATTTGTTACTAATTTGAGTGGGAAATATATTGTCACTGGGTGACCAGCATGGAAGTCACCAGTGACTGGTTTTTTTAATCTTGTTACAATGATGTGACTATTCGGACTAGTAACTGTGTTAGCTGGGGTATACATAGAACAAGATAAGCATTTCTTATAAGGTGTTTTAGACTACTTGATTAAAACTGGTGAATCAAAGCCAAACAGCAACGCTGGGAGTTTATTTTGTTGTCTGAGTGCTTTTATTAAACGCTTAGCGTTGAAGGTAGGATGGAAGCGATGGTACAAAAGGAGAATTCTGTAAAAGGTGCTCCAGAGTGCTTGACATAAACTGGTTGATCAGTGCCAAATTGCAACGCTGGGTATCGATTCTTTTGTCATGCGTTTGTGAATTAGCTATTTTTATCACCGATTCAGACAACCAAACGCCTCATGATAATAGAAATCGAATTAACGCGATTACATCGCATTGTTCGTCCGTGCAAATCTTTTTGTGCATAAATTTACCCGAGAGCAATGCAAAGGGAGAAAAAAAACTCTGTGATATATTCCACACTCCACAGGTAAAAATATGTATCCAAATCTGACTTTTAAATCGTCGTAGCACAAAAACTGTTCATAATTTGAGTTTTTGCCATAAGGATTTTTTGATCAGGATAGCATAAACTAAAAAATATCAAAAACTTTAAAAATTCCACAGGGACTTTTTTACCATGTATTATAAAGTTATTATTAATTTTAATTCTTTCTGACGTATCAAGTTCTTTTTAAATTGTTAGAATAAAAATTAGAATTGGAAATGTGTGCATGATAAACATATAACCTCATTTTTATTTTTGAGCAATTACTCAGAACGAAAGTATAGGAAAGTAGTGGTAAAAGTAAATGGGGTAAACGGGGTCAAGGTTTCATGGCTTTTTGCTTCTTTTGACTATTTACAAACAAACTGAAACGAACCTGCCCAATGCTGTACAATGTGACGAGTTGCAGCGTGTCCTTAGCCAGAAATTGCGAAAACTTTCTTTAAATTAAAATATTTCGAAAGTCTTCACTATATTGACACAGATTGAAAAAAAAAATTATTTAGTTTTTATTCCTGTGACTTTTAACATTTTAAGTTTATTTTTATTCTTGACTAATCACAAGAAAATTAAAATCTTTACTCACTTCACCATAAGCCAAGTGCTAATGTTAGCTACAATATTTCCATTCTCGCCATCAGGTATCCCAATTAAGGGTCGACGTGCATATGCTCAATTTAGTGAAAAATTTGCTAAAAAATACCAACGTAACTTTTGGATTCAATACAATAATGTATTTTCATTCGTATTGTTCTCATACTTTAAATTTTAAATAAAAACCCACAACATCTGTTGTATCCTACGTCGATCTCAACCGGAAAACTGGGAAACAGTGAAACGGCCCGGGATTGTTTAATTCTGAGTTAAAGAATAATTATTTATTCTAGGATAAAGTTATTCAAGGGAAAAATGAAATTTTCAATGCGATTGTGATCACTTATTAAAATTTTTATTTGATATCATATGAATTAACGTGAGGTTACGCGAGTTCGTTTTGAAATTCTTTATAATAACTATGATTCCAATGCGAAATCTTATACAGTTTCAAGCACTTCTAATAATAAATGGTTCAATTTTAAAATAATTGTAAAGTCGTGTAATTTTCAAGGCTAGAATTTGATAATTTTATTGTTTACATATCTACATTGGCTGGGTAAATGTTTACATTAAATATTTCCACCTTTTTATATCGTATGATTGATGCGTATAATATGAAAAAACTCGATATTTTCTAGAAAAGTTTATGAAGAATAATAGCAGTTATGAAAAAAGTTCATGTAGTTTAATGCGAAAGCATAGAGGAACCGAAGCAGGGCAAGACGACTTTCCATGAAAAAGGAGCGCTTCGTTTATCGCAGGAAATGGTGCAAGTCACCATCTTTGTTGGCGTTCCCCATTCGGGCTCCTCTTCGCTATCGTTGCACCGAAACCAATTTCAAATTGGTTTACTGTGGTCAACTGAAACTAGAACAGGCACACAAAATAAAGGATGATTGTAAATCGCTGGTAAAAGATGGTATTGCCCTCAGTATGGCCTGGGTTCGTTGACAGACAGAATGAGGCCATTTCATTGATTTACTCCACATGAAGCTCACAACATATTTCAGGCATTTTAAATGTGATTTGTCAACGTGAAATCATTTTTTCCGCGTAGAATTAAGCAATTTTAAATCTTTTATTTTCTAAATGCAGAATTTTTTATCTCAAAGATTTTCAAATTTAAATCCAACTGGACATTATATATTCAAAAAACTTTTAAAGACTTTACATTAAATTTTGTGTGCAATTTAGATGATACATGCATTTGACTGGGCACAGTCACCATTCAATAATTTTAAATTGAAACATTTGTAACTGGAAATATAAAAAATTTAGCATATAATGTGTGCAACAATTTGAATAAAACATACGCTAAAATCGCACATAATAAATGCTCAAATATGACATTTTTTTATAAAAATCAAGACTTCAGGAACGAAAAACTTGAAGTCTGGAATTGTTAAGGATTGGATGTATAATTTCAAGTTTAAAATGAAGATAATTTATAATTAGTATAAAAGCGTCTGCAAGGATAAAAATGAAGATCAGAAGAGTGTAAAGTACCTTGGCAATTATTACCGAACTCTAGTAATCATTGCCGAACTGCGTCATACTCTCTTCTTTTTGCCGAGGAATCAGTTGAAAAGGACCCATAATATAGTGAACTTTTGTTACAACGCTTTCTAGGCAATCAGCACAGTTCTTCTGATCTCCATTTTTCCCCGTGTAGCTGGCAAAATTCATTAAATTTTGACATTTTTCAATTCAGAAGTATAATACTTGAAAAATCAAAGCCATACACATAGAAGAACTTTTATTTTCAGGGCATAAAGCTTGAAAAATTTAATTACTATGCATTATTACCTGAGAGTTTTTCATTTCATTAAAAAAAACACACCAAATTTGGATCACTTTAAACTTTAAGTGCTGAGAATTCCACAATGTCAAATTGATGAATCTTAAAATTTTTTAAGTTCATTTCATAATAAATCGGAAGTTTTCAAAATATTGAACAATTTTAAGTTGGATGCAGTGAAAATTCGACACTTTCAAAATGAAACATTGAAATGTTTGAATATCAGAAATTTCAAAATAGGTAGGTTCAACACGCAAAAGCTTAACGACATTCTAATTAATATGGATAATTTTATATTAAATATCCAAAATTGATTAATTTCAAATGCTTTTTATTTAGTTTTAATATTCGCGATTCTCTTGCCTTATTAATACAATTTCCGCTCCTAATTACTCCCTAATTCTAATTTCTAATTAGCTTTGATTTCACAAATTCATTTAATTGTACAAATAAAGTTACACTTGGCCCAGTTCTTGCATCCTAGATTTTAGTATATGAATTACAAAATATTTGGTCAACCCAAAAAAAATGTTTGGTTAGTAAAATTTGTTTAATAATACCAAAAGTTTTGGCATTGGCTTAACCGAGTATAAATAGTTTGGTGGATTCAACTAAAAAATTTGGTTAAATTGGCAATTCGGTCAAATTAATAAAATCAATGAACCAAATGCAGTCAACCAAACGAGTTTCTTGAATATGAAGAACATTTTTTTTCTGATTGTATATTTAAGAAACATTTCGTTTAGCATATTTTAGTTAGTATAATTTATTCTCTACATCCCCCGTTATTTCGTGAAAAAAATGCAATTATATTATAGCATTTGTTTCCTATTATTAATGGATATTTTGAAAATATTTGAATAAACCCTCTGGCGCATTTGAAAATCACATTATAGTACACATGATCTCGAATAAAAAATTTGGTTTAAAAAGCTATATAATTGGTAAGGTTTGACAATTTGAATGCTTGATGAGACAACAGAGGATGTTTTAAAGAGTTGATTCCGTTAGAGTTTCTGCATTCAATTTCGATTCTCGCAAAGTCGATGAAAGGGAGTCGAATGCATTAAAAAAATTATTACATGTTGCCTTTGGGCAGATTGGGATTGGGAGTAAAGTGAAAAAATGGCACGGTGACCTGTACATAATAATGACAACCGGCACGCCTTGAAGCGGTATGCCAATAAGGAGTTCCTATTATACGCAGGCTTGATTGTCAGGAAGAAGATAGCTGACTTGCCTGGAACTCTAATTAGCAGCGAGAGGAGGTACTGACTTATTAGTCGCCTAATTGGTAGCTGTACCTAGTACACGGCGCGGTGTGGCGTTCGTAAAACGTTGGCAATATCGTCTCATTTCACGTTCCACTTTCTTTAATTGCTATTAGTGCTTCTGCACTCAGAAAAATATTTGGTTGAATGAACAAAATTTTGGTTGAATCAACCCTAGAATAGGGTTGCTGTATGGACAACAAAATATTTGGTTGACCCAAGACAATATTTTGTTATTAAAATTTGGTTGATTATACCATATATTTTCGTTAATCCAAGCAAATATTTTAGTTGAGCCAAATAAAACTTTTGGTTATTTCAAACAAATATTTGGTTCCATCCAAGAGAATATTTCAGTTATTTCAAGAAAGTACAGTGAAACTCTGAGATAGGGCCCCCTGATATAGATCTTCCGGGAATTGACGCCGCGCCGCGGGTATGAGTAAGAGGAGCTGCGGGTGGTGTGCGGTGTTCACTCAGGCGTGACGAAACAGGAGCGTTGCGGTAAGGCGCAGTACTCTAACGGCCTACCTTTGTAAATGCGTCATGATGTTGCGGTAGTTCACTCGAAGTGGGAAGCACACGCGTTTACATAGCGAATACGCACGATCCCGAGCTTGCATCGATCAGCTATGGGACTTGAATGCCAACTGAAGCCGATGGGACTGCTCGGATTATTTCGTGCGATCGAATCAGCCTGTCTTTGACATTGACAACAGGGTCATCTGACACGCGAGTATATACCGCGAAGTAGTATCTCGAAGTTGTTCGAGCAATGTTAATGAAAAAGAGCAGTGAATATCAATTCATTTTAATCAAAAATATTATACTACGTTTCAAAATTAATTATTTACTATAAGGTTTCTTGTTAATATTTTATTTGAAATTCAAATTTCTTCTCAATTGGTGGCACTGTCGTAGCTACCCAATAGTCTCTACGATTCGACAAAGAAAACAAGGAAGAAGTATTGGATAGACAGAGAGAGAGAGAGAGAGAGAGAGAGAGTATGATCGTTTTGAAACGAAAAGTAAGGTCATTGGAACACAATCGGATCGTCTCTGTCTATCTCACATGGTAGAAAGAGAGGTCCGATCAACTTCAGACATCTAAGTCCCACTGTAGTGTTTTGTAATGTCAAACTGTCAAGTGTTGACGTGAGAATAGTGAATAGTGTGTTTTTCGTCGACAATTAATCTATTATTTATGAAAGAGATTTTCTGTTAAATAACTTCTTCGAATGTCTGGTTATGAAACTGCGCACTCTGCGTTATGCACTATACAGAAAAGTGCGTGATTCCCACTTGAAGTGTTGACGTGAAGTGTTTTGGTGCAAAAGTGATTTGCTTTTGGATGCTGCCGGCTCCAAATGGTTTAATCGAGTGAGCGACAGAGTATCTGGAACGATTAGTCAAGAGGAAGCTCTCCTTTTCAACGAGATGCTCTACGGCTTGCAAACGTTTAAAGTACGTAAGCAGAAAAGAAATTTATTTAAACGAGTAATAACATACTTTCTTGCTCATATCCGTTAAATATTTAGTTTACCCTTGTCTCCGTATTAAAAAAACGATTTTCAAAATATTTCTTACCTAGCAGTAAAATCCACCGGACACAGTTCACACTTCCCTGACTATTGACATCCGGAGTGGAACGATGTCAGAGTAGTTCCCGCCCACCGTCAGCCCAAAAACCAGCTCAGTCTCAGAGTTTCAATGTATTTTTGCTAGTCTAAGAAAAATTTTGGTTGATTTAACCAAATCTTGTAGTTCACCTTACCATGAACCAAGCAAACAATATTATATAACTGTGATGTAACAGTTCTAGAACATAAAAAACAGGTTCTTTAACAGGATAAGAACTTACTTAGACCCTGGTCCGAGTAATGTCGTCTCCAAATGGACGTAGCAGTTCTGCAACGCTGTTACAAAACCATGTTCTGTCAGAGATCTGTAACAATTCTGGAATAGCGTTATATGTCAAAAAATATTGATGTGTAAATATCTTAGACCTCGATATGGGGAGTCCCGCCTGAGTTGAATGAAACCATGGCTCGAAAGTGTAATATAAGGCTCTGACACGCGTTGTGTCGTGTGTCAGAGACCAGAGGCTTGCTTCTCTTCACCCACTCAAAGGAGCCCATTCTTTCGACTTCGTACAGTACTCTTCTCCTCTCTCTCTCTCTCTCAGTTTATAATTATCAAAACTAGGGTGCTTGTTCAACCGATTGGAAAATAGATGTCTGGAAACTTTTGTACGACATTACATATAAGAGAAAATAAATTTTTATACTCCTGCATGTACGTGAGTTATTATTTGCTTTATGTAAGATTTCAATTTTAGTAAACGTTTACCGAAGATGTTTACACATAAATCTGTCTTGGGTTGTAGTTTAGAACGCACGTGATGTTTTTTTAGAACAATTTAGTAACAGGGTTACAGAGTAACCATGTTCTGTAATAGTGCCGTAACGCATATGTAACAGTGTTACGATGTGAACTTGCTCTGTGATCGTTCTATAACAATTCTGGAACAGCGTTATATGTCAAAAAATATTTTTAGAACAATTCAGGAACAGGGTTACAGAGTAACACTGTTCCTTCATAGTGCCGTAACTTAGTGCTGCACTTAGTTAATATTTTAAATAACCAAATTTCACGCACGGTCCCCTACACATATAATCGCACGCTCAAAACCGTTAAAAAATAGCAATCGCTGGGGATTCGAACCCTACATAAACTACTTAACCCGTATGTTCATAGCCGATGCCTTAGCCAATTGCGCTATGGAACCGCTTGAACGTTCGTGTGAAAATCTCGGCCATGCTTTTTGCTGAAAAAGCCAGCGTCATCTCAGGAATATATTCAATATTTTTTTATTTTAGACATATTTTGAGAAGATGGGTTTAAAAAATTGTAAGGTGCAAAGGGTATAGCTGGGTAAGCATGCAAAAAATGCCCCCAAAGGGAATAAAATGTTGAGTCGGCCATTTGAAAGCATAAAATCAAAGAAAAAATTTCCAACATTTCAAACCGTTAGCCGCCATATTGGATGAATTAGAGGGGGTAGCGTCCATTTTCGTTTTTATTTTTTTTTCTCTGTTTCTATCGTTAGAAAAAATCTGAAAAAATGTACAGTACTTATTTCAGACATTCGCAACGTGCGTGATTATCTTGAAAATTTTTTGACGGAAAATTCAAACTCAAAAAAAATTTCAATTTTTTGTTTTGTATTTTGTTTGTGATAAAACTCAAGTACTATCCCAGTTTTTTTACCACAGAATAGTCATCCAAAGAGCTATTATAGTGTATTTTTTCAGATTTTTAAATTTGGGGGATCTTAGTGTAAAAAATAAAAACTGTAATTTTCACGTATTCCAACTCCTGAGGCCCATTGATACCTGAATATATTCATATAATATGATTATATAAGTGTATTTATACATTATTAGATACATTACGTATACATAATGTATATATATTGTAACAGAAAAGATAAAATGATTATTCGTGGTACTATCATTTTTGAAATTTTTTCGAAGTGTTATTTATATATCGGATTTAGTTTCATATTGATTGAAAACTTAATCATCGTCACGTCATTATCCTCATTTATCACCGTTACACATTTTGTTTTACTGAATAAACTCATCAAAATTTCTGCCGGTTTGATGATTCTGGACAAATACAGGAAATTGTAAAAACCCGTTAAAAAGCTTATTAAATTACGCGTCGAATAAGCCCTCATAAAGATATTTTTGATATTTTGAAGAGAATATACCACGTGAGAAGTTTAAAAAAATGCAAGAATTTCTCGAATTTTTTACCTCTAATTTAGCTTGTGACACAGCCTAGGTCCTAAGGTCTTATCTTTAATTGAAGCCAATAAAACTTGAAAAATCTCCACGGGTTCTCGAGATAATTTAAAAATGTCCAAGTCTCAAACTTCAATTTTTATTCGGCGATTACTGCTGTCGAGCACGAAAGCGGTGATCGCCGAGAATTTCTCAGATTTTGTTTCTTAACTTCAACTCGTGTTGTGACTTACTATACTAATGAAAAAAAACTGAAACTGACAGGACGTAATCTGTGAAATCTCATCTTTAATTTAAGCCAATAAAATTTCAAAAATATTCACGGATTCCCAAGACATGACATAAAAATGTTCAAGCGTATCTGCTTCGCATCTCAGTCGGCGATCACCGCAGATGGCCAGACTTGCTGCTAAGGCGACTGAAATTCAGCACAGACATGCTTGGATGTTTTAAGTCGTATCTCGAGAACCCGTGAAGATTTTTGAAGTTTGATTGGTTTAAATTAAAGATAAGACCTTAAACACTGTATGATGTGAATGTGAGATTGTTGCTACACCTTTCCTAGGTCATGCCACAAGTTGAAGTCAGGGTACAAAATTCGAGAAATTCTTGCATTTTTTTAAAACTTCTCACGTAATTTAATAAACTTTTTAACGGGTTTTTGAAAAAAATTCTCGCTCTTGTTAGGAACGAGTAATCACGTTTCCAAGTCAGGAGTGATTTTTAATAGTACTTTCGCTGTTCGTACCGACAATTTCTGACGGTAGTGTACTATTTAGCTTATGGTCGATATTTGTCGAGAACCATCATACCGGCAGAAATTTTGAGCAATTTATTCACAAAAACAAAATGTGTAACTGTGATAAATGAGGACCTTTAAAAATGAAATGTTGTATTGTATTTATTTCTCCATTGTACATTCCTTCGTGTTTTACAATATTTGTATCCCTCATCATATAAACTTAAAATACATTGGTAACAATCGTCACCTATTACGAAACTAATTGGCCTTTCTCTCAAACGCCCTCGCGTATCCGGTAAGGATGGGGTTCGGTTTACCACTGAGCGTTTTGTGTACTAAGTCCTCACGAGCTTTCCCGGGTTTTCCCTCCGCCCATTCTTGGATCCCCTTCACCCATTTATTATCTATTACCCCATCTGCTCCTGCGCAATTCCAAATGTGCATAGCATTCTCCTCCTTAATCCCACAGAGCCTACAAGAAACATCTTCAAACCCTTTATTTCCAGATTTACCCATATTTCCACACCTAAGGTTTGCCCACTGTTCTTTAACTCCTCCACCTGTTATCTCGTCTTTCCAGTACTCCTCCCTACACGAAAGCTTTTTCCAGTTTTTATACACTTTGCAATATTTCGATCCCTCAATTTTTCTCTAATCTCCCTGCATTTCTTGTGCCAACCTAGGGGAAGGTGAGGTCATGGATTTGGTGCAACAGGATTTGGAGAAAAAGAAGGTCAGTGTGGGGGCCTCGTTAGTGGGGCCAGCAAAGTTTGGAGAGGAATGTGGGGAAGTTTTAATAAAATCTTTGAACGAGTGGTGGGACACGAAAGCTGGGAGGGAAATAGAAATTATGAAGAAACAGCTGGAGGAAGTAAGGAATGGCCTAGAGGAAATGAGAGAACGTGAGACGACTGCAGTCACAGCTCTGAGCAAAGCAAGGGATCGAGAGCAACGATACTTGGAAGAATTGACAGGAGCAAAAACTGGGCTAGCGAAGTTGAAAAATAGGCTGGAACAGCTCCGAGTGGCAAAGGAGGAGGAGGAAAATGCTTTAGAAGAGTCAGAGAACCAGAAGAGTTCGAATAATCAAGTCGACGACGGAGGGAACTTCATCTATCATTTTCCCCTAGACCACACAAATAAGGTTGATGTGATCGTTCCAAGACGAGGTGACAATGGACGACGAATGGAACTTGAGATGGATGACAGCATGCATGGACAGATTCCTGTGCGTCCGGAAGACTATGCTGGAGATGGCTGTGCCGGAGTGAGGAACTGGGCAATCAGATGTCTGTCAAGTCTCAACGAAAATGAGCTAGAGTGGGAGAAAAAAGAGAGGTTGGCTAGAAGAAACTACATAATCGTTAGAGGATTCATGTGCAGGGGGAGGAAGCTTGGAGAAGAGATCCGCGTGCATTTACTAGAGCTAACGGGTGTAAATATAATAATCAAGGACCTAAGACACATTGCAAGTGGCTCTCTAATTACACTACACTCGTAGGGAACAGAACGAATACTTATGGAAAACAAGCACAAGCTCGGGGCTACTAGAATCATCATAGAAGATGACTTGACGTGTAGAAAGAGGGAAGTTCAGATGAGGATAAGTGAGGAAGTGACGGCAGCAAGAAGATGGGCACAGGCGTGGGCGAGCTACATGAAATGGAGTATCAAGGATCGAAATTTTCATTGGAACGAGGATAAAGACCAAATGGGGCAGCTTTTTCGTCGAAGAAGACCTATTGGAGGGAGAGAGGGGGCCATTAAGGGGATGGTGTGAAATATTGCGGGAGGGTACAAGTTTAAGGAAGTGTGGGATTCTTTAAAGTGCTACGATGTTGTGAAAGTGCAGGGAACATGGATTGAAAAAGAAAAAGAGAGCGAATTTATGGAGTCGCTGGATAAGGATTTTGTATGGAGTTCCAAAGCAGCGGTAAGAAATAGCTATAAGGGAGAGCAAAGGGGAGGCAGCTTGTTGGAGTAGGCAAGGATGTGTGCGGAAATGTAAGAATGAAGGAATGGGAGTACGGAATGGTGATTAGTGCGGAAGGATTGAGAGAAGAGGGGAATAAGGTAAATATTGTCTCAATTTATAATAATATTCAGGTTAATGGCCAACAGCCATACCACGCTGAAAAAACCAGTTCTCATCAGATCACTGAAGTTAAGCAGCGTTGGGCGCGGTTAGTACTTGGATGGGTGACCATTCGAGAAAACTGAGTGCTGTTGGCACATCGTGGGTGTGGTGAGCCCACACTTGTAGTTATTTACTACAAGAAACTATCCACCTAGAAACACTACCCGAATCGGGTAGTGTCACGCCTACCCTGAAAGGGAAATGGCTTAATGGTATACTTAATAAGGCTGTAGGTAGTATTAAAAAGATATTGGATGGAATGCAAGAGAGAAACGAGAGTTATAATTGTGGGTGACTGGAACGCTAGAATAAGGGAGGAACAAGGGGGGAGCGAGATAGATTCTGATGCACCGACTAAAAATGTTTATAGGAAGCGAAAATCGGAAGATAAAACTGTAAACGCGAAAAGAATTAAATTATTTATTTGTTGTGAAGAATCGGGTCAACATTTTTCAGCTTCTTCCGCGTATTTTGGGAAAAAATCGCGATTTTCCCTATACTTTCAATGAAGATTTGTCCGTGGTAGCGGCCATACTTGCTTCGGCACAACTAGTGCGGCCATGCCCGCGGTGCCTTTTCCTTTCGTCAATAGCCTGGACATACCGATTCAAAGATTATTTACTTATTTTCAAAATTATAAACAGTAGAGTTGTAGGGAATGATTTCCCCGCAAGAATAAGCCATGATTTATTCAAATTCAACCCTTTACACAAGACCTCGAATATAAGGCCAGTTTCGGGGGTTGCCTCGCAGTGGCCGTTGCACTAAATTAGTCGTTGGAAACATAAACAGTCAGCGCCGTATGAACCACTTCTGTTGGCTTTTTCTTCCGCTTTTATCGCTCCCGCTTACTGCTCCCCCGTACTGCCCGCTTTTATCGCTCGCTACTGGTGGTGACGCATTGTTGACACTTCTTGTGCGCTGAGAAACTGCGTGGGCTAGCAGTTCTAGGAAGAACTAAATCAGTCGATCTTATATTGGAGTTCTTGTGTATTTTAATTTGGTAAGAAGCGATAGTAAGAAAAAATTCAAGTAGAAAAACTATTGTTAAAATAATTATTTTTTGTAAGTTTTTAACTTCTTTCATAAAAAATCATGTTTCTTTCATATGATATGGCTGATACTATCATTACAATTCTTAATATCGCAGATATTAAAATTAAATAGAGATTAAATAGAGACGATAAAAGAAGCTGCTTTTTCCATGCGATAATGTGAAATTTGTTGATTTTTTAAACAATTTTTTCATAAGAATTGTAACTTTTATGTAAGATGTGCATCAAATATTATTATTAACTAGCTTCCAAGACGCTTTAATGAGAAAAATGATTTTTTCCACGAAGAAATGTTCATTCGTACCATTTGTTTATACTATTTGTTATTAACAATGATAGAGATTAAATTTTCGCTAAAATTTTTTCTCACAATATTAATGCTGAGGTTTTATTAAGACAGTTAAGAGTAAGAAAGCTCTTACTCGAGTAAGAACTATTTGCAGTTGCGTATTTATGTAACAAATTGTTTATAACAATGGTTAATGCGAATATTAATTAAATATCAGTATCAACTTGCTTTCGACCGAACTCATTGAAAAACACAAAAAAATTTTGCGAATAAACGTTCCTTTGGGGCATTTGTTTAATATATTTCTCATAAGCAATTAAATATATTCTGTGCTGACAATTGAAATTTGTTAATAAAATTGTCTATAACAAAAGCAATTGTTGACTAGTGATAATAATTCATGACTAATTACATACAAAGCATGAGGCATTTTAGGTAAGAAGACAGTGTTTTAAACATTTGCGCATTATCCTGAAGTATTTTTTGATATAAATTATTTATAATAAATAACTTGTACATTCAATTAATTATGTATGTTTCTTATGTATATATGCATTAATCCTGACCAATAGCGATTTTATTTAAGCAATTATCTTTTAAATACAAAAACATATTTTTATATTTCATTGCACAAAAAATGTAATTGAAAAATCGAGTAGCCTGAGAATCTTAGAATTTGAATGCGGAAAATCTAGCATGCGAAAAATTCAACAAAAATGCAGCGTAAACGAAAATGCTACCCACTATTACGCGACTTTTACCAATTATTTTTCATTATTATGTGTCATCACGCAATATTACGCGTTGTTACTCTTTATGTTGAAATCCGCTGTGAAAAAATTAGGTTCCTTCAACAATATACGACTTTTTGTTGTTTCAAACAAATTTTTGTTGATTCGACAAAAAATTGGTCTATACGTAGTTTTAGTTGAATCATCCAACGGCCATGCCACGCTGAAAAAACCAGTTCTCGTCAGATCACTGAAGTTAAGCAGCGTTGGGCGCGGTTAGTACTTGGATGGGTGACCATTCGAGAATACTGTGTGCTGTTGGCATATTATGGGTGTGGTGAGCCCAAACTTGTAGTTATTTATAACTACAAGAAAACTATCCACCTAGAAACACTACCCGAATCGGGTAGTGTCACGCCTACCCTGAAAGGGAAATGGTTTAATGGTATACATTTGTTAATCAGTTTTTTGTTGTTGCTAAAATAAAATTATTCTACTTTTATTTAATCGTTTTTTGAAAATTATATCTAACTTTGTTGTAAGAAGAAACAAATTTTTTCATTCATATAACAATCATAAAATTATAACAACTGAGTATTAAGTTGAATCTGCAACTTGGCATTAGTCTGCAAATTCGAATTATTGTTGCTTAAAGTTTCTTTTTTCAAATCAAAATGATTTAATTTCGAAAGATTTGGTATTTCAATTTCCATTTAAATTGATTTTTGGGGATGAATCAGAATAAGTAGACTAAGTCAATTAAGGCCAGACGTTCCGTTACTATGTTGATCCAGAATTTGCTATTCCATAATCCTCTACAGTGTCTATTTCTTAAAAAATTTTAATGTTTTTTCCTTAAGCACTCAGCATTATTCCTAAATAGAATCATGGTAATTGCACTCATAGACGGCTGAATATTTCCTCAGGTAAGATATTTTTCAGGGAGGTCAAGGTCATTCTTGAAGTAACTTTAAACGAGGAATTCAAGGGTGACGTTTATTTTGATCTTGACGATGACTTTCAACGTTTTTTCAAGGTCAACTTTTTTCAAACAGAAACCCCCTTTTTTACATCGGCAATCGATAGAGCGGGGAATTTTACATTCAAATATGTACCCCGGTCACACATAGGTATATTGTAACCTTAAAAGGGGGTTTCCAATGGAAAAAATTGACCTTGAAATGACCTTGAACGTCATCGTCAAGGTCATGCTTAAGATCACTATTGAATACGCCTTGTTAAAGTTAGTAACTTTGCTCGTTCAGGAAAAAATCTGAAAAGCTTCTATTCCCAGAGATATGCAGACCTTGTTTGATGTAAGCTTAAATGACCTTAGAGCGACCTTCAAGGTTACAATATGTACCTATGTATGACCTGGGTACATATTTCAACGTGAAATTTCCCGCTCTATCGATTGCCGATGTAAAAAAGGGGGTTTCTTTTTGAAAAAAGTTGACCTTGAAAAAACCTGGAAGGTCATCGTCAAGATCAAAATAAAGGTCACCATTGAATTCCTCGTTTAAAGTTAGTTTAAGAATGACCTTGACCTCCCTGAGAAATATCCTAACTGAGGAAATATTCAGCCGTTCCGGGACTTTTGTGACACCCTGTATATATATATATATATATATATATATATATATATATATATATATATATAGACAGGCCGTGGCTACGTTTACCGAAATTTCGGTACGTATAGCTGGATTTTTTCGGTACGCGTAGACACTTCAAATGATTGACTGAAATTTCTGTTATACTCGTATATTCTCATCGTTCTGTAACTAGACCCAGGATAAGTTGAAGACACGAGAATAGCAACTGGATACTGACTATTTGAAATTGGCACCTCGAATACGCTATCTTAAATATAACAAAGTGCCAGCCCTGTGTGGTCCCTATCCAGTTGTTATTCTCATGTCTTCAATTAGTGTTGCCTCGTCTACCTTGTTTGAAACTCGGTTCATCTTAAATTAAGGAAAAATTGTCATTTTTGCAAGAGGTCGATTGTGTTTCATAAGTTACAGCATCGGACACCTCGTCGACGCCCACACCAGATGAGAGGGTGTCGACCCAATCGAGATGTTCTGCTAACAGCTAACGCTGACCTCACGATGACTTCACTGCGTGGGTATTGTGTGAGTTACTATTTTGCAAACGATGCTAATCGTGAGTTGCGTAAGTCACGCCGACGCGACGCGACGCTCAAAATACTCCTTTTCAGGGAAACATCTCTAGGGGAGCATCGTCCTCGTATTCGATAACATTGTTACAGTGAAAAAAATACATTTAACGGAACATAATAGAAATTGTAGGTCTAGTGGAACTAAAAAAGTTTGATATGCGAAATTTCTCAAACAACCCCACAATATGATTATATGCTCAAAAACTCATTTTCTTGGTAGGTTCAATTTCCATTTTTTTTCGTTTAAAAGTATTACATTTTAAAAAATCGGAAAAAATGAGAAACTTTGAATTATTTTCGATCGCAGCCAACGGCCATACCACGCTGAAAAAACCAGTTCTCGTCAGATCACTGAAGTTAAGCAGCGTTGGGCGCGGTTAGTACTTGGATGGGTGACCATTCGAGAATACTGCGTGCTGTTGGCCCACCGTGGGTGTGACGAGCCTACCCTGAAAGGGAAATGGCTTAATGGTAGCTTCTTGATTTTTCAGCGTTATAAAATGAACCATCTATGAGAATATATATGCACTTATTGAATCATTGTGTCGCATATCAAATTGATACCTTAAGATTTAATGTGATAGTAAATTCAATCGAAAAGATGCACAACTCTATCTTTGCTGTAATACCTTATGATCATTTGAAGACCAAAATAAAACAATTATTTGAGCCGTTTTTTTATAATGCTCAATTTTTTTTTGAGAGGTTATTAATATAGCTTTGTAGAAACAACAATGAAATGATGAATGATTGACATGAACTCTTTATTTTAACACCTAAAAAGAAGTTCTATATTTTAAATATTCCGCGTTAACCAAATCCCTTTAAAATATTTAAAATATGGTGAAAAAAGTTGTAAAAATTGAATTTTTTCAAAATTTCTCCTTTCTAGTGTATCCAAATGCTTAGTCTTGGACCACAAGAATTGATGTGCATAAAATTCCCTCACTGAAAAAAAATTCTGGTTGAACCAACCAGAATTCTGATCAATTCAACTAGAATGGAATGTTAAGTATGTCCTCGCTATAAATTCTGGTTAAAAGTTTCAGAAGTTTCTGGTTGACAATTTTCTGGTTAATCTGACCAGAAATTCGGGTAAATTTAATCAGAATTTCTAGTAAAGTTAACGATAAATCTTTACTAGAGAGTTTTCTGATAGCTTAGGAATACAACGTTCTGGTCAACATAAGCAGATATTCTGGTAAACTTAACCAGATGTTTTGGTAAGCTCAACCAGATATTCTGATACCCATCGATTTTCGACTATCGAATTTCTATACTTTTCTACCTGCGTGGACTCTTACTAACCATCTATGAAGTTACATGGACTATGTCCCAAAGAAAATAATCTAACCAAAGTTTCCGAAAAGAGTGCAGCCACTATATTTCGCTTCGCTAAAATTGCATGACCCAATGTGTGGATATACATATTTGTAAACTGAGATAAATACAACACTCGAGGCATAAAAGCAGCACATTTTTTATGTATTCTGTTTCTGAAACTCTTCGTTAGGACTATTTTCTTCGGGATTGTAGTTCACTTTTTCGCTTAGAGTAACTTATGATTAGTGAAAATGGATAAATATAATTCTTTAAACAAACTGTTGTTGATAACATCTTCTTCTGTAGCGATGCTAGATAGTTGCGGTAATAACTAATGCAAGTTAACAAAAATAATTGTTTAAACAGTTTATTATTGATTATAACTGTCTTCTTTTAGATAATTAGAAAGTTGTGGTTTGGCGGTAGAGCTGAAGATTCAATTTCCACGTGATCATATTTTCAACTTAAAAGTCCACGTTCTAAAGAAGTAACCTTTTTTTTTACCAAACACGGATTTTGACCCAGTTCTAAATCGAAGTGGGTATGCATCAAAAGAACAATCTTCTACAGAAGCATGAGTTAGGTCAAAGAAATGAGTTTAAGCCATTTCCCAAATTTTTCACTTACGCCATTAATTAAAAAAAAAAATTCTTTACTATTTTCGGATGCCATTCATCTATAAAGTAGTTTTTCTTAAAGAACAACTATCCCCGAGGTGACTCACAAAGTTAATTCTTTAAAGAATTTTTTTTGGCATAAAATTGTATCGTTTAACAAGAAGTCCGTCTCCCCAGTTTGTCATTTTTGAATTCTGAATTCTCAAGAATATGTTTTTCTAATACTTTCAATCTTCCACTTTAACGATTTTGCAAGAAAAATTGAATCGGAATCCACTGAAATCATATAAATCATTCGAAATTCAGCTTTTTTATCAAAAATTTCATCATTTGGTTTCTTAGTAGAAATTTTAACGGTGGCTGCAAATTCGTCTTTTTGGTTTGACCATTCATGTTCGTACGTGTAAAATTTCACTATTTGGTTAAAAATCATCTTCGCCGCACCTCTCCCCCAATTATTATACAAAACTCTAAAAGATTGCTTCGCCGAACCTGTTACAAATTCAACTTTTTGTTAAACATTCGTCTATTTTGCTTAAAAGTTTCACTATTTGATCATAAATGCAACTATTTGGTAAACAAATAACTATGTGTGAAAATAATTAATAAAAAGTTGAATGAGGTCATGTTGCAGAGAATCACCTATTTCTTGCGAACATAAGCCATCATTCATTAAAATTTCAACAAATTGCCGAAAAGCGAATAGAAAAACAATTAAATTGAAAAAGAAATTTTCGAAATAAATTTCGTTACGTTTCAAATTTTTCTCATTTCCATACTGGGATTTGAAATCTTGGGCGCGCTGCCATCGCGAACTCGCGAAACCAGGTAGAATTTTTATTTTGTATTTTCATTTTTGCATAAAAACAAATTTAGTTTTGTTTTTCACAGTTTAGAACATTTGGTGAATATAAAAATAAAGATTTATCGAAAAAAGTGATGTATATCGAATTATTCGTCGAACATATTGAAAAACATGTTTCCTCTTAAAACTGTTTTCGTCAAGAAAACAATTATTTTACTATATCATGTAAGTTTCAACATATTACCAGCTCTGATGAACTCTAGTTAATGCATATGGCAAAAAATTTCATTCAAAATATGCAAAAAATATAAAATATGCACAATTAGAAATGAAATACGAATTCTAACCAAACGTTCATTTTTATGCTAAGATAATTAATTGAAGCTTAGAATGTGTTGAAACTTACATAAAATACTAAAATAATTGTTTTATCAACTCTCATCGTTTGAACCTTTTCAGCGATGCAAAACAATAACAAAATTGTTTGTAAGCCCAAATTAAAATGCAGCTTAACCACTCTACCTGGTTTCGCTACTTCAAATTTTGGCCGCATTGCAAAAATAGATGGCGTAGTGCACAGTGATGCTAACGGACCGCGTCTTTTACAACTGCGCATGCACCGGAAAGCACGGGTTTATTTAAAATTATAAACCATGCACTTGTAATATTACATTAATAATAAATTAATTTACGTAATCAGCTATTAAAAAACTTATTGAAATATTTATCTGTATGAATATTGATAGTATTTCAGTTGAAAACTGGTCTTGAAGATCAAAATGAATCCATGTACAGAATCACATATCAAGTCATGTTTATTTTCTTTGGCACAAAATCTCTTATAATGTTTCAAGATGATTAGCGGTTCTAAAACTTTTTGAGAAATAAAATTATGTTGTATTTACAAGAAACAGAGAATGAAACTCCCAACAGTAAATGATATCCACAAGGTACCTTGTAAGCTAGCGGGTTTACTTGAGCTTCAAGGGCGTGATTTTCTTATACCTTGCGGACTTGAATGAATTTCAGCTCAAAAAGAAGAAGAAAGGAATGGTGAAGCTGTGGTGGGATAGGGAATGTAAAAAGATTAAAAGAAAGGTGAAGAGGAAGTATAAGAAGTGGAAAGAGGGTACGGCGAAAAGGGAGGAGTACGTAGAAATGAGGAAGGGGTTTAGATTGGTGTGTAAGAAGAAAGAACAGGAAAAGGAGAAAGAGATGGAGGAGGAGTTAGGAAATGTTAAGACAGAAGGGGACGTCTGGAAGATAATAAATAGGTTTAGGAAGCGTAGAGTAGGGATAAGCGACAAGATAGGGAGTGAGGAGTGGAGGGAGTTTTTTAAAGAATCATTTCAGGGCTCAGATTCAAGGAAGAGAGATGATGGGAGTAGAAGAACGGGGGAGGCAGAGATGGAGGAGTTGAATGACGAGGAGATAGAGAAACAGATAAGGAAGTTAAAAAGGTCAAAATCAGCAGGGCTGGATGGGCTAGAGAACGAAGCATGGCTGTTTACTACACAGGAGGTTAGGGAGAGGCTGAAGGAGGTAGTGAAGAAAGTATGGAGGGGGGAGGGATTCCCACGAGGGTGGAGAGAAGGATTAATAGTGCCTCTGTATAAGAAAGGAGAGAGGGATAGGCAGGAAAATTATAGGGGGATTACGCTAATGAATACGGCGTATAAAGTATACGCGATGGTAGTAGCGGAGAAGCTGCGGAAGGATGTCGAGGGGAAAGGAATATTGCCAGAGACGCAGGCGGGCTTTAGGGCAGGTAGGAGTACTATCGACAATATCTACGTTCTGCAGCACGTGGTGGATAGAGAATTAGCGAAGAAGGGATCGAGAGTGTACGCGTTTTTTGTGGATCTAAAAGGCGCGTTTCCGTCGGTGGATAGGGGGAGGTTGTGGGAGGCGATGCAGGAGAGGGGAGTGGAGAGAGGCCTGATGGAGAGGGTAAGGGAGATATATGAAGAAACCAAAGATAAGGTAAGAGGAGGACAGGGGATTTCGGAGGGATTCTGGATGGATAGGGGGTTAAGACAAGGGTGTCCGCTTAGCCCGACGCTTTTTGCGATTTTAATTGCGGATATGGAAAGTAAGCTGGAGGCCGGAGTGGTAGGAGGAGTCAGGATAGGAGGGGTTAGAATTTGGTCGCTAGCGTATGCAGATGACATAGTGTTGTTGGCAAAAAGCGAGGAGGCCTTAAAGGAAATGATGAAGAGGTTGAGAAGATACCTGGATAAGAACAGGTTAGAACTGAATGCGGAAAAGTCCAAGGTTATGGTTTTCAGAAAAGGAGGTGGAAGGGATAAGGAAGGGGAGTGGAAGTGGAAGGGAAAGGCGTTGCAGGCGGTGAAAGAGTTTGTGTACCTGGGCTTCTTGTTTCGGAGGAATGGCGGAGTGGATGGTCACATAAAAGAGAGAGTGAGGAGGGCAAATGTGGTGATGAGGCAGGTGTGGGGGTTGGGAAAGAAGTTATTCGCAGATGATTTTGGAAGGAGAATGAAATTGTTTGACTCACTAGTGATGAGTGTGCTATTGTATGGAGTAGAGGTGTGGGGGTGGAAGGAAAGCGAAGAGGTAAATAGGATACAGGAGAAGTATGTAAAGTGGACACTGGGGTTGGCAAGGAACACGCCTAATTATATTGTCAGGAGGGAGACGGGGAGAACGAGTGTAGGGATTCTAGCGGGGAGTCGAGCGTGTAAATATGAGGAGAAATTTTTGGAAGAGGGGGGAAGTAAGCTGGTTAGGGAGTGTTGGTGGGAGAAGGAGAACAGGAGAGGGGGTGGGAAGATGTAGGTTGAAAGAGAAAGGTATTTTAGAACGAATGGACTGCATATTGATGAATTGAGAAGGATGCATGAGGAAGGAAGGAAGGTATATGAGTTGGTTAAGAAAAACAGCATGGAGAGAGAGAGAAGACAGCAGGGGAAGAGAGAATAAGAGAGACAAGGTTTAATGGGAACTACGTGTGGATCATGCCAAGGGCGAGAGCGCAATATTTGTGTGAGAAAGGAGAGAAAGGAAGTCAGGAGCTTATAGCGAGGATGAGATGTGGGTGCATGGAGGGTTTCAATAGGTTCTGGCTCGATAGGGAAAAGAGGATGTGTGAACTATGTGGGAAGGGGGAGGCAAGAGTGGAGCACTGGTTGGAGGAGTGCGTGGAGGTGGAAAGGAGTGGGATAAGCATGGAGGTATTGATGCATGAAAGGGGGGACAAAAGGGCAGTAGCATGGGTGAAGGGAGTATCGGGTAAGATGGAGAAGAAGAGAAGGAAGGAGGAAGATGAATGGAGAAGGAAAGATTGTAAATAGAGGAGGAAGTAAATATAAGTAATTGTAAATATTGTAAATAGTAGATAAGTATTAGGTATTAGTCGCGGAGGCAGAGTTTGGTAATGCGAGGCAAGCAAGAAAGTAGGGACATGCGAGCGAGGCGAGGCGAAGCGAGGAAGGCAATGCGATAAGAGCGAGCGGCGTTAGATATAAGGTGTGGAAGGATATTAGTTTTAAGGGTTAGTTGTAAGAAAATTCTGTAAAAAATGGAAGTGTAAGCAAGTCAATTTTTTAAGGCCAGCAGGCTAAAAAATAAACGTTTATCTATCTATCATCTGGGTACTTGGACTTTTAAATAAAGAGTCTAATCCTATTAACTGATACGCGTCCAGTTTGGAGTCTCCCATATGTGCACGCGGAATTGTAAGTTAAGCATCTTATTTTATTAATTGAGACGTACACAGTTTCGGGGGTAACATCTGTACACGTGGACTTGTAAGTTTAAAATCTGATGGTATTAATTGAGACGTGCACACTTGGGAGGGCACCATCTGGGTACGTGGACTTTTACATAAAGAGCAGTCCTTTCCGACTCTCCAACTTTTGCTGTAGAAGCTGTTGTCGCTTACGGGTTCTACTTGACCGGTGAAATTCATCCGTCGCCCTATAGGCGGTGCCAGGATCGTCCTGTTCCACGAAAGCATTGAGTCATATAGGGAAATTATTAATTAATTTATTAAATATAAGAATATTCCCGATTAGTTCAGTTCACGAAATTGATAATGACCAGTCTTCGATGTGTAATTGATATTTAAAAAATGTTAAATTTATTAAATTCTAAAAAAAAATTATTTAAAAAAATGTGCTAAAAGTGCTATATATCAATGCATTCAATCAAATACAGAAATATATATCACTTGGATTGTAATACATAGATTATTGTATAGAATACAGCGATATATAGCACTTTTAGCACATTTTTTTAAATAATTTTTTTTAGAATTTGATAAACTTAACATTTTTTAAATATCAATTACACATCAAAGAATGATCAGTATCAATTTCGTGAACTGAACAAATCGCGAATATTCTTATTTTTAATTAGTTATTAATTTCTCTATATGACTCAATTCTTTTGTGGAACAGGACGATCGTAACGCCGCCTATCGGCCGATGGATGAATTTCACCCGTCAAGTGGAACTCGTAAGCGACAACGACTTTTCTTGGTAGTCGGATAGGGCTGATAAAGAGTCTCATTCTATTAACTGATCCGCGCGCAGTTGGGAGTCCCCCATATGTGCACGCGGAATTGTAAATTGAGCATCTTATCTTATTAATTGAGACCTACACAGTTTCGAGGGTACCATTTGTATACGTGGACATGTAAGTTTAAAGTCTGATCGTATTAATTTACACGTGCACAGTTGGGAGTCTCCCATCTGTGCACGTAAAACGTTAGTTGAGTACAATCTGTGCACATCTAAATGTCAACATTTACAGTTGGGAGTGTACCATATGTGCACGTGCATAATTGTGCCAGTTGCCAACAACGTGTACAGTTGTACAACTGGCCCTCGACGTGCACAGTTGCTCCGTGCACAGTTGTACCCCTCGCAAATTGAGATGTGCACAGTTGGCAGTCTTCCATCTGTGCACGTGCACAGTTGGGAGTATACCATCTGTGCACGTGGACTTGCAACAGATGGTACCCTAGCAACGGTTAGCGTGCACAGATAGGAGACTCCCACATGTGCACGGCGAAATTTGGACATCCACAGATGGTAGCCTAGCAACAGTTCACGTGCACAAATGGGAGACTCCCAACTGTGCACGTCGAAATGTAGACGTGCACAGATGAAAACGATGATGAAATGATAATGACAACAGTGACTTAATATTTAAACATTGTTCTTTATAAACATTATTCTTGTAGAAAAGGTCAGCATTTTTAGAGCACAAAAATAATTTTTTCTGCGATTGAACACTTCAAATCGAGGGGGAATTCTCTCGCGTATTACTCCGTATACTCCACGCGTAATAACACGTAATAATGCGTACTGGCGAGAATCATCGATTTCAAGAAAACTACTGTTAATTTTAAGTAAGCACTTCCTATTTTTTATAACATATTTTAAAAAGTTTAAACTTCTTTAAACTCACAAGTAAACATTTCTGAAGAGCTTCTTCAATGATTTCAGATAATTCTAAATAATCGTGCATAATAAAAATAAATGGTACACTTGAAAACTGTTCTGCGGTATACTGGAGTATCACGTCCGACTGCCAGCGCGAGAACTCCCGGATTCGGCCCTATATCTCAATAAATCTTAATTTGTCTATTTTCTCACTTGACATTTTTCATTTTAAAAATCTCAAGCTTTTTTCTGCGCCTATTTAAAAAAAAATCAAACAACCCTAAGTTGGGAAAAAAGTTAAGTAAACAATTAATTTATTCAAAAAATGGTTAAAAATAGTTTTTGTTTTTGTTATAAATAATAAAACGACGTGTCTTGTCGTTTCGAAATTCGGGACGAATGGTCCAATATTTTTCATAAGCTTTGCTACTCGTCTTGAATCTTCTGGACGACTATTCCATCCCCTTTTCCAACTCCCCCAATTTTTCGGGACGACTTAACACAGCCATAACAAAATAGCATGAAAGGGTATAAAAAACACTTTCTAAAATCCTCATAAAAATTTTGAATCGTGCAATCAGAAAGCAGTGTTACAGGCTTTTGAAACTACCCTTGCTGTGTTGGGGTGGAAAGTTCAACCCCTCACCATTTGGAGAGGGGTGGTAATCTTGGTCTATAAATTTGTGGATTAAGTATTGTTGGGTAGACATATTCCCAGAATTTGGAGACAATCGAATAAAAAGACTTTTAAAGTTGGGGCAGTTAAGAAATAATGACCCAAATATTGTATCTAAAATTTGGGTAAGTAATGCACGTCTAATATACTGACAGCGAAAAACTACGCTTTAAAACTTTAATAGGCTACCTTAAAGAAAATATTTCCCATGATGATTTATCTAAAATTTGAATTTCTGGCAATTTTAACATTATTTGATATGTTTTATAACGCAAAATCTTGATCAAAAATTAATATTAACTAAGACGACCAAGTTGTGAATTTGCTGCGTTTATCTAAAAGTTAATGTCGAGTGCGAGGTTTGACGCCGAGGAGGATTGTGTTATACGCTCGATTATCTGTTCCATCAAATATGGCTTGTTTCAGGGCCGATCCACAATGAGCGTCGTAAGCGTCGACGTTCGAACATATTTGACACCATACACACGTTGTTACGGACGGTCGCAGCGAGAAAACGAAAAATGCGAAACGGCGAAACTGCTCGGATAGTTGGCAACAACGTGCGTATGACGTCAAATACGCATATACGTTCGAACGTCGAAGTTTACGATTCTCATTGTGGACCGGCCCTCAAACTCGACAGTCGGTAAATCGACTGAACTCGAGAAGATGTTTTTCTGCAGATGTCCTCTCCCCTAACCAAACGTCCGGGAACATGAGAGTACTTATTATAAAGTCGGATACAGCCGCGGATTACCACTGGATGTGATTAAATTCATAAAGTGATTTTGAGCCCTCCGAAGTAAAGAAAAATTTTCACAGATCCATACCCAGTGAAGTGGAGTCGTCTGGTTGTGTACATACTCATGCTAAAGGAATTAAATGATACTTCAGCAGTGAGGAGAACCCGTGAGTAGGCCTCTGTTTCTCCGGGGTCTTTAAAAATAAAGACGTAGTACAATATACACAATTATTTTTTTCCTATTAAAAAATGTTTATTTCATTCATTTAGTTGTAAGTAGTTTTATTTGTAGTTGAATTTGAACTATTTCGAGAACTAATTATTGTTTGTAACAATGATGATTGATAAAAAATTAAACAATTTGAAAATTTACTTTAGTTTATTACCAGTGATATATGTTTAGTTGTGGTTTAAAGTTTACTTCAACTATGCTAAAATTATATTAATTGTACAATTAAAACTATAAATAATAAAATTTCAATTGTTGCTTCCCCCTGATATTGACCTATTGCATTATTTTAGTGAATTCTGTTGCTGCGATGCCCTTCAATATCACCGTAATATCCGCTTAATAATGTTGTAATAATGCATGATAATGCGAAATATGCGTAGTAGGGATTACACTGTACGGGTTTTTGATTTTGAAATAACGAAATGAAAATATGATTCCGGCTTTAATCGGATAAAATATGTTTCATGTAAAATTCAAAGTTGCAATCACAGAAATATTTCAAACGAGATTTTTCTGCTTTCAGGACGTGATGAGCGAGTACGAACGAATCAAGCGTTCGTGCTTGAAACGCGGTGAACTCTGGGAGGATCCTGAATTTCCGGCTACCCAGGCGTCGGTGTTTTATCATCAAACACCGCCATTTCAGTTTCAGTGGAAGAGGCCGAAGGTAAGAAAGATGTTTTCCAAGTGCGTTTCAAGTATGCTTCTGCACGCTATCTAGAAGAACGTATTCGAAAATGTTAACATAATTCAAGAGCTTAAGTTACTTAATAAAGGCGCGCGGTTTCACAAGTGGTAGTGACGTCATTATAAACGTAAAATTAACACCAAGTTATCCTGAAGTAAGTGGCTCCTGAATTTTGCTTTGAATTTCAACTCGCTTTTTTAATAGTTCCAAATTGGTGGCACTCACGGAAAAAAGTAGATAGTTAGATTCACTTTTGTGTATTGTTAACTTGAAGTTTACTTGTTCGGATTGTACAAGAAGCAATTCAAGTAGTTTTTGATACTGAATGAAATAGTGATCTCAAAATATACAAAACCTTAAAGTCAGCATTACTACTTCAAATTGTAAAAAGAAAGATTACTAGAACAAGTAGCTTCAATAGCTATTTGAAATAGTACAGTTGAACATGTAAACTGTATGAATAACTAATTTTCATAGTAAGCAAAGAATTGTGAGTTTCACTTTTGCAAGTGAGTTCGATCTCCTCTTTCGCATTGCAATAAGCACTGCGCAAGATTGTCAGTCTTACTATTTGGAATTGTAAGTGAGTTCAGTGGCATAACTAGAAACGTGTAGGCCCCCTCCGCAAAATTTTTTAGGAGGTCCATTTGAAATTAAAAAAGAAGGACGACTCAGAACTTGCTTATCAGTGAAACAACTATTTTCCAAACAAAACAAAATGAAAAAATATATATATATACAGGGTGTTTTTTTTAACTTGAGACATCGAAATATCTCATAAAATACGCATCCTATGAAAAAAATATCCGTAATAAAAACTTTTTATTTTCGAGGGGGAAAATCGACTTTGAAAAAATTTACCCCACCCCACCCCCAAGGCAGGAGTGGGGGTAACTTTGTAATTTCAAATGGGAAGCCCAATTTTTTATCACAGATTCAGATTCTCCTTTATGAAATACGTGAGTTTTATTCGAAATTTTTGTTTGTTTAAATTACGAAGTTACCCCTATTCCTGCCTCGGGGGGGGGGGGGGTAATTTTTTTTAAAGTTGTTTTTCCCCCCAAAAAAAAAAATTTTTTTTTAAGGAAATTTTTTAATAGAATGCGTATTTTTTGAGATATTTCGATGTCTCAAGTTAAAAAAAAACACCCTGTATATATAAATATATATTTTATAAAATAGAAACTATTTTATAATGTTTTCTCTTTCATCATAATATTAGTTGAGATGATAATTATAAATAAAAATAGTGAATAACTCTACTTTATACTTCAATACTGTTTTTTTGTTTTGTACAAAATTTTCAGAATTTAAAAATATTCTGAAGAATTATATAAAAAAGAATACTTTTTTACATTATTTCTACTATGGAATTTCCCGCTTATGATATTTTTAATTTCTTATAGCACTAGAAATGACTAGGGTCGTACTTGATTAAGCCACCCAGTTTTTGATACATTAATTCAAAATTAATTTGTAATAAAATTTTAGTTCAAATTGATTTCCAATTTTACCGTAGTAATAATTTTTTTAACTTTTTCACATTGATATTTGTAGAAATTACTATCATTTAATGAAAAAAAAAATATATTTTCTCATTTTTTTTCTTCAGATTTTTAACAACAATAAAATCTACCATACTACTGTGATCCACTTTTTCCGTGACTGTCATATCTACTCAACTGAGCTCTGAGAATCTTTTTCCAATCACTCGTAATATTTTTGTAATTATTCACGTAAAAAAGAAGTGATGAACCGTTTTAGAATTTTCACATCGAGTTCGTCAATCTTTCTCAAAGTTCGCAGGTTATTTACGAAAATACATAAATATCCGATGAATTTTTATCATATCCGAGACCTAGCTACTAGTTCGTGACTTTTTTACGGATAAATTTTTTCCGTGTATTTGATGAATTCATTAGTCATATTTTATGGACCTGTGTTATTAATTTGATATACTTTGTTATATAACATAGTTTGCTTAATGGTATATATACTACTACGACATAGGAAAGGAAATACTTCTGCCTATTTTTCTTCATACAACATTGTCTCTACCAAATAGGGCGGAGTAAAAATGCTAAAATTAATCGAATCGTTTGAGCCGAGGGAAAAATATTTTTGGGTTGGAACTAAATAATTTTCAACTAAACATATATATATTTCTGCAAGAACAATTATGTTAAGACATTACATATTAGTTCGAAATGTCAATATTTGTGTTGTGTTTTAAGAAAAAGCTGCGCGTCATATGACTTGTAAGATTAACCAGAAAATTGTCAACCAGAAACTTCTGATACTTACAACTAGATTTTATAGTAAGTGCATATTTAACGTACTATTCTGGTTGCAATAACCAGAATTCTGGTTGGTTCAAGCAGGTTTAATTAGAGTGAACTTATAAAACTGAAAATACATTTAACAAATCCCGATTGTTCAAGAACTGGACATTCACGAAAAAGCGTCACTAGACACATCCAGCAACACGACCTGATTTTAACCGGATATCCCGGGAACAATAATTGTTCCCGGGATAGCCGCTGAATACTTTAAGGGCATATAAAATTCACATGGTCGTTCCGGTTGACCCCTGTTGTCTTTAAAATCGATTTCAAAAATTAAATGTTTGAAACATATAGCTTTGTAGGAAATTTCATGGCGCATCTTTTATCATCTTACAAAAAAGTTGTATCTTTTACTGTTTCTGAAAGAAAGTGAAGAAACTGGATTTTGTGAAAAACAAAATTTAATAAATATTTTGACTTTAACTCGCTCTAAAATACAAAGTTCTGAATATTTTCACATGAAAATTGGAGGAGTTATGCCTCAAACTGTTTTGAAGATGATATGCTCGTTTAAACTTTTCTAATTTGTTATAAAAAAAAGCTGGTAATTTTTTTGCCAAGCAGTATCAAAATAATGATAGGCAAATTTCAAACGCTTCGTTTATCGAGGCAATTTTGAGTAAGCCCAAACTTCCAGCGGAAAAAATGTTCATTAGGGTTTAATTAAGTTTTCTGGAAAGTATTACTTCAATAGAATGAATCGTTAAAAAAACGAGCATTCAAACAGCGCGTCAAAGAGAGATCGAGCGCGTGAGAGGTAAGAATACTTCGGCGCCTCGACCACGAGCACGATTTCCCCTCTCGTCGTCTAAACTTTTTTTCCCTATAATTTTGTTTTGCACAGTTCTTAGTCTTTTTTCTCCTATCTTTAAAACTTTACAGAGAAATGTTTTACAAACAGATATATCGCCTTGATCGTTTGAACAATAAAAATATTACCATATTGCCAGCCTATGTTTTCGAACATTATCAGATTTTAGCGTAGAAGGATCTGCAAATTTCACAAAAGTGGCTAATAAAATGTTCTGCTTATGATAATCTGCCAATTTCCAAAAATTAGAATGGAGCCTCTCTTGTTCTAGGATTCCAATTTTCTCAAAACATTTTTCACGTTTACAGCTAAATTCAACAGGTTCGAATGGCTTGGGTTCTATAATTTTTTGATTTTGTGATGCATATTCTTCACCCTGTAATAATAGTGTGAAGAAAAATTTTCGAGGATGTGTACAAGTTAGTTTTCGCGTTCGAACCATAGGTTCCAATACATGGAGAAACCTGTACAATAAATTTTTCCTAAACCGCGTTGCAATTCTAGGACAAACGTGTCATATTGAGAATTTTTACTATTGAAAATACTAAATTTATAAAAAAATATGAAACTTCAAGATATATGGTATTAAAGTATAATATATTTTTTGTAAAATTTAGTATTTTTTCTAATAAAAATTCTCATTATGACACGTTTATCCTCAAATTGCAACACAGTCTAAGAAAAATTGATATCATTTAATGAAAAATTGATTTAAAAAGTTTCTCCGTGTAATATTGAAAAGTATTAAAAAATTACGGTTTCGCGCTTTTTAAATTTTGCAATATTAAATACCTTGTTTCTTTTTGCTTTACGAAAATTCTTAGCCCAATCTGCTTCATTTCTAGATTTTTTTCTACCTCGAGAAGGTTCTGATGAACACGGTTCCATTTTAGTTTAACGACTTGATAATATGTTCACTTTATAACAAAATAATTTTTATCCGTTGCACTAAATTAGTGTTTAGAAACGTAAGCAGGACTTTTGGTGGCGACGCATTGTTGACACTATCTGTGCGCTCTTCTGTTTTCCCGCGGAAGTATTCTAAAGAAATTCGCACGCAGAAAATTCGCAAAAGAAACAAGAGCGAGTAGAATCGGCAGAAACTCGGCATAGTAGAATCGGCGTGCTCTCAAGCGCTCGAGAAAGGCAAATTAAATGCTTATGATTTTCTAACGGTGAGATGAATTGATGTAAAAAATTCCAAAAAATTTTATTATATCCTGATAAACATTTCTTCCGCTGAAAGTTTCGTTCACTTGAAATTACCCAGACAAATAAATTGGGCGGAAATTCTCTCTCCTAACAGATACGACAGGACGGCGGTGTGGTCGAGGCGCCGAAGTATTCTCACCTCTTACGCGCTCGATCTCTCTTTGACGCGCTGTTTGAATGCTCGTATTTTTTTAACGATTCATTCTATTGAAGTAATACTTTGAAGAAAACTTCATTAAATCCTAATGAACATTTCTTCCGCTGGAAGTTTGGGCTTACTCAAAATTCCCTCGATAAACGAAGCGTCTGAAAGTTGCGTAACATTATTTTGATACTGCTTGGCAAAAAAATTAACAGCTTTTTTTTTAACAAATTAGAAAAGTTTAAACAAACGCATCATCTTCAAAACAGTTTGAAGCATAACTCCTCCAATTTTCATGCGAAAATATTCATAACTTTGTCTTTTAGAGCGAGTTAAAGTCAAAATATTTATTAAATTTTGTTTTTCACAAAATTAAGTTTTTTCACTTTCTTTCAGAAACAGTAAAAGATACTACTTTTTTGTAGGGAGATAAAATATGCGCCATGAAATTTCCTACAAAGCTATATGGTTCCAAAATTTAATTTTTAAAATCGATTTTAAAGACAACAGGGGCCAACCGGAACGACCATCTGAATTTTATATGCCCTTACAGTATCCAGCGGCTCAATTGTGGAAGTTCACTTCTAAGGTCTCGATACCTCTCCACGTATTCCTTCGTCTTGACTGTGATGTTGTAGTCGACTGCAGTCGAGAATCCGATCACGAATATAGCCCGTTACTCTGTTCGAAACTCGTAGTTCCAAAAAATCCGGCTCATCTCGTTCTGGAGTGTTTGGTAGGGCAGGGTCGCGGACAATACCATAAGAGCGACAAAGATGGTAGTAAAGCACTCTTAGGTAGTATACACTCTGCACCTATCACTGGGAACTTCTTGACGTAAAATGCGGCTGCGGTATACTAAGGTAGAAATTACGCCGCACTGGCACGCAAAAATGAAACCCGCCGTGCTTGAATTAAGTCAAGATGACCTGAGGAAAGCAAACTTAGCTCCATCGACAAGGACTGATTTTCTACATTTCAGTACAAGTTTCTGTGCATTTTCTTACCAAAGAGATGTTGGCAGAAGGTTTTGACCTCTACTTTCTTCAATTGGACCTTTAGAAGTAAGGCATCTGCATAAAAAAATGTAATTTCCTCACTTCTGATGTAAAGATCCAGGACAAGGGTCTCGGTCGCTTACTCCGCGGCTTTGCACAGGAACGCACCTTGCCCAATCATCTCGTGATTCCCGACCATTTTCAGGAGAAAATCTCTTCCATTTGTGACGATGTGAGCTGCACCCAGGATAATTCGGTTATATGTCGAGGGCGGCTATCCCAGAAAATGGAATCCGCTCCCGGCGAAATAGCGGTAACGTTTCAACTGTGAGATCGGTGGTTACAGTATGCAACGGACTCAGTACAACGGTCCGGCAAAACTCTCATGCTGAGGACACGGAGTGACTCAAGGACGAACGCCTTCTACATTTTCTCCGCAAGTGCCTCGGCATTTCTTTGAGGCGAGGGGATGCTTTTCAGGCTATGAACCAGTGAAAGCTTCGCATCACTGAGCGCGTTGATAAACAGGACAAATCGGCTGGTACCAAAAATTCGATTACGAACCTGGTACGCCTTTTCAGAATAAAGTTTCACTCAAAAGAGTAGGTTAAAGTTTGTACCCTAGAAATTATGTTGATAATTACACTAAAAAATTGCTTCTAACTCTTATAGAACATAACTTATATGGTATTCTTAATTTTTCGAAGTCACGGAGAACTATGTCTCAAGTACGCGACAGAAACAATTTTTGAGAATATATGTAGTTCCATTATATTTGGCACTTCTCATTCTCGTTAATTGACTCCATTTCCCTTGGAGCGTTTGGTGGAGCGGTATCAGGGATATTGTTGTCAGAGTGGCAGAGATGGTAATAAAGCATTATTAGTGCCGCATTGTACCTTTGGATGTTTGTCGTTTCCACGTGAGTTGGACAACTAGATAGTATGTGTCCTAGTTGCTCAGGGTGTGCATGACACGCTTTGCAGCTATCGCCGGGAATGTCTTGGCTCGAAATGTGGCGACGGTATGCTAAAGTGAAAATGACACCGTCTTGGCACGCCAAAATAAAACCCTCTGGGCTCAGCTTCAATCCCCATAATTTAACGAAAGCAAATGTTAGCTCTAGCGATATCCACTGTTCTTTCTCATTTCTCTGTAATATGCCGTACATACTCTTGTCAAGTAGCTGTTGGTAAATGGTTTTCTGCTGTGTTTTCTACATCCGGGCCTTCAGGTGTGAGTACTCGAGATGGATAATGTTTGATGCATCTTCCTAATCCCTGATATTAAAGTCAAGGCTTTCAGTAGCTTTCTCCGCTGCTTTGTACAGAAACGCTTCGTTGCCCACTTCTTTGTGTTTTCTGACCATTTCAAGAAGAGGGTTAGGTGAATTTGGGACTATATGCGCTGTATCCAGAATAATCCTGTTGTGAAGATACTCGAGATTCAGCATTCCGCGACCACCTGACGTCGTGAGATATAAAGTCGCCGAACGGACGAGTTGAGGTACAAGCTTTTGTTCACGTGCATAACCTTCGGTGGCCCGATGTCAAAGGATCTGAGCTCGTCATTCGGTAGTCTCTCCGGCACGCCAGGGTATGGGTAGTCTCTCCAGCGATAAGGTGTTGCATGTAGCGCTTCTGTCGACGAGCTCAGGGTCCTCGGAAATACCAGCAAGTCCTCGCTTCAAATATTTTTCTAACCCAAACTCCATTCCAATTTCTCGAGTGTACGTCTCGACAATCCCTAGAGCTAGGTTCAGTTGTTCCGAATTTCTAGAATAGATCATGATAGCCAGGTTTGCCGCAGAAGTACCCTTGTAAATCGCGAATTGCGAGAGATAGTGACAATAATGTGAGCTAGAAGAGAGAAGGGCTTATGATGTCGACCTAAAAGACGCCTCTTTGGAAAGTGACGTTAGTTGTCACAGATGTTTTCCAGGTGAGATAGTAAATCTGGTTTTTCAAAGGGAATCAATCTCTCTATGCATCTCACTATGTGTAGATAAACCTTCAAGCTTTCCAACGCACAGATGATAAGTCCATGGGAAGTTGAATCGAAAGCTTTCCCGTAGCACCTGACGATTAGCAGGTTCTCCCGATATCCTGCTACCGCTTTCTATGAGCCGCGTTGTTCATACATCTTTCGCCACACAGATCCGATTGCCCGAACAATCTTATGATTTAGGATGCTTGTGAAGATCTACTATCCTGGAATAAGCACTTTCGACTTTAGATATGAGGTGAAAATGCGAGCCAGATGCTAGTTAAGTTGTAGGAAACTTCTTGCACTAAAAGCTTTCGATACCATCTTGTCCCGCAGCGAAATAGTTCTCCATACATCTTAATACTTTTTTCACCTCCTCGGTAGTGATAGGTGGGCATTTCTCCTCAGGTGTTTTGAGGGCACTGCACAGCTCCTTGAAGCTATTTATGTTCACTGTGTTTTTATTTAGTGGATGCTGGACTTCGTATACTTATATCCAAAATGCTTCGACCTTCTCTGGTTTGGACGGGTGGTCCACAGTGCCTGGACTTTGGACTTCTTCTTGCGTGAGATAGTACCCTATTCTGTCAGCAATGCGATACCTGATGGACAGCAGCTTTGACTTGTTGAGTGTGTGATGATAGATCCGTAGCTCATGCGCGAAATGTCGGAGCCTGCCAGTAAAGTTCTTGGCAGATGTTATGTAGTCCATCACACACTGAATGCGAGATGCGTACTGTCTTGCCCAGTCTATCTTTGTTCTAAGCTTTGGTCTTATAATCAGCCGTTGCTTTTGTTTTACGGTTTGCATCCTACACAAAATACGTAATTCACTTGACCTGATCTTTGGACTTGAGAGAAACCTGGATGCTGATGTTTCTCCTGGTCTTAAAGCATCACTCCTCCTCTACTGGATGCCTGCCAACGGTTGTGCTTGGTGCTGCCTCTCTTTCTCTGCTGACGGCTTGTTCTAACTGTTGTAAAATAGGCATTCCGCGTAAATATACAGGGTTTTTACGCTGGGGCTTACTCAAAACTATTGAGACGTTGCCGGTCTATCTTATTGTCTTCATCTTGATTAGCTGCCACAATTTTAGGGTAGTCGGCATTGTTGTTCGACCCATCGTCGGGAGCCCTGCGCTTTTGATTGTTTTGAACCGCACTTACAACTGGGTTTTGTGTTATTATTGTTGTTCCCACGAGCAGCTAGGCAAAGGGTTCGTCCGCCCTCGTAGAGCCTCGCATGCGAAGGTAAGATATATACTCTCGCAAATCGTACAGTATCCCAGAGGTACCGGTTAAAACACCACTCCCTGGTGCCCTGCAGCTATCGGCACGGTTGCTTATGCCTTGACTTGGGGGCTTTTTCTTTTGGGACCATCCCTGGACCATTGTCCGCTACTACTTAGTGAGTTCGTAGCTATATTCAGCAGTAATATGTCTATATATGTACACTGAAAAAAAGGATAGCTGCGGTCAGCATATTCTGCTTAGCCTCCTCATGCTAGATGGTTGTGCTCTGCCTCCTAGTAGTATTTTTAGCCGAACCATCTTGGATAGGTGCGGCTAGTATCTATCAGTTAGCTGGCGTTAGATGCGGACGGTAGCTGCCGTCATACTGATTCTACGTATGCAATATATAGGGATGGCTAATACCCCCGTCTTTTAGTGAACCAGATCTAATATTTTTAAATGATTAATCGAAATCGATTATTCTTGCGTGATTTATTAAATATTTAAGTTATAAATCTATTAATAGTTCTTATCAAATTTTGCAAGGATAAAATAAGTCATCAAATGTATATAATAATTATTATAGAATTATTCAAACATTTATGTTGAATACTAATATTCACAAATTAAATTAAATAATTCAAGTTATATTTTGTACACTATAAAAATTAGATTTGAAAACATGATTATAAACATAATTGTGCGATTTAAAATAATTTCAAACGACTTTCAACAATTTGATTTCGATTAAATCTCTATTTATGTTTTTGAATGTAAATATTTGAGTAAATGTCGTAAATAGAGCGTAAATAACAATGAGTCAAATTTCGAGGTCAAGACGTCCTGTCAAAGCGAGCAAGTAGAATTATTTTGACTTACCTTCGAATATCTTTCCAAACTTTTCGAGATCCCACTCGATTAATTTTTCTTTCACCCACTCGTCTATGTTTTGAACGAAGTTTAATGAACAAATTCAATGAGTAGAGGAAATCACGATGATCGCGACATACGCAGCTGAGGCGTCGTTCACATCTGCACTAACAATTTAATGCAGTAGATAATAGTAATGCATATCCGCCAGGATAGGCGTGACAGATATATAAGGACTCGCTCTAGCACCAATCTTGATACTAGCCACGGCTATCTCATGCAGCCTTGCTCCGAAGCAGTATAATTTGGCGTTCGCGGAGATCGGTTAGGGAGTGCGAGGATCTGCCGACAGCTATCCAAAGCATACTTGCTGCCAGTATCCTTTTTTTCAGTGTATATATTGTTAAAAGATTGTCATAAGGACGACCGCAGGATTTCGCCGGGAGCGGGTTGCTAATCTGAAAAATTGCACCAGTTCCCAGTAGAACCGCGGTAAATCACACCTATGGCCACGTATCACAACCGTGAGATGGGTGATCACAGGGCACGATGAAATCACAACGAAAGGCCGGCGAAACCCTCACGTGTCTTGAGGACACGAAGCGACCCTCTGCATCCATCTCGTAAGTGCCTTGGCATATTTTTGGCACGCAGGTATGGCTTTAAGGTTACGAACCAGTGATAGTTTTGCACCTCCGAGAGCACCTATCACAAGGACAATTACTTGTACCGAATATTTTGGGTACAGTCGTTGCAGCTCTCTCTTAAGGTCTTGATACCTCTCCTCCTTTTTTTTCTCCTTGGCAGTGATGTTGTATTCGCACGGAGCCGCGAATTCGATCACGAATATAGTTCGTTTCTCGAGGTCTTGGAGAACGTTGTCAGGCCTCGAGTGAGCAGCGGAGACGGCTGTCCGAAAATCGTAGTTCCAGAAAATTTGGCACTTCTCGTTTTGGACAATTGACTCTATCTCCATTGGGGCGTTCGGCAGGGCAGGGTCGCGGCCAATACCATAAGAGCGACAAAGATGGTAATAAAGCACTCTTAGGGCGGCATTATGTCTGTAGATATACGTCGTTCCAGCGTGGGTCGGACACCCCGATAGTATATGTTCTAGGTACTCAGCGTGTGCATGACACGCTCTGCACCTATCACTGAGAACTTCTTGACATGAAATGCGGTCACGGTATGCTAAGGTGGGAATGACACCGTCCTGGCATGCGAAAATACCATAAAACCCTCTGTACCTGAATTAAGCCCTGATGATCTGAGGAAAGCAAAAGTTTGCTCCTTCGACAAGGACTGTTTTTCTACATTTGTGTGAAAGTTTCCGTGCATTTTCTTGTCGATTAGCTGTTGATGAAATTTTACAACCTCTGCTTTATTCACTTTGGTTTTTAGAAGTGAAGCATCTGGATGAAGTAATGCACTTTCCTCACTTCTGATGTTAAAATTCAGGTCAAGGGTCTCGGCCGCTTTCTCCGCGGCTTTGTAAAGGAACGCTCCTTCGCCAATCATCTCGTGGTTCCTGACCATATTTAGGAGAGGATCTCTGCCATTCGCAACGATGTAAGCTGTACTTAGAACAATCCGGTTATGAAGACACTGGAGATTCAGAAGTCCGCGTCCGCCTTGACGGCGTGAAATATATAATCGCGGAACTGACGAATTGATATGCAAGCTTTTATGCATATTCATGATCTTACGTGTGGTGACATCAAGGGCCTTAAGCTCGTTCTTCGTCCATTGAACCACCCCAAACGAGTAGAGTAGAACCGGGACGGCAAGCATGTTAGTCGCAGATACCTTGTTCAACGCCGACAGATTGGAAGACCAAATCTGTCGAAGAAGATGCTTGTATCTGCTTCGGAGAGACACCTTCACTGATATTACGTCCTGAATGCGGCTTTGAGGCACGCCCAGGTATGTATAGGTCTCTGCAGTATTAAGATGTCTAATAACACTTACACCCACAAGCTCAGGGTCCTTGGGAACGCCAGTCCTGATCCATCTCTTCTGTATTCTCCTCCTTGGGTCAGATATAACAGCCGTATTTTGTCAACAATATGCTGCTTGATTGTCAGCAGCTTTGACTTGTTCAGTGTGTGATTCAAGATCCTTAGTTCTTGGGCGAACTTTCAAACCCTTCCCGTGAATGGTCTACCAGATGTTATGTAGTGAAACACACATTGAACACGGGACGCATTCTGTCTTGTCCATCCAATCTACTTGTTCATTTGATGCAAGCGTCTATTGGTCTTTTGATTCATCGTCGGTTTTAGCCTTCGATGTGAATCAGCCAAAGCTCTCGCAGCACTCCGCGTATATATATATATATATATATGTCGTAGCCCAATAGCCGACTAGGTAGCCGGTCTAATGGACGGATGAAATCACGCAGCCTGCATAACGAGCGACCAGTAGTCTATTGCAGCGTATCCCAAACTACTACCGCGGATAGATACCCTACCGCCCGGTAGGGGAATGCCACCCCGGGCCCGGTAGCTCGGCAGGCTCCGAGGCAGGCTCCCCGCTGCGAGCAGACGGCTGCTTCCGTATACCTGCCACGAATAACCCTTTCATACAATAACTGAAATTATAAAGACATGGCTGAATTAAATTTTAATTAGCTGAATGAAATCCATGACATAATTTAAAAAAAATGAAAAAAATTTCGTGAAAATTGGTTGATAGGGTAAGAGCACTAGTGGTTGGAACTGCGCCAGTTATTGGCACCCCCTTTAAATTTTGTTAAATATTAAGAAAATGCGAACATTTATCGTATTTTACTGATATTATTTTAATTGTAATATCATTTTTGCGCAAAACGATATATACAACTTAAGCAAAATAATGTCAAATTTAGGTGTAAAATATTTAATTCTCTTTAATTTTTAGGGTGCCAAGAATTTATCGGCTTTTCTAAAGAAAATCTTTAGCTGACGACATTTTTTAATTTTGTTATAGCAAGGTTGTAAACAAGTAAATCTGCTTCATTTTTTTGCAGGTATTTTGATGAAATATTTGAAATTCAATAAAAAATCAGAATTAAACATCGGTGATAATGTATTTATTAATTTAAGAGGGGTGCCAATGGAAATTAATACAAAAAGTATGGTCTCTAGTCGTTGGCACCCCAGTGCCAATGACCAGACCATGCAATTCTGGAATGGTTTCATTCATTGGCACCCCCGCCTTGTCAGAAAAAAGTAAGGTTATGTAATCCTAAGATCTTATGTTGACTTCAATCATTTCACGTATTTCTGATAAAATGAAGTGTTAAGAGTGCCGGAACGACAAAAGTCGTTATTAGGTAGACGCAAAAGTAGCTAAAAATTATAATGATTGAAGCTGTTATTTATATACCGATAATCTTAACCTCCAAAGTTTTCTTCATATCATTTATTGTCTTTAGGCTTTTAGGTACAGTTAAATATTGAAATTTAAGAATTTTAAATTAGACCAAAATCAAATTCAAAATCCCATTTAACGTCCAATAATCAATTTAATGTATAGAATTCCTGAAAATAAAACAAGAATTCAACGATCAAATTTGGACAAACACCACAAAATGCTCTTATTGCAATTCCTAAAAACAAACAAAATTTGTTTCTTTGCACAAAAATAAAAAAGAGGAAAGAAAAATGAGAAGGCAACCAACCAAATCCCCTTCCTTCTCTTTTTTATTTCTTTCGTCTTTTTTATTTTTATTATTATCAAATCACAATATGAAAGCATGCACAATATTTACCAACGTTTCGGTGCTCACACAGCACCCTTATCAAGTCAAGAAAAACTAGAGCATAGGTACGAACAATAGGAGCAATAGGAGCATTTTGTGATGTTTGTCCAAATTTGATCGTTGAATTCTTGTTTTATTTCCAGGAATTCTATACATTCAGTTAAATATTGTTGTTATTTGAATAATAAATAGAATTTTATTATCTTTATACATATTATGTTTAATAATATCGTCGTACAATGTTTTAAATGTTACGCAGATATTTATGTTAATATAAATAGAAAAAGTTTTTATTCTGTCGGTGCACCGACTGAATAAACCGATTTATTTTGACTATATTCATATATATCCATGTTTGAATTTGTTTCTGGATTTTGCTAGTTTAAAGCAGAAATGAAAAAATTAGTAACATTTATGTTTTTTTTTTCATTTTATTTATTGTCATATATGCCCAACAGAGAGTATCTCTGAGGAAATAAAAACGTATACCGAAGAACACATGTGCCATGACTATAAGCTTTATAGCTGCTGTCAAAGATATTGGCATGTCCAAAAAAAAAATTTATAAAATACAACATTTAGAATCACCAATAGAAAAATTATTTAATATTTTCATATGCACAATTTGTTTTTAATCAATGTTTTAATGTAATTGCAAAAATTTTAAGAGGTTATGTGAGTGTAGTGCCAATCACTGGTGACGGGGGGTGTCAATAACTGGGGTTAGCAGTGCCGAGCACTAAAATTTTGGGACTACATACTTATTTTTAACAATTTTTCAAGTTTTTGTCAACATTGAATAATAATTTAACATTTCAATGTATTCTGCATAAAATTTGGAGTGTAGGTATAATTATCACTATTTAAGAATTCAATACTTTATGTGTTTATTTATTTCCTAAAGTCTAAATTTCCTCTTAAGGTGCCGATAACTGGTGCTCTTACCCTATCTGCACTAATGAAGGAAACATTCACAAATCTTGTGAATATATAAATGTGACCTCTCAGTGTAACAAAAGTGCGATAACTCTTGAAGTTATTATCCGATTTTCTTCTATCTTTTTTAAACGTTTTTTTATAATCTAACAAATCTAACACAGCCTATTGAAGTTTAATTTATTATTATTTTAACAAATTTTCATTTTCCTCAATCTCCTCTAATTTTCTAACAATGGGAAGGTCGCGCTAAGCAAGCATCCGCGTCAAAGTGACAGGCGTCCAGTGTCTCTCTTGGGTTCCAGTAGTGTGCAAAAATTTGAGGGTGGCGACCCTACCGCTCCCCAGAAAGTGCGAAAAAAGTTTGGGAAACGCTGGTCTATTGGGCCAGAGCGTTTCAGCCCAGTAGACTACTATGCATACGGTTCATTATATATTTTAGGGATTGAGATTTTTCGTTTGTTTTCCATGGAATATTTCATGTCAAAAATAATAAAAAGTGTTCCTATTAGAAATTTCAAGCCATTCATAAATTAATTTCTACAGTTACGTGACACGAAGCTTGTTAGTAAGGAAATCTTAAATAAAAAAAAACTCCGATCCCTAAAATAGACAAGGAAAACTACAAAACAAGATTATGTCTGTCTTTGAGTGCTTTTTTATTCAAGATAATTACAAATAAAATTACAATCTTTAGATACATAACAGAAAAAGTTTTTTAAAAAGTAATTGTTTTTTCTATTTTTCGTTTTATTTATGTTAATTTGTTATAACAAGGTGTACTCTTATGACAAAGTCCAGCTTCAAAACTAGCTATTTTAGGTGATGAAAACTTGCTAATTATAATTAATCAAACTATTTAAAATACGTGCTAAAATTGTTAATTTTATACTGACATTCTGTATAGTTCAAAATCGAACGTTAAATCTATTTTTGCTAATATTTTGGATAAAATGACAGTACATATTTTAAAAAGATTTTTAAAATTCTTATTACATATACAGGGTGTTTTTTTAACTTGAGACATCAAAATATCTAAAAAAAAAATACGCATCCTATGAAAAAAAATATCCGTGATAAAAAATCTTTATTTTCGAGGGGGAAAAGCGACTTTGAAAAAATTTACCCCCCCCCCACCGCCCAGGAGGCAGGAGTGGGGGTAACTTTGTAATTTCAAATGGAAACCCCAATTTTTTATCACAGATTCAGATTCTTTATATAGTACTGGCCAGAATTATTAGTCGGTTGATTAAGCCCTACCTGAAGTATTTTCGATAAATAGGGACCGAGATAGCATGTGAGAAAGACCGACGTATTTTTAGTTTTTACCAATTTTTGATTCTCAACTTCCACTGTCTGGATGCTATACGGAAGTCAATGGAAATAATATAAACTTCGCTAAATTAAAGTTCAATATCTCCTCTTTAAAATAAGATCGATAACATAATAAAATATTTACTGGTTCTCGACTTACAATCCGATTTTCATCTTGGGAACGTTTCCATATTTTTAATGATAATTCGAGAATCCGTAAATCTTTTATTATTTTCTTGGTCTCATTTTAACCCTCGGAGCTTATTATGGGTCAGACAGACCCATACATCGGTTTTTGTTTGGAATGTCTTTAGGCAGAAATTTTAGCCAGAAATATCAAAAACTAAACAAATTTCAATTTGTTTAGAAAATTTTTTCTTTGCAAAAAAACTTATTTTTTAAATTAATTTATTCGATCCCTGGCGGACCGAACAAACGGAACGGATACGCTACAGCGTATCCTTATAGTATCCACATCGTATCCTCTGCGTATCATGCAAGAAAAACTCATTAAAAAAGAAAGATTAACATTTCACTTGTTGAAATTCGGATTCTACGTGAAATTTTGAGTTAAAAGGTCACAGAGTAATCGCAATAGTTTTTCTTGCAACATTAAAAACTTAAAAAAAATATAATACTTATCGATGACGTGCGCTGAAGGCGACTTCAAACGCATCGCCGTTCAGTAGCAGTCAATAGACGTTATCCGTCGACGATGCGTTTGAAGTCGCCTTCAGCCCACGTTTTCGATAAGTATTATATTATTTTAAAGTTTTTAATGTTGCAAGAAAAATTATTGCGATTACTCCGTGACCTTTTAACGCAAAATTTCACGTAGAATCCGAATTTCAACAAGTGAAATGTTCATCTTCCTGTTTAAATGAGTTTTTCTTGCATGATACGGAGAGGATACGATGTGGATACTATAAGGATACGCTGTAGCGTATCCGCTCCGTTCGTTCGGTCCGCCAGGAATGTGTGAATAAGTCCAACGGCACATTTAAGCTAAACGAATTGATTCTAAAATGTCTGAAGAATATCCAAGCATTTTTTCAAGTTGATCGGATGAGTAATTGTGAAATGGCAGACCATCAAAAAATGTGTACGTTCACATTGACCTAGGTTCACATTGACTTAGTCGGCCGACAGCCTAGGCATGCAGTTGACTGCTGGCGTTCAGAAGAATTTGGGACGAAATCTTTACCTGGCATCCAAGTGCCTGGTTCATTGAGGCATTCAGAAGACTACTCAATCAATCTTCTAAACGCCTGACGCTTTTTAGACAATTAGAAGAAACCAGCCATAAAGTATTAAAACTCACATTAGATGTCTAACTAACATTTGATTTTTATTTTCATCTAATTAGTGAAATATAATTTCTCAAAATAATAAAAATAATGATTTTATGTCATATATTTCGAAAGACTATTAATTTAAGTTCGCTTTTTACAGGTTTGGAAGTAAACATTTTATTTTTTATTTGCAATTTGGTCAATTTATTATATATAATATAATTATAATTAATAATATAATATAAAAATTTAGTATAATATTTATATATGTATAATATAAGATAATTATATTCCTATTAATTAGTATTAATAATAAAGAAAGATCTAATTAATTAAATAACCATTATATAAAAGGAATAAAAAAAATCATTTATAATAAATAATTAAATAAAATTATTATTTTTAATAAAAGTTGCAATTAATTATATACTTTAAATTACAAGAAAATTGGTTATTTTTTAGTAAATGGCGAAATTTATCTTTTAATTTGCATCGTTTGAACTCTGAACACGCCTTTTTCCTGAAATTTAATCAATTTCACTTTTTCAAATTGTAACTTGTGCCCGGAAAATCGTAAGCGTGGTTTCTGCATGTTGCACTCGTAATATTCATGAAATACACAACAAATGCGTTCAGCGTTCAAATGATGCATGTTAAATGGTAAATTCAGCCATTTACTTTTTTCCGTGCCCGAATTGCAGAATGAAAAAAAATTTATCTCCGATACTTATAAAAACATGAACTTAAATTTAAAGACTTTTTAATGATATAACATAAAACCATTGTTCTTATTATTTTGTAAAAGTATATTTCATTAATTATGATGAACGTCAAGATAAAAATAAAATGTTAGATGGCCATTCAATGTCTATTTGAATACTCTATAGTTAGTTTCTTCTAATTCCGCCTCCAACTTTAAAAGTCCTAATACTCATAACTTGGTCAATCAAAAAAATTGTGTCTAATCGGTAAACTACGTGTAGTGTAAAAACCCTTAAAAAATAACGTATTTTGTCCCAAAACGATTCTGTCATTTGAGCATGCACAGCCGGCCGGATTTGGAATGAATTTCGGCAATAAATGATATTTCGATGAGGTTTTTCTACCCTCCGACGTTAAAGAATATCTTATTTGAAGAACATTTTTCATTTACCTTTCAAACATCGATTTCTAAACCAAAGTTTGATTTGCATATTTCCTGATTAAAAGTATAAAACCCCTGTCAATTCCTGGAAAGTTTTAAAATAAAAACCAAATTGGATATTCCGGATCTCGAGTTAAGAGTTCAACGGGCTCATCAATCATTTTATTATACAACATACTTCCTGCAAGAAAATAGGTCAGTTAGAGAACAATGATTCAACTGCCATGCACATCGTAACTGAATCTTGGCTCTTCTCTTGTGGCTGTCATATTACGAGTGAATGATACAATGATTGCATGAAGTGATTGTGAGTGCAGTCTGCAAGGTCACGTACCGTAGCTGCATCATTGCATTCGCTCTGCGATATGGTTTACAGGACTCGCGTTACGAGTTTACCAGTAACATATATTGGCTCACAGATGACGATTATTGCAGTCGCCTCGAGATCTCTTAATTTTCAGTATTGCACATCCAGTGAAAGCAAAAGGCTGACAAAAGTTAAACCTCAAAGTATTGTAAGGAATTAAGGGTGAAATCATATTCTTTGAAATTCTTTCAAATAGGGGAGAGTGGTCCTAAGTCGGCACTGTGGGTTAAGTCGGCACCGTGGGTTAAGTCGGCACCCTCTCGTTTCCCAGAGATGGCGAACGTGTCGGCTTAACCATTTTGTCGTATGACAGGTTGGTAGACATGGACGTAATTTACGTTGACAATTGTCACTTTAGTTTTCGCTTGACAGCGTGAGCGGGGTATACATTTTTTGTGCAAACGGAATTCCGTTTTCTCGCATTCTTGTGAAGCAGCTATAGGTGTGTAAATATTTTGAAAAGTTAAATCGATTAAGTGCGTTGGTTTCTGTATTCTGTGTGATTTCGCCTGATAAAGTCGAGTTTTCATTCGGATTTGTTTCGTGTGCGTAATAGCATGAAATGTGTAAACATTCATAGTGGTCCTGAGTCGGCACCAGACAGGTGTTTCTGAGTCGGAATCCTTTTTTTTGTTGCTTTTGTTGTTATTTGCTTGTCTCTGGTAGGTGTCCTTTTAGTTTCTGTGTTTTCACATTGCCTTTCGCTGATTCTATTCTCTACATGTTTTTTCATTGTGAATGGTTTCAATTGATCCATTTCCTCCTACAACTTACATAACCTGCCCTTTTTCTTTCATTTGAGCGGAAAAAAATTATGTAACGACTCAGGACCAGGGGGTGTCGGCTTAGGACCACCATTTTGAGAAATAGCAAAAAAAAACTTCTTCACTTTGCGCTGCATTGCGACCGCAATAGTACTTTGTGTAACGAGTGGGGTATAGTTCCATATTGCGCGCGAGCAGAGCGAGTGCGCCATTAGCGCCCACGTAGCGGAATATGGAACTATACCATGCGAGTTGCATACACTATTTTTCATCATGAATGCACGGAGCCATACTGAACAGCGGTTTTCCGTTCGCATTGTGGCATATTGCGCACGCCGGCATGGCATGTGCAATATGCCAGAATGCGAACGGAAAACCGCTGTGAAGTATGGCATATTACGTGCATGCGTGATGAAAAAATCATTCCACATTGCTCCGAACGACATAGAATTGTACATGAAGGATCGTGTCATCTGACCAAAGACATAATGCGCCATTAAATCCGGTTTACCCTCTGTTTTCAACAAAAATTCTTACTGTGCCGACTTAGGACCACTCTCCCCTATGGATTGCACATCAATAAGGTTAACGTCCCAGTAAACGTGACACCAATTTTCTTGCTTTTTTCTAATTTTAATTAACTGAAAATCCATTTGATACTATAAAATTCTGAAAGTAAATGTTACCCGTTTTTCTTTTGTGTGAACGTATCAAAAGTAAAAATATTATTCAAGTGGGATTTTCTTATTAATTATAATATTATTATTTAAAACAAAAAAGATAAGATAATAGAAAATTGACTTCATGTTCAATCTATATCTTAAAATAAAATAACAGAGATGTGTCCCTATTACTGCGTCCCTATTACTGCGGATTTATAGATTATATTTATAAAAATGAATCTATTTCGTATACAAAATTGGTAACAACGATTAATGAGCTCAACAATTTACTTAAATTTATCAATCACTTATAGTTTTCGATCTCCTGATTATTTTAATCCGAGTATGCAGCATATAATGAGTACCGCAGTAATTGGGCATTTGCCCTATGTTGACTACAACAATGAAAATTACAACCACTTTTATAACTGTGTGCAGAATTTTTATCAGATATAAAAATTAAAAAGGCTTGGGGTGTCTCTGGGGTTTTTCTAAACGCTTCATTGCGTGGCGTTAAATCAGATTTCGTTAAAAAAACACTGTTAGTATGTTTTAAACTAGCCAAAATGTGATTCAAAGAAATGTGAATAAACAGTTAACTCTTTTTACAAGCTTTTATTTCACTTGCTATGTGGGTTAGGGGTATTCAAAATGAAGAAGTCCGAATCTTAAATTTACATTTGGATTTCTTTGTTCCTTTTGGGTTAAAAATGAACCACGTGTAGGAGAAATAAATCGGATAACATTTACAGTTCACTCATCGCGAATTTGTCCGTTTTGACAGTAAATTCAATTTTTCTCAAAAACTGCAGCTCATAACGCAAAATTATACAGAATATAAAAGATGTGGCTCATTAAAATAAGTATTTTTTATCATAAGTTTTTTTATATAGCTATGCATTCTGAAGAAGATATACGAAGAATATCTTTTTAAGTATGCATGTATGTATGTATGTATGTATGTATACCATTAAGCCATTTCCCTTTCAGGGTAGGCGTGACACTACCCGATGCGGGTAGTGTTTCTAGGTGGATAGTTTCTTGTAGTAAATAACTACAAGTGTGGGCTCACCACACCCACCATGTGCCAACAGCACTCAGTTTTCTCCAATGGTCACCCATCCAAGTACTAACCGGGCCCAACGCTGCTTAACTTCAGTGATCTGACGAGAACTGGTTTTTTCAGCGTGGTATGGCTGTTGGCATAATTATAAAAAAAACTTGTGATAAAAGAATATCCATATAAATTAGTCGCATCTTTTATATTCTGTAGAATTTTGCGTTATAATCTGCAGTTTTCAAGAAAAATTAATTTTACTTTAGAAACGGACAAATTCGCAATGAGCGACCTCTAAATATTATCCGATTTATTTCTCCTTCCATGTGATTCATTTTTAACCCAAAAGGGATACAAAAAAATCGAAAATGCAAGTTGAGATTCGGGTTTCCATTTTTTGAACACCCCTTATGTGGGTATGTATGTGTATGTAAGTATGAGGGTTAAATCTTGTATTCCACTTTTGAAACACTTCCTCACTTTGTATATTGACTTAAAATTTTGCATACATACATATTTACTACGACAATATAATATTCTATTATATTTGAGTTGATCACCCCTCTCTCCTCATTCTTCAACACCACCCCGGATTTCCATACTGTTAGAATACACCAAAATATGGATATCTATGAAAATTTCTGTTGCCGTGGGTGTAAACAATGAACATTAACAGTGCATGTATATGAGAAAGACATTTTAATATTTACGCCCCACATTTTTACTTTTAGTCACATTATTAATATTTTTGTTCAAAACTTTTTCTCGTGTGTCACATTATGAGCTTCGGAATCTACGATCATAGTTCTTTAAAGCAATAAATCCCGACGCAACTGGTACGTGAACGTCATCCGCTTCTGCTCCTTCTGTCCTAGAGGGTAAGCAAGAGCAGGGAATTTACGCGATATCCCACATAGCACACTTCCCGAAAAAACCAGGTCTGTTCCAGGTTTTTTTCGGGAAAAGCATAGGTCTAAACCTGGGACAGACCTGTTTTTTTTCGGGAAGTGTGCTATGTGGGTATAACATCGTGCAACCCTGTTCCTTGGAGTCAGGTCTCTAGCCGCGGATGACCTTATGCGGCAGAGGGGACAGTTGGAGATGAAGGTTCCACCTCTGGATACTTTTCTAGAGCTACCAATCTTTGTAGAATGTTATGAGGAACAGTGTTGATGGACCAGATGAAGTGATCCCAAAAGAACAGCCTTGTGCATCCGGTTCGCGATGGAACGAGCCTGACGCTGGCAAGCCGGAATCTTGTTGAGTTGGCTAAGAAATGAAGCTTTTATACCTCAAAGACAGACGATTATGAGAACTACAAGATGGACTTTGTAGCCTTGGCACAGCCTGCTCAGCTCGAAAAGAAGTGCTTGATATTTCGCCCGTTTTTCTTCCACCTTTGCCGTGATATTACCATCGGCTGTTGCCGAGAATTCAATCACGTAAATGATCTTGGTCTTCAGATCTTGAAGGACAATATCAGGCTTCGTAGCACTGATACGTTGAGTGCTGGACAATGAGAAATTCCAGTAGATCTTACACTGATCACTCTCCACAACGGACTCGAGTTCCCCTTGGGCTTATGGCAAGACGGGCAATAGATCAACACCATAGAAGTGCCAAAGATGGCAATATTACACTTTTAGAGCCGCATTGTGTCTCTCTATATACCCGTAGCGTGCATACTTTGAGCATCCACTGAGAACATGTCCAAGTGTTTCTGGCTCCTCTTTGCACGCTCCGCAGTTGGTATCGCCTACAGGTACATTCATTAGGCGCTCGCGGTAAACTAAAGTGTCTATAACGCCGTCTTAACAGACAAAAAGGAATTCCTCAGTCTCCGATCACACTCCAGCAGACTTGAAAACATGTTGGACAGACCCATCAAGAGCACTTCTCTGCGTATGATGCCGTAGAATTTACTATGAAGGGGCTTGTCAGAATGTTCTCTTAGTGGAAGCGTCTGTTCTGCTTCCTATACACGACTTTTGAGCACCAAAGGCGTTAGTGATGCTAGGCCACCTGTATTGTCGCTGGAATCAAATGGGAGGCCAAGCTCTTCTGCGGCCCTATCTGCGGCACGGTATAGAAACGCCGCAGCATTGACGACTTCATGTTGATGTGCGAGTCGCAACAGAGAATTTGTGCTATTTAGAACTGAGCAGGCTGTAGCCAGAACCGTTCTTCGATGAAGGCACTCCAAGCTTAGCAAGCCTCTACCCCCTTTATATCGAGGGAGGTATATTCGAGGTACGGAAGATCTAGGATGATGACTTCGATGGATTAACTGTCATCATCTCGCGTGTGCTTCGGTCAAGTTGCTGCAACTCATCGACGTTCCATTTTAATGCACATAACGTGTAGAGCCGTAAAGGAACAGTCAGCATATTGGTCGCCTGGATCTTATTCTTTCCAGATAATTCGGAAGCCCAAATTTTTCTGAGAATTTGACGATACCTTTTTTTAAGGGCCGTTTTTAACACACGCACATTTGGTGTTTCCGCTTGCGGTATTCCAAGATATATATGTTTCTCCATTACAAAGATCTTGAATGGTATTTCCGCCTATGAGTTGAACATCCTGATCGTCAAGCGATGATGTAGTTTCTTGTCTTCTTTGGTGTAGGTGTACGCAGGCACACTTGTCCAGTTCGAAGCTCATGTCAATCGCTTTAGAGTACCTATTTACCGCCTCCACAATGATGTTAAAGTCCTCTTTCGAGGAAGCAAAGTGTTTAAGGTCGTCCATGTATAACAGGTGGTTGACCTTGTATTCTCTTCTGTTCGGCGGGCCACATAGGTATCTAGAGCTTTTGCCTCGGAGCACAATAGATAGATCAGATGTTATGAGAAATCTTGTCCGCCACAAAAGCGTAAGCTCTTTTATGCATCTCACTATTTTTGGATGCACCTCCAGGCGCTCAAAGAGCTTAATAAGTAGCTCATGGGTTGTGTTATCGAATGCCTTACGGTAGTCAATCCAAGCCATGGACAGATTGCGTCGATACCTGATCGAGTCCTGGGTAATACACCTGTCTATTAACAGGTTCTCCCTGCAACCTACCAGTCCTCCCTTGCATTCACGTTGTTCAACTATTGCACTCCATACCGGCTCGATAGATGTTAATATCCTCTCTTTGAGGATGCCAGTGAATAGCTTGTAGCTGGTGTTCAAACAAGCTATGGACCTGTAGTTCTTTGGACTTGACAAATCTCCGGTCTTAGGGATCAATACCGTGCGCCCATCCACTAGCCACTGCGGGATGGGTTGTTCTCCGTTTAATAAAGTAGTAAATAAAGGAGCTAGATGTTGGTGCGTAGAAATGAACTTCTTCCACCAAAAGTAGTTGATTTTATCTGGCCCTGGCGCTGAAAACTTCTTAGTTCTAGCGATAACTTTCTTCACTTCTTCAGCAGTAATTATTGGACACTCTTCCTCTGGACCTTGTAACCTTTGCCTTTGGCAAACGTTACGAAAGAGTGATATATCTGAAGCTTCTTCATTCAGCTGATCAGTATCTCCATATACTTGCTCCCAGAAGAATTGAATCTCTTCTCGACTATGCGGATTTTTAATGGCACGTGCCGTTTTATTGAACAGGCGGGAAGGATGAGTAGAAAAGGTGGAATTTTCTTGAATTCACTTTACTCGCCGTTCAAGGCGCTGTTTCGCGCTTGAAAGAGATCTTATATTTTGCTTCCAGTGCTGCTTGATGGTCAACAGTTTACACTTGTTCAGCGTGTGATTTGCTTTCCTTAAGTTTCGAGCAAGTGCCCTAACTTTTGGAGTGAATTTTTTATTTAATGTTGTTTAGCTAATCACGCACTGAATATTTGATGCATGCCGTCTCGCCGTTTCAATTTTGAATTGAAGCTGTGCAATACGCTCGCGAGTCTTACTCAGGCGTACTGAAGTATCGTCACTTCTATTGACGCTAAGCAGAGACCGCCTTCTCGTAAACTACACAGTTCAGATTCCAGAGATTGACATCTTCGGGGAGCAAATCGGGGAGAGCAATATTAGTTTCAGATAATTTGTCCATCCTGAGAAACACTTTTTGGTGGATATATCTCCTACTTCTCATGTTAGGATTAGCGGCTATCTGCAAAGGTGGTCTTGCTGAAACGGGTGGTATGTTCGCTGGAGGATTTTGCTCTTCTTCTTGCTGATAAAGAGCTTCATATCCGTTTTTGCGCAAAAAGGATACCTGATCTCTTAAATACTGAGGCGTTTTATGAGCATATTCCGGGTGCATATTGACCCAACGGTCATATAACCTCTACATGAATCCTCTTCGCGCCGATCAGCTGCTTTGCCAACAGGTAAGGATGTCCCTCCTGAGTTGGTCCGACCATTCAAATCGATATTCTCGCGTTCGTGCGGGGCCATTCCCTGGTCGTCGCCTCGGTTCGGTCCTATTGCCACTCCCAACTGAACCATGGCCTCCATCCGAGAGAGGCCTATTGTGAGTGGCACTGCGCGATACTGGCGACGTAACCGCATAATTCGTTGCATTGGGGAGTTATTTATTATATTACTGTTATTATTATTATACATTAGCATTATTATTATTATTTTTATCACAGAAAAACCAAAATGTAATCTTTTCAGCGATTTCAGAGTAATCTTTACCTGCAACAAAAATGACCTTCACGGGTTAATATTTACCCAACACATGGGAAATGGTGACCATGTCATCTTTACTGAATCTTGTTTTGTTTCGATGCGAAAAAATTCAACCTTATCTACTTGAAAATTACCCGCAGTAAAACTTCACTTCTGTATTTTCTGTGATATTATTATTATTGCAAGCCCCCTTTGCAGAGGGAATGATTTTGTTTCTTTTCAGTATATTTCAATAAAAGCTTGTTTTTTAAAAACTTTTTAAAATGATTTATTGAAGAAGACTTTGAAAAGTAGCTCTTAATACATTAGATGCAAAAAAGAACGTTAATATATTCAATAATTGCTCAAAAGTTAACTTGTTTCACAGAAAAAGACAAACGGTAAAAGTGATTTAGGTACAAATTCTGGGGGTAATGTCATGGACATAGGAATAGGAGGGGACTAGCCGCAAGCTTCCTAACTTGGGCGCGGGGACTGATGATAAGTCACAAATGGGAGTCGACCATGTTGGGCTGCAAAAGCATGGAGAGTGAGAGAAGGAGAACAGCGCTCTTCCTCTCGCAATACCAGTTTAGCACACCAAGATGGTAGATGGTCTCGCGCGTTACTTTAATCCCGCTACGACATGCCTAGTCCCCTCCTATTCCTATGTCCATAGGTAATGTCGGCATGTTCAAAAATGAAGGTCGGTTAAGATAAAATAAAAAATTAGTCATCTTTCATTTTTCCCTGGCCGAACTTCATTCTTTTACATGTCGACATTACCCTCAGCATGTTCATCTGAATCAATTTGTTTTTTCTTTGTTGTAACGAATTTCACATTTTTTTATTATTTATGGCACCCATGTAGGTGAGCATTCTTAAAAACTGTTTTGACTGATATGGAACATTTTTGAATAATTGCAAACAATTTTGAAGAAAATGGAAGGCTTGAAACTTAAGGAAATATTTTTTTCCCATTCTGTTTGTTAAATACAAAAAAAAAGAGTCCAAAAATTCGAAATATTTCACCACTCTAGTCATTTTAAAAAGAAACTAAAAACCCATGGTAGAAATTTAAGAACTTTTGACTATTTAGTTTTCGAAAGAGCACAGATAAGCATGAGAGAACAGAGAGAGTAGAACGGTTAGACGCTTTCAGTCGATCGATATTATACACTATTTAAATTTAAATTCAAAAAATGTAATGAGGCAACCATCAGATTTTTATCACACATGCATGAAAATTTCCCTTTTCTATATCTTTCTGAAAACATTACTGATTTTGTGAAATATTATTGGTAAGACAATATGGTAACGGCACGAAACAGTTCTCATAATGAATCGTAATTCATTCATCACAATCGCCACTTACTTCAAAGTTTCAGATAGTTCATTTTCATAAATGGTACACAGTAAATCTGAAGGTATCGTTTTTGCTGCAATGATATTCAAATAATAAGAAAATATGTATCAATATAAAGAAATAAAAGACTGACACATCTTTCTGTTGCAGATCAAATTGATTCCTTCAGATTTAGTGTAATAATTTTAATTACCTGTAAATTGTGATATCTATTCTTTTATACGTGTATAGAGCTTTGTAATAAATTAATTTGATATACATATTCTCAGAACGTTGCGTGCAAGTTTTTCCTATGTGTAAATGTTCAATATATAGTATGAAATAAAAAAAGGTCGTTCACTATCAAGTTATATTTAGGTGAAGTAATTTGGTATGGTATTCATTATATTAACAGTACAAGCATTATAATGAACCGAATGAAACATCAATTTTTATATGTTAATTGATAGATTTTTAAAACATTTATATGCGTAATAAATTGATAATTTAAAACTTTTTCGGGTTTCAATCGTGTGCGAAACTATGAATCTTGCCAAGAATCTTAAAAAGAAAGAATTAAGAAACTATTAATCTTAAGAAACTATGGACCTTAGCAAGATTCATAGTTTCGCACACGATTGAAACCCATAAAAGCTTTAAATTTATTATAATAAATCATCGTGAAAGCATTAAATCTATTATTTATATGTGTAGTTTGGAAGACTAAAATTTGTCTATGATAAGTATCTAATGAAATATAAGTTTTTATATGTTAATTAATAAATTTTTTTAAACATTTATATGTGTACATAAATAAATTTTCGATGCCAAAGCTCAGATAAAAAAAATGGGATTTAAGTTTGAATTAGCTACGTTTCGGACACTATGTGGTCCCTTTTCAAGCCTGTAGTAAAAATGTAATGGATATAATATAATGGATTTTTAACTTTAGCGCCTTATGATTAATGTCCATATTCATTTACATTAAGAATGTACTAACGACTATTAGATATTTTTTATTCACTTTCTATATTTTATTTAAACATTTTTTGTTTGTTATTATTGTTTATTACAATTTTTAAACATCTACTTTTATTGTTATGACTATTTATCATATAAAGAATTTATTTATCTATTTATTCAAATCAATTTTTTATAATAAATTTTTACTACAGGCTTGAAAAGGGACCACGTAGTGTCCGAAACGTAACCAATTAAAACTTAAATCTAATTTTTTGTTTATTTTACCTTTGGCACCGAAAATTTATTTATGCATCAAAGAAGAGGTCGAAACTGAATAAGAATGATTTATATGTGTAGTTTGCAACACTATAATTTTATTTGTATATGATAAGTATATAACATACTTAAAATACTTTCATTTTTTCTCAGGAATTATGCAATCGGCCAATTTTCGTGAGCGATGTGCCAGCACAATTCGACGTCATTCCTGGGAAAATGGGTAAGTTCACTAACATATTTAATTATTTATGCAATTCTCCCATGGTAAATTTTCAAAGCATAATATACTCAAGGAAATGTATTTTTACACATAATGCGATTGCATTCTGGATAAACTTGATCTGTGTTCTCTGAATTGATCTATTATATGACCTACCCGCATAAAAGTATTCAGAGCATCTTGATATCCTTATATAATTTATTCTATGTGGGAAAACATACATTTGCGTATACTGTTATAATTAATAATTTATGAAATAATGTTAGTGGCAAAACCCAGCTAGAATAATTCGTTAGAATTTCTATAATAAAAGAACACAAAGCAAACAGAGATAGTATAGAATAGATGGTCACATACTTTTGGGTTCCTGAAACATCTAAGCTCCACCTAGTCGAGCTTTGTTTATAACATTCCGATATGCGTGCTGATATGATTTCTTTGTAGAGATTTCTTTGTGGGTAGTGTGTCTTATGACACTGAGTTCAGTTGCTGTTTTCATGTTTTGCCTTCATAAAATATGGAGCAGTTTTAAAACCTTCAATAATTTCTTTATTCAAATCCCTAATCCCAAAAATAAATTATAGTATCATGAATGAAGTATTGTCAATTAAAAATGATTCAATTCTGTATATTGAAATTAACTACTCGTATTTTCAGAATTGAATTTAACATTAATTAATGTACTATCATTTCACAATTTGTTTTTATTGAAAAATTATCAAATTGTAGTGCATAAAAGCAAAGAGAAAACATAATAAAAAGAGTGGAGGAACAGTGAAAGATGGCTGCAGAACGGGTCGTTCCGGTTTCCTTCTTTTTACATGCGAGAGCATTGGAGCAAGCGTGCTTCGCAAAATGCCGGCGATAGTGCGTAATGATACGCTTTGCTCGTCTCTTGGAAACTAGCCTTCAGCTCTTTCCTCAGTAGATGTTCATCGGCCGTGCAACGACCCATTGGTTCTTAGATTGGAAGCAAAAGTGAAATAAGAAAACCACATGCATATATAAAAGACACAAAGTCTTTTCACGACAATTAGTGTACTGCCGTCAACGTTTTTAAAAAAAATGAATTACTACTAAGTTGTATATTCCTCGTGAGGAATATAGTATATTCGTATATATAGACAGACTTTGTTGTAGAAAGCTTTATTAAGCTCAGAATCATATTTTCGATTTTTTCTTTATAAGATATACGAAATGAAGTTTTATCTTCAATAAAATCTGCATTTTATGATCCTTTCCACCCCGAACCACTCAGTTGGGTACCCAACCATTCTGTTCAGTGGCGGTCGGCTACTTCTCGTATTTTGTGTGTGCGCTCCTGGTTATTTGCTTACTAGGGGTTGTTAGTGACCATTGCTATTACTTATTTTTAAAAGTTTTATTAAGAGTTACTAGGGGTTGTTTTTTTCGTTGTGAAGGGTCATTATTGACGGTTATTATTGACCGTTAATAGGGATTGTTTTCGTCAGGTCCAAAGGTCGGTATTGACAGGTTGTTATTCACCGTTGCATGCGCATTCCATAGAGTGGTTATTGACCTTTACTAGGGGCTGTTCTTAACAATTTGTAGGGATATTAATTGACAGTTGCGTAGGTTGTTATTTTCTGTTACTAGGGTTTATTATTGTCTGATGTTAAGCATTTTTTCTGTTCGTTGCTTAAGGTTGTTATTGAGCACTGCTAAGGGTTGTTAATATCGTTGTAAGGTGTTGTTATTTGAAGCTGATAGGGGGTTTTATTCAATATTGGCTGATACGAAGAGATAATGTATGTTTTCTTTGTTTATAAGTCACCTCTTCTTCTTTTGTTGGCCTTACGACTCACAATCTCTCTGGAAACATCAGACCTTTTATCAGGCATCGCACTGATATCGGCCACTGAACATTGCTCTTGTATTCGGAGTGGATGTCCCAGGAACAAGGACGTGTTCATGAACATTTAGTAGACGTTTTACAAAAACTGTTATAGCTTTATACATATTCATAGTATGCAACTTAGATTGCAGGCATAGAGGCTCAGCTCTGGCTTTCGGCCTCTTCATATTTATAGGAGATCGAGCTCTCTCCCACGTTCTCGAAAGGTTGCAGGTCGATTTCAGGGTACGGACGATTTCGAGGTCGCTAGACCGTGAAGAGAGTGTACACTCTTTGAATCTTTGTGCAAAAGCCATTTGTCTTTGTCGTTCGATTATCTCTTTGTCGACAATGCAAAGATGGCAGGAAGATGCTTGATCAGACTGCGACATCAGTAGGCTTTGTGATTAAATCGCAGCCACTCAAGTCTTAATCAAAATCACTTTGTCACATTCCGTTTAATTCACTACCTTTAAGAGCATAACAATTTTATTTCATGAAAAATTATACATATTTGTATAATTTTATAATTACTTATATTAAGGTTCATATTAGGGTCTTTCATGCAAGTGGCACAATAGGCTTTATAGCTTGAGCGCCAGGGGAGCTCTCCATGGGCTTCCCGCCCGTTTTTTTTTTTTAACTAAAACTTACATGCAAGGAAACTTTTGTAAGTTTTTGTTCTGGGTTTCTAGTTTATGGTTCTAACGGGGAAGATTCAGCTAATTTTCTTTGATCAGGTAATAGGATTTGAACCCAGTCAATAACAAGAGATAAATTGATAAAGAAAGATTGGGTAAAATAGATTTCATTTAAGTTAAGAGTTGTCTCTATAATTGAGAATGAGTTTTCTTTCTAGATGACACTGACTAATATAATGACAACCTTCACAATGATATTAATTATCCTCGACTGGCTTCATGTACCTACATAATTGCTAATCAATATAGAAATTACTATTTTTTAAATACATCCTTTCGGCAGCATACTTATGAAAAGGCAATACCATTATGCGAAGACGACTGTTAGATATTATATATTTCATCAAATATGAAACAGATACACAGTGTGGCAAAAAATGCCTCTTTACCAATCCATTTTCAGCTCACAATTATTATCATCCAAAATAAAACCGAATTGGTGAAAAAAGTAGTTTTGGCTTCATTCGTGTTACTCACATTACTTTGCACCAATATTTCTAAAAAAGTATTTTCAAAGGGCCTTCCTTATGATAATTTATTCTTAGGTAACAGTTTACAATTTTTTATCATTCTTAGTAAATAATTTTTCCTCATACCTTTATCGAAAGATCGATTTTCAATGCCTGTAGAGCGAAGCGAAAATGGCCGAATGCAGCCGAGTTTTCTTTTCATCCCTAGGGAGGAAAAGTAATGACGTAGCGGGATGAAAAGAAATGAAACGGCTCGTGATTGGTCGAAAGCAGAATCTCTCTATTGTGACGCCAAGTGACGCGATCGTTCCCTCTCTCGTTCCATCTCCGTCATAATCGCACGAGGGCTGCAGCCAAGTTCAAGCCCTTTACGATCGAGAGAAAACAATATCGAGTTATAGAGTATTCTCATCTCTCTCTCTTTCACACGCGAACTTCTTTCCATTTCTGTCATATTCACACGAGCGCTACAGCCAACTTCAAGTGACTACTCTAACCTCTTGTCGACTGTAAAAATATTATTGTCGATTATTCTCAACCAAATGAGTTCGGTTCGCGAACCTGAAAATCGATCTCCGATAAAGGTATGATGAAAAATAGCGTGCACAACACGGGTCGAAAGGCTATGATTGCAACCAGTGAGAAATTTGGTGCCCGAGCGAAGTGAGGGCAGCACTCACACTTGTTGCAATCTACTATTACTATAAATACATTATTTAATTCATATATTCCGATTTTTTGCATAAAAAAAAACATTAAAAAAATGCTAACAAATTACTCAATATGTGTGTAACAGAAACTAGTTCAATCTAGTTTGAGTTAATGAAAGTTTGATTAAAGCTTTAGCTAAATAAATGTTAATTTCTCGACAAATACGGTTTAGTCACATGCACAGACAAACAATGGTTGTAAAATTTGGCATTATAATATTCATTTTTACAAGAGTTCGATGGCAATCTAGGATATAGTCAAGAAAATAGTATTAGTTGCCACAGGGAAACGAAGAAATACTTTTTCCATAACAATTATAAATATTAAGTACGGCCACGGAAACAGCCTGGCGCCATCTGTTGCTTAAAAGCGGCAATTTCTTAGGGATGAATTCCAGTTGTTTGCATGCGATTGAAAATTAATCAATTTATACTGCAAATAAGAGTTTAACTATCAAATAACGAGAGTGTCTGTAGGAAAACTGATAAAATCTCGATTCAGCGAAAAAAACTTTTGCTCGAGTTTATTAAACGGTTTGATCGGAATTGAGTTTTGAATTTATCTGTCGATGACAGGTCTATCGGATTACAAATATCACATAAAGCACTTCAATATTCTTGTTTTTCGAAAAAGGTATCTGGACAAATTATTGTGTTAATTGGGTAAATAATATTATATATAATCGCATATATGCGATCTATCATTTTTGTAAAAGTAATGCTAGTTGTCAGATTTTGAGGCTAGAAAGTTTAATTATCCCAGAATATTTATGGAGTATATTTTATTTTAATTTTAATGACATTAAGTATTTTATTATTAGTATTTTTTTCACTTAAAATTATTTCTATTGGTCCAGTGGAATATTTATTAACATTGGTTCAATTATTTTCAATTATTTAAACAAATGAAATCTATTTAAATAATATTTTTTTCTCAATTTTTAAAAATTAAATATTATTACCATATCTTTGCTGGAATATTTATCAACATTGGTTAATCAATTTTCAATTATGTAAACAAATTCCATTTGTTTAAAATCAATTCATAAATATAACAAAATTATTGTTTCCAAAAATCAGACGTTTTAATATAAATAGCAGAAAAGAAAAACTAACAAATTTGGTGAAAAAAATATTGTTGAAACAAATTAAAGGTTGTTGAAAATAAATAATAATTTATTACCTCAACGATTGGAAAATATCTGAAAATAAATTTATGTCACTTAACGATAATACAGTAATATTTTTTTATAAAAAAACGAGTTTTTGAAACAAAAATTATTGAAGCGAATGGAATTTGTTTAAACATTTAAAAAATAATTAACCAGTGTTGATCAATATTCCACTGAAGAAATAATCATAATTATTATTTTAAAAAATCGACAAAAATTATTTAAACAAATTAAATTTGTTCAAATAATTGGAAATGTATTAACCAATGTTGATAAATATTCCACTAGACTAATACAAATAATTCTAAGTAAAAAAAAAACGAGAATAAAGTGCTCAAAAGGTCGATTTCATAAGAAATTGACATTTTTGGTTTTAAGGGTAGTTTTCAGGGTCCCGTGGGGGTGTGTTAGGGGTGTCACACCCATATCGTATCGTTGCCCTCTAAAAAAAATGTTTTTGGACCACCCTTATGTACGTAACATATTCCTAGTTTTCTCTATTCCAAACATACGAATGGTATTTTTATGTCCTAAGATTCCTCTGGCACATTTTTATTTTTAAGTTCATAAAGTGAAGGTAAATGTTTACAGAAACATTTATCAAGAAGAAAATTTAAGGCAATCCTATATGTAATTTTTTACTTGAATTTTTCACAGTGAGTGTCCTGTATCTTATTTCTAATTTATTAATATTTTTAACATAAAGAAAAATGTTAGGAAATTTATAATTATGATTATAGATTTCCCTAATACTTCTCATTATGTTACAATATATTTTTTAATTAATAAACACCTGTAATTTAACGTCGTATGGGGGAGAACTAACAGACGTTTGTGTGATTACGCTGCACATTTTCTCTTATTGAGTGTTTCAGGGTGAAAATCGATTGAATGACTTATAGCTTGAAATCCTGTTTTAATTAAAATATTCATCATCAATCCGCTTGTTTACATTCGACCGGTAATTTTTAAGGTTATATTGGTGACCATCAACGAAACTAGTACGGGTTTAGCTGGAATGCAAAAACAAATTTTTCACGAAATCTTTTTGCAAGAAAGATTCCTCTGTTATTTTGCTTCGTTTTGAAAAATGTTATAACGTTTTTAAAGCAATCATTTATGCATTTATTATATTTAAAAACAGTGCATACGTGCTATCTTATGTAAATTTCAAATTTCTATCCCTAAGGGATTTTCGGCTTTGGCCGCCGCGGGCGCTGTCCGTCATATCCGGTAAATATCAAGGTCACGTCCGCACTCAATACTCACGAAGGAAAATGGAAACAAAATTTTTATGAAGAGTGCTGTATTACATTACAGATTATTATGGTACTAGTAACTGTGGAAACTCGTTCTCAGCCGCTGGTCACTAGATAGCCAAACTTGAAGTATCATATTCTGATCCTGCTCTGTGACACCGCTAGACGGCGTTGCGGTTTTCCCTCCCTACGTCCTTTGTTTTAATTTTTGAATTTGACAGTCATTTGATCGAAAATTTAACCATGAAACCCCGACAGATTCCAAGTGACAAAAAAAAGTGTTATGTATTAGATTGTCCATCAACGCGTCGAGAAAAATCTTATCATTTTCCTATAGATTGGCAAATGTTGCTAAAAGTTTGAAATAAATACCACTTTAAACTTCAAAATATTCTCTTATCATTTTACTGTCAGTTCTTTATAAAACACAATTTTATTTAAAAACCAAGAGAAAAATAATTAGAAATTCATCAATAATTATATTAATAATTATTTATGTATTTTTGATTGTTATTTCTTGGTTTATTATAATTTGATTTACTTTTTAAGTTCATTTTAAAATTACTATTATTATTATTATCATCTTAGGAATCCGAAACACCGCTATGAGGCGCCACTTGCGACTGTCTTCCTTCATTTTTAAAGCATTAAGTGACCAGAGGCTGTCCGTGTTGGAGGCAGGCGAGACGGCGGGTGATTACTAGTGGGCCAGGTAGTAAAAAATGAGGAGCCGCGGGGTTAGATTTGGCTCGTATCAGAACTTGTGTTATCGGCTCGTATCTCTGTGTGAATAAGTTTTAATGTTGTTTAATGATGTTCTGAATATAGTTTGTGAATTTGCAAATAGTGTGTTTTCATTAATGCGAATTCTACACTGAGAGAAAAATTTGAAAGGATGAACTTTCATGCTTTTAGAGCTTGTAGTTTTTAATGCTTTCAAAGCATGAATTTCACGAGTTATATCGTTGAATTCATCCTTCAAAAGCAAAAAATCTATTCACGAGATTAAAGGATTAAATATTAAAGAGATGAAAGGTCCTGTACAGGTGCCTGTACAGAAACGTGTATAGGATCCTTTACAGAAAGCCGTCAAAGGAACCTTTGGAAGGATCCTGTACAGAAATACGTATAGGGTCCTTTACAGAAAGCCATTGCGAAAACTGATGTCGCTTACAGCTATGAACTTGCCTTCCTTTTATTCCCTTTAAGAACCAACTCACTATCGAGAGAGCCAAGCCACCAGCGAACCCTCGCGGATTAGATCCTATGCAGGTTCATGTATAGGATCATGAACATGTTCCTGTACATGAACCCACACCTCAATTGACTTAGTGAAGGAACCTGTACAGGACCATTCAAAGGTTAGCTTGTATACAGGTTCCTTTCCAGGATCATGTACAGTTTCCTTCGCCAAATTCCTGCACAGGAACCGTCAAGATTACCTGTACAGGTTCGTGTGCAGTTTCATGTACAGGAACATGTGCAAGATCCTCCGAGGTTCCTGTACAGGAATTTCCATCTGGGGAAGGCATGCATGTTTCAGCTGCATGGGCTTTGTCGTCCGAAAGCACGTAGTCCAACCTTTAAACGCTTGCGATGAGTCCAAGCTTGAAACCCACGAACTGCACCGTTTAAAACTGTGAATCTCGTGCGTCCCCATCCCTGCTCTCAATCAAGGCAAGAGTTACACAGCTTAGAACCGTGAAAGTCTTGCTTTCGCACGGTGAGCTATTTCGTGCTCCTGCCCTGTGCTACTCATTCCTCGAAAGGATGAGGTTCTTGCTGAAAAAGCATGAACGCTTTGCGTTTCGAGCATGGACACTTTGCATGCTTCAGAAGCATGATTCCCTCCTTCAAAAGGACGGGTTTTTCAAGCTTTTGAAGCATGGGATGTTTCCATCGATTCAAAACTTGTTTTTTCTCTCATTGTAGAGCAGCACAATTGGCGACGAGGATTTTTCGAACCTTAAGGACAATAAGGAAATAAGGAAATAAGAGGTAAGTAAATATAGAAAAACATTGTGTGAGCACGAAAATTCATGATAAAAAAAAAAGAGAGAAAAGGAGAGACGTGCTGTGAGCACTAAATATAGAGGGATGTGAGTGAGGGCTGTAAGCACCAAATATATAGAGGGATGTGAATCAATGACAAACAGACTGGGAAACAAAAAAAATTTTATGTAATTTAAAAATTAAAGCCGAAAAATAATAGAAAAGATCCGAATTTTGTATCCAGTCAGGGATCACGTAATACAAACAAACAATAAAATTAAAATTTCGAGGAATCGAGACTGACTCAAAGCGCTCGGATTTAATGAGGGTCTGGCTTGTTTGTTGTAAATACATATTAACTTATGCCAAAGTCTATTTACAATATAGCCACAAGCCAAAGGTTTTAATCTTACTCGATTTGCTATCCAACCCGCACCTGACTAAAATATAATTCTCATACAATTAAATTAATATAATAAGGTTGAAAAAAAGAAGATGCATAAAAGTAATTCACGACCTACGTTGTTTCTTTTCCTATTTGTTTGCAGATAAGAAATATTGCTGAAACTGGAGTAAAAGCATTTCTATGCGACGGTATAGACAAAGCCCTGATTAGAATAGAATGGGAAAGATGGCTCAGATCATTGAAACTATATCTTGCAGCAGAAGAAATAACGGACTGCGAAAAGAAGAGGAATAAACTTTTGCATTTAAGGGGTTCACAATTACAAAAAGTTGCCTACAGTTTACTTGAAGCTATCGAAGCATATAATGCTGAAAAACGGAACGATATTTTTAAAACACTAGTCGATAAATTGTCAGAACATTTTTCTCCAAAACGAAATTCCACATTCGAACGTCATACATATTTTTAGAAATGTTAAAAGAGAATAGTTAGAAAACTTTGACAAATTCTTACTCAAGGTTAGTTAACAAGCAAAACGTTGTTATTTTGGCAAAACTTAGACGGAAGCTATAGAAATAAACATGAAACACATAATCATTGACAGTTGGGCCCCATTAGAATAAAGAAGAAAATCCTCGAAAAATTAAGAACACTAGATGAAATCGTTGAATTATGTCAGGTACATGAAGAAATAATGAATCAATCGACAAACATGAATGCAAATCTAGCTGGGCCTAGTACATCATTTGACATACAAACCGCAATAAACAAAGTAGGAGTGCAAAACAAAAAACTATTTGATCAATACCTGAGGTTTCAGGATTAATAGCATTCAAGAACCAGACTATGAGGACGTCCCTGATGAGCTAATCGAGTGCCTAGTTGGCGGAGTGCGCTTAATAGCACTTATTGATTCAGGATCTAAGGTAAACGTAATAACAGGTAAGGCCTGGGATCTTCTTTCTAAGAAAGGATGCGTTATTTGGGGTGTAACTACAAGGATCTCAAATACACTAAAACCGTATGCGGCTAAAAGTCCACTTGAGAATAAAAGCAGATTCATAACCACAATCAACTTACCAGGTGAAAAGGAAATTATCACATCATTTTCCGTGATTGAAGGAGGAGACATCTCACTTTTTGGAAAGACAACAGCCGAAAAATTGGGAATATTAAAATTGGGATTGCATGTGAATAGACTGGAAAACGTAACACCGTTTCCAAAAATAAAAGATGTTCTGGTGAAATTGTCCATAGATCCTTATGTAAAGCAAGTTTAAAAACGTTTGAGGAGAGTTCCGATAGCATAGACATGCGTAGAGTAAATTAAGCCATCCTGCGAGAGAACTACCCACTGCTCACATTTTATTCTTTTATGACAAAGTTAAGAAACGCAAAGTATTTTTCTCGTCTGGACCTAACAAACGCATATCATCAGGTTGTACAAGATGTTGATAGCCGACCCATTACCACGTTCATTACTCAAAAAGGCATATTTCGCTATGAGCGTCTCATGTTCGGCGTCAACTCTGCTCCTGAGACCTTCCAGAGAACCTTCGAGACAATTTTGTGATCTTTAAAAAATTGCGAAAACTATTTAGATGACATTATTGCATATGGCTCAACTGAAACGCAACAAGACGAATAATTAGAAAAATTAATGCAGACTCTAACTGAGCACAATGTCACGCTAAACAAAATCAAGTGCCTTGTCAAAGTTCGGGAACTACAGTTCTTAGGACATAAATTATCTGACTAAGGCATAGACGCAGATAAAAGAAAAGTGGAAAAAATACTGGATGTTCGTGAAGCAGCAAATAAAGAAGAATTGCAAAGCTTTCTTGGTTTGGTAAAATAAGTGGGAAAATTTATCTCAGACCTAGGAACAACAGCGGAACCCTTGCGTCAACTCACGAAGGCAGATTTCAAGTTTGAATGGACAGAAGTCCATGAACAACATTTCGATGGACTCAAACAATCTCTAGCCAGGCTTCCAACATTAGCATATTTTGATCTGAAACTACGTACAGGATTGATTGCCGATGCTAGCCCCGTAGCATTGGGAGCCGTGTTGTTACAATTTAATTTACAAGAGAACCACAGTGGGATTTCCTTCGCAAGCAAGAGTCTATCAGATATAGAAAGACGCTACTTGCCGACCGAGAAAGAAAGTTTAGCATTAGTATGGGCCGTGGAAAGATTCTATTTTAACCTCGCTGGACTATAATTTGAACTTGTGGTTCAAGCAGAGTTACTTTGATGAAAGATGGTAAAATTTACAAAAGGCACACATCACATGTATAAAAGCTACCTGAGGACCCAGTTCGAAGTTCAGAGAGTTCATCACCAACTGCCAGATCATCTGAGAATATCGGAATTCATCCGATACCTGAAAGACATGCCCAGTTGAAAGACCAAGAGAGGGATGACTTCTCAGCACCTAAACTCCAACCACTCGTGTTGAAAAAAGGAAAGGATTGTGGGAACACGTGTTAAAGGGTTGGGGGGGAGACAGCGGGTGTTTACTAGTGGGCCAGGTAGTAAGAAACGAGGAGCCGCGGGGTTACCTTTGGCTCGTATTGGAACTTGTGTTATCGGCCCGTATCTCTGTGTGAATAAGTTGTAATGTCGTACACGGTGCGTCTGAACCAACTTTAATTGAAAGGTCTTTGCATATGAGATTTTCCTATTGGTTATAGTTGCATGACATCCTACGAACATTTTAAGACCAAAACCGAAAAAATCGCGAGGGCATTAAGTAAGTGTCTAGAGTATTCTGGATGATTTACATGTACTTTATATTTATTCCAAACAGTTTTAAAATCAAAGTGGACAGATTCCATTGCTTGCTCACTGGAGAAGCCTAATGCCTTCTGATTCGACGAGCAAAAATCTTTGACGTGATAAAACACCGCATGAATTTTAGGTGTTACCGAAATACCCAAATCCAAGTAACTTTTTTAAAAGTTATCGATGTATTTTTTGAAGTCTGGATCCAGAAGTTTACCAAAACAAGCTTTAACAATTGATCGGAAATCATTGAGAACTTTGACAAACTTCAAACGGCCGATAGAACATTTCAAGCGCAAAATATCCAGTTTATCCAATAACCTTTTGCAGGAATTGCCATTGAATCCTGTGCCACCATTGGCTACCTCGCGTTCAACGTGACAAGATTTTGCCCATACTAAGGTTTCTTCCTCGAATCCCGCAAGCATGTGCTTGAACACAGTGTCAACCACACCCAGCATCAAATGAAGTTCAGGGGGTGGAATGATATCTAAAATAAGTGTATCAGAGTTGCCTTTGAAAACTGGTACATGTACGCAGTTCATGCAATTCTTAGCCGATTTTTTGTCTCCTCCTGCATCACGCCAATTAAAGTAATTCTTTATTATGTTGCCAATGGTTCGAAAATCAGCACGTTCGCTAAGATGATTTTTTTCTCCAACACACCACGTGCAAGGAAAAGAGCTACTATGACACATTATGCCAGTCATGATATTTGCAAGCTTTAAATCAGTTGCAATGGTACCTTTAAACTTGTTTATATTAATTTCAGACCACAACTGATACACATTTTCATAGTTTTCTTAAGAAGACTGTGCTAGACCAAGAATGAAAAGCCTCTTCAACCCAGAATCTCGAAATCGTTTAGAGGCGACACGTTCTTTGTATTTCTGGCGAACACAGTCAAAATCCAAGTCATCTTCAGTTGATTGTACTGACAAGCAAAGCTTTAGGAAATCTCCACCACCATCGATGCCGAATTTCAAGTGCACTTGAGAAACTTGACGCTTTTCTTTGACGTACTCAATTAAGCCGTCTAAATTATTGCAATAAACAACATTTTGTTTAGCATCTGAGACATTGTTGGTCTTAACAATTTTGAAATGGAACAACTTCACTTCAAAACAATTGTCTAAGCAGTGAATACCAGCAGAAAGTTCTTTTCTTAAATTAGGTGAAATTGCTTTTCTATTAGCACTTGCCACACGAATCATTGATGCGATTCCAATAGTTGTATTTTGAGTCAGGTTGAAGCTCGTCTGAATTTTCTGCATGTCAGTGATAGAAATGATTGATTTTTTATCCACTTTTTCATTCTGGGGCTGACGGAGATTCGCAGAGGCTTGCCAGCAAACTGTGAAAGAGCCATGCAACTTTTCGTACTTTTATCGGCTTTTTCTTTCAAAACAGAGGAAATAATTTCATCTCTCTCTTTTAGAATTGATTGTTGCACCATCGACTGCAGGTTTTCAAAGCGAGTGAGAGTAGTGCACTTGTGAAATTTCCCTTGTGCGATTAATGTGAAGCAGCGACTGCACAGTTTTCCAGGCTTCGACATTTTCCAACGTCCTTTATCGACTACACGGTTATCTGCAAGGAATATTTTTATTTTTTTCCGCTCTACTCTATCATTTATTCTTAATACATTTAAAAGATTTCTTTACATACCGTTGATTGGTTTCAAAATGTTAGCACTAGTATTCCTTCGAAGAGTGGACACGATCCCTTCTGTGCAATTTTTGAATAATGGCTCTCGTATAATGTGACAAATTTTACATTCACATGGTAGCAGACTTGTCGATCTGGTACCCAATTTTATCGCATAAAACTGTGATAAATCCGGAAGATCTATGGTCTTCAGAGAACCAGCTTTCTGTAACCGCTATAAATTTCTTAAACATACACTACAAACAGCATTTGGCAATCGTTGGTCAGAAGTACTATATTCGAAGATAGTTTTTATCATATCTTCATCTTTTTCTTTTGAAAATATCTTCGCAAATTTATTATTGTTGCATCGATTTTTCTTTTTTAAACAAAATAAGCAGACCTTCTCACGATTTTCATCATGCGTTCCTTTTTTTTTTTTTTTGCTAGATTTATATTCATTTCGAAATTTAACCTCACTTTTAATGACAGATTTTAATTAGAACAAAAATAACAATTGGACATCGCATAAAAACTAAATATCTTCTTTATCAACTGAAGACAATGAAGAGATGTCATCAGGGCAGTTTTTATTTAAATTGTAGCAGTTCAATGATTTATAAACACGAAATCATAAGAAAATCGTTAATAATGTCCCTTAAAAAAAAATTGATTAGCAGTTCGAACTCGAAAGTTCATTGCCTCACTACCCGATTCGGGTAGTGTTTAAAATAGATCAAAATTAACTTGAAAATCAAAATATATAATTTATATTATTCTTAAAATTTAAATGCAAATTATCACATTTTATAAAAAAAATTTCGTTTTGCATTACAAAAAAAAATATAAAAATAAACTTTTTTCAAAATGCGCAGCCGCGATTTTTTTGGTTTTTGTGTTAAAATGTTCGTAGGATGTCAGACAAATATAACCAATAGGAAAATCTCATATGCAAAGACCTTTCAATTAAAGTTGGTTCAGACGCACGTTTAATGATGTTCTGAATATAGTTTGTGAATTTGGAAATAATGTGTTTTCATGAATGCGAATCCCAGAGCAGCACAGTGACTATTGCTCGAGTACATGTACCCTTTCTAAACTGTTGAGTTGTGATTACTAGATCACACCATTCCTATATCTATAAATGAGTGTTTAATAGACTAATAAAATTAAATGTGATATAGATCTTACTCCGATTCATTTCAATCCTAGTTGAAATATATTACTATGTATAGTTATGATTATAGTAGAAATAAGAAGCTTCGTGCAATGTTAAATATTCGACGCGCTTAGAGACGTTGTTGTTAGCAAATGACGTTGAGTCTGCGAGCCTTCTGAAACTCAGTACCAGAAAGCTACCACCAATATCACGCAAGCGCAGTAGCGCTGCATTACCGCCGCCAGTTCGCGAGTTCGCGATCATATTTTTGTTTTTATTCGGTCTATAAGATTTCCACATTTTTTTCTAATAACTTCTTACAGAATCAGCTCAATGATTTCGCTTAGAGCTGATTTTTAGTAAAACGACAATATGTTTTTTCGTGTAAGATATAGTTTAGACGTTTTTAAATGAAGGGTTGCAGTTAAAAAAGTAGATAACCGACATTTTTCTCAAACATGAGCTTTTTGCATTAAAAATTATTAAAAAATCAAGTACATGTTAAAGGAATTGTTCGAAATGTCATTTTTATTGTAGTAATAGAAAAATTGGTAATTCAAAACCAGATACCTGATTCTCTGTATACATGTCTCCTGTCTTCTTTTTTTTACATGCCTAACCTCTTACCTTTTTTAAACCTTTTTGTGACCGTATTTCTCTTCCTAAAAGTTTTTAAATAGGGTAAAAATATACTTTTTTCAAAGAAAAAGCTCTGAAATAAAACTGTTTGCCACGTTAGCACCAAAGTACGTGAATCAAATTCAAACATGAAATCTTAAATCATCATTTTCTACCAACATCTTTATTTTTCCGGAACAGAATAAGTTTTTTCTATGAAAACTTTTTTTATTCTATGTCAGCCTCCCCATATTTTGGGTGTAAGTATTATTATTATTTTTTTAAATTAAAAAATAGATTTTCAGTCGCTATCTAAAAACGATTTCCAAAACCCATGAAAGTAGAACAGCGAAATTCTTGAGTGATTTACTCGAAATTGGTTAAATCTTGCTAGTCAAACTCATTTTCTTCCAATTTCGCAACTTAATATCTCGGGAGTAAGTTTTTATTTTTTGTTTAACTGAAAATTGCCATTTTTATTGTAATCATCAACCAAGCCTGTTTCAATTTTAGGTTCCTGTCACTTTGACTTTATCAGGTGAAAGCACACAGAATACAGAAACCAACGCACTTAATCGATTAAACTTTTCAAAATATTTACACACATATAGCTGCTTCATAAGAATAGAAGAAAATGGAATTCCGCATACATGAAAAATGTATACCCCGCTCACGCTTTCAAGCGAAAACTAAAGTGACAATTGTCAGCGTAAATTACGTCCATGTCTACCAACCTGTCATACGACAAAATGGTTAAGCCGACACGTTCGCCATCTCTGAGAAACGCGAGGGTGCCCACTTATTTTCGGCCAATGGTTCGTCTACGCACCATTAGCTTTGCCATTTTTTTTCGATTGTAATTTGAATGGACACAAAAAAATTCAGTGAGCAGTCGACTATGAGGGAAACAACGACAAACCGTCAAAACCGGACTTCTTTACGCTTTGTCATCGAATAAAAATGGCAAAGCTGATGGTGCGTAGACGAACCATTGGCCGAAAATGGATTAACCCACAGTGCCGACTTGAGACCACTCTCTCCTATGCATTCTTATATTTTATAAAATTGTGTAAATAATTAATTTCTAGCTTTTAGCAAAATTTTATAAAAGTTTTATTATTTAAAAATTTCCATTTCTAAGACTTATTTCTTCTAATTTCAGCTAGCCTTCGATTTAATGTTAAAATTCAACTTTAAAATCAGAATATTAATTTCAGGTTCAAGTATTTTTCATCTGAAACAATTTTTTTTATCTAGAATGTTCCAATAAACTATTTATAGGAGCTACTTTTCTTTTTACTCACCAATTTTTACTAAATAAGGTTAGTAGAACTATAATCATTGGATCCTTTTTTTATGTTGGATAATTTTATTGAAATTTAAATATTTTTTTCTTATAATATATCTAAAAGTAATATATCCATTAAATTTTGGAGCTTTACAATTGGAACAGAAATCACAAATTAAATGAATACCTAAATATTAATCAATTTAATATTTTAATTAAACATTTTTTAATCTATATATTCATATAAAGTGTGTAAAATAAAAAAATAGAAAAAATATATTCCTCCGTTAGCCCTGGCTTTTCAGCGAAACAACTTGGCTGAGATTTTGTTGAAAAAATCCTAACGATACATTAGCGTAATTAGCTAGAGCGTGCGGTATAGGCTCAGGTTTAGGTTGTTTAGGTAGGGTTCGAATTCCCAGCGGGGATTACAATTATATAGTGCTCGAGCATTCGATTATGTTTCTAAGTGACCGTGCGTGCAATTGCGTAATTTCAAAGATAAATTAAGTGCAGTTATTATATATAAAACATTTTTTTTGCAAATTCATCATTATATTACATAATCTGTTTCGAGCTATAAGGCCTGCCTCACATTTTCAGACGTATATATAAGAATCTCTGTTTGTTTTTCTTGCTTTTATTGAGTACCTAACTGACCAACCTTTCATTGCTTCTTAATATTTGCATATTAACCTTTGCTAGATGGGCCAACGTGAAAATGAATTCCTTTACTTTTCTTACACTATTCTATTCTTAGAATATTTCTAGCAATGATCCCAAGATTTTCAAAGTCTTTTTCTCTCCGTGCTCCAGACTTAATAATTGCCATTAAGAGTTGAAAAGACTAACATGTTTGATAGCAAATTGAAGTTAGGAAAATGTGATATTCACAAATTAAATAATAAAAATCTGCCCGCTTCGCGGGCACATTCTCATCGCGCGCTTCGCGCGCGGCTCGCTTCGCTCGCAAGTTTGAGCGCGCCTAGGGCGCGCGACTGTTGGATCTCGCGCTTCGCGCTCGATCATATATTTATCTCGCGCTTCGCGCTCGATTATGTACTCACCTCGCGCTACGCGCTCGGGCGTATTTACATCGCGCTTTACGCTCGGTCCTCTAGATTTTTGAACTTCGTGTTCGACTTCGATGAAAAGAAAAAGTTTGTTTGCAAATATTATAAAATTATCAAAACCTGTACATATTAAGTGATTGTTAAATTTGTTTTTATTTTAGACTGAAAAGGAACTTTATTTACTCAAGGTTCTATCGACCTTAAGGAACACATTCTCATCCAGACACTCGCGCTTCGCGCTCGATATTTGATTTGAAAATCATTTGAACCGTATGATAGAAACAAAAAAGTTTGAGCGCACTTACGGCGTGCGATTTCGTAAATACACTGAGCGCGCACTTTGTGCTTCGTGTTATATGTTCTTCATATACAAATTACTAAATTTGTATTTGATTTTAAATGAAAAGTAATGATATAATTCAGGCGAAAAATTTTATTAGTTAACATTTTATTTTAGCTTGCGCCGTTTATCAAAAAAGTTATCAAAAAAGTTAATTTTTTCATTTTGAATATATTCTTACCACAAAAATTGATTACGGGTTTGTAAGTATTTTTTGAATGCACAATTTTTGTTCATTTATATGTTTTCGTACCTTGCATTGTTTTTTCAAAAATTTGATTTTTTTTACTGTCAATGTTATTTTCACGAATAAAACAAAAACCACGCATCCTATCGAAACATGAGTCACAATAAATTTGTACCTCTTCCTTGGATGAACAAATTTTGTTTCGGTCATATTTTCGTAGCTGGTAATATTCGTCTGAAAATTTGATTTTTCTATTTTCAATGCTGTTTTTTACGAATAAAACAAAAACTACGCGTCATATCAAAAAGTGAATAATAAGAAATTTGTAGATCTTTTTTAGGTGCACAATTTTGGTGAGATGATCTTTTCCGGTATCTTGCATAGTTTGACAGAAAAATGGCTTTTTTGATTTTTCAGTAATTTTTTGTGCGATCAAAATTTGAATTTTTTATTTTTCAAAAAATTCAAAAAGTTGTTATGAAAATATTATAGGGTGTTCAGGAATCAACGTTTTTCTCCTCTTGACTTTTTTTCATATCGTGCGTTTTTCGGCTTAAAATGTTCATTTTCGTTTGTTTTTTGGAATTTTGAAAATGCTATAACTCCAGTAATTTTTTTTTATCACAAAAAGTCATAAGAATATTTTGTTCGTCATTTTGCGTACTACTAATAACCGTACATAGAATTTTCAAATCTTCAAAAAAAGTGGTCTCAAAAATTTTCAAAATGTGCTCACTTTTTGGATTTTCATCCAAAATAGCTGGTTAACGAACTCGTTCTCTATTTTTCGGCCATAAAAAAGTGTGCCAAAGCTCAATCAAATCTGATCATTTTTTCGAAAGTTATCGTGGCTACAGACAGACAGACAGACAGAGAGACTACAGACAGACAGACACCTTCGTAAAAATCGTTTTTTCTGACTCAGGAGGTCTCAAAACGTGGAGATTTGATGAAAACCGACTATGTCAAATTTTACATAAAACCAATACCTTCTCATTAGAATGAGAATGTAAAAATGTAGATGCAATAACTAGCAGTTTAAATAATATGAGTTGCAACATAGCTTAGAAAAATTACCATTCTCAATAGGAAGATTCAATGAGAGGAAAAACGCTTGAATGTAGTGCTTTGCGAAAATTCCCATTTAAAATAGGAAATTCAGTACCAAATGACGTCATGTGCGCCGAGGTTCATGAGGATGATTAAATTCCTAAATGCCATAATTTGTTTCATCACAGGAAAAAGTCTCCGTTCTGCTGCCCCGGAGACCCGTGTCCGATTCCCGACGGCGCTGCTTTCATCTAACACGATTTTTTATATTTTAGCTTAGAGTATAATATTAATGTCTAATTATGTGTTCAATGCCTAAGATCTAACATCCAAAAGCACAATGCGGCACTAAGAGTTCTTTATTACCACCTCTGTCACTCTTGCGGCATTAGCCCTAATACCGCTCCGCTAAACGCTCCTAGGGAAATAGAGACAATTATTAATAATGCGAAGTGCCGATATATCAACGAAATGCTAAGACTCTTGCGGAAAAAATGCAAAAGGCGGTCGTCCTTGGATCACTCCGTGTTATCAGGGTGCTCGAGAATTCTGACGGATCATCGTATTGAATTTATCGCAGAATTTAACCACTTATCTCACAGTCGTGAGACGTGATTACAGCTGAATTTAACCTCAATTTCGCCGGGAGCGGGTGCAATTCTGTAGAATGGCACCCGCTCGCGGTGACATCCTGCGGTTGTCCTTATTATAAACTTTTAACTATATAATAGTGAATGAGAATTTATTTTTATTTTCCGAGCATGGCAGTTTTTCCCATTTTCTATGGGAAAAATTAGAAATACGTAGAATAAACATAGGAAGAATGTCTGTACTATCATGTTTTGTAAACCTCACAGTCTTTTCTAGGGATTATAGAAACTTTCTTTTGGTATATTCCAATAAACTTAGTAACTTCACAGTTTAATATTCACAACAGTAATTCTTGAAATAGTAATGCTATATCCTGACTTGCTATTGTCTTATTGTAAACATGAATATTATAATATCAAATTTTACAACCAAAAGTTTCTCCATGTGGAATTGTTTGGGGCTATTCATTCGACCACCGAAGCTAAGCAGAGCTCGTGTCGGTCATACTCGAATGGGGGCTGCCTTCGCGTTCGCAGAAAAAGGCCATTCGCGGTGATATTTATAGTTTATTCTGCTGAAAAAAAATTACTACTGAAAAACTTATTTAAGATAATACATTTAAATATTTTATGGAACCCTTTCTTATAGGCGTATGCCACCTACTTAGACTATTTCATTTTTTTGTTTACCAATTAAGAGAATTTAAGAAGAAAAATTAAAAAGTGTACTCCTTTGTAACAATTTGGGATTTAGTACACTTTCATTTTTTGTTTAAACCTGAAATTGGATGAAAATTGTGGGCCGAGGCACTTCTTTTTCCTCATTTTGTGACATGTGTGAGGCCCACTTTGTAGCCCTTTTCTTGCTGATGGCTACATGCTGTTGAATGAACCATTATTATGATAGCTTTTACATTCCAAAATAATATAGTCGTTCTTTTTATTAATTGTAAAAGAGCACAACTTCCTCTTTAGAATAAACTTTCCGATTTTCTCTGAGAGGAAGTAAATTACAATAAAATCTTTAATCGCAAAAATCAGGATTGGCTATGAAAATAAAATAAAAAGACATTTTGAATTCATTGGCATTTAGTAGGTAGGAAAGAAAATGATCGGAGAATTGATGATAGAGGATCATTGAGAAGAGTGATGCCCTTCTTGATCGACAAAGGCATGCGTGGCTGACAATTATGCTGTAAGGCATGACGAGAAACGTATGTTAAATGGGTGTTTGTGGCTAGAGTTTCCGGTAGCAGCTACATACAGCGCGTCGGCACTGATATCTGAATAATGCGCTTTCATATTAGTAATACTTACTACTTGAAACCAGTTAAAACGTAATCGTTCTGCGAACGAATTTAAATCCGCCACAGGAAATTCGCAAGGCTTTTTTCATTTATAGTTAGCAGGCCTCGTATTTCGTATTGCAGAAAAAATATCTATAGGGGATATTTAATTCGGTAATCTCATTCAAAGTTACTACATAATAAAAAAGTGAAAGATTCGGAATCCGTGTGATTTTCGAAATTGTTCAGAAATCACGAAAATGAGTTACGAGAAGATCAGTGGAAATCTCGCCTAAAATCTAGAGAGTGCATAACAAATATTCACGAATCTTGAAAATTAAAGCCGATACGAGATCCTTATGAAATCCAGCAAGTCACATTGATAAATTTGGAATCATATATCGCTATTATTTTAACTTAAATTATAATTTAATTATTTCAAACTTTTTTTTTCTTTCCACAAGTAAAAGCTTTCATTTAAAATCTGAAACATTAGTCATTAACTCTTCGTAAAAATATCTAAACGGATTATATAATTTAATATTCCGTTACTGGTTTCTTAAGAATTTATTTGTAATATTGACATCAATGCAGTGCGTAATGTGCAATGTCAGGATGTATGTATGCTTGCCCAATGGATATATTTTAATATCCGTTATCGTTAATGCAATATTCTCCGAAGAAGCTGTGAACTCTTGCGAAGTTTATCGCTCTCGGCTCATTATAATACAAATATCCGCTATGGTAGCACCAAACGCAATGCAAACGGAAGTCAAGTACTCCACGAGGTACTCGAGTCAGGTATTTGTCGCATTCCTGAAGGTGACGTGACGTGTGACAAACTACAACGGATATTCTCTGATCCCGCGCATTTATAACGGAATCTTCCTATTTTAATACACCACGCAAGCACGCACACACTTACAGAATGATGAAATGCAATAATCATATGTACATATGCTGACTGCCCTTGGTTGCATTATTGTGTTTGACCCAGATCAGGACCATTCTGCTTTGCTGCCTTTAACTCGATCTCGCACTTCTGAGAATCCTTTACTATATTAAATTATTATTCTTATCAACGTTACATATTTAATTTGTTACATTCTTATTCATGCTGCAAATGATACAATTTTGTCGGTGTACTTTTATTTCTTATTTTTATACAGCTATACGAGTCCGGACACTTGAGTCTGGGACACCCCGTACATATAGTTAAAAGCATTTCATAAGGACAACCGCACGATTTCGCTGGTAGCGGGTGCTAATCTGAAAAATTGCACCCGCTCCCAGCGAAATCGCCGTAAAATTTCAGTTGTAACCACGTCTCACGACCGTGAGATAGGTCGTTACAGACTGCGACGAATTCAATACGACGATCCGGCAAAAGTCTCGTGCACCCTGAAGACACGGAGCGAACCAAGGACGTCCGCCTTCTGCATTTTCCCCGCAAGTGTCTCAGCATTTTGTTGACACACAGGGATGCTTCTCAGGCTATTAACCAGTGAAACCTTGGCACCTCCAAGACCGCCGAAGATTGAGACGATTAGCTTAACAGAAAATTCCGGGTATAACCGTCGCAACTCCCTTATAAGATCTTTATACCTCTCTTTCTTTTCTTTCTCCTTGGCTATGATGTTTTTGTCAGCTGGTGCCGAAAATTCGATAAAGAACATAGTTCGTTTCTCGAAGTCAAGGAGAACTATGCCAGGCCTCGAGTGCGCAACAGAAACACTTGTCGAGAATATGAAGTTCCAGTATATACGGCACTTCTCATTTTTGACAATTGACTCTATTTCCCTAGGAGCGTTTAGCGGAGCGGTATTTGGGCTAATGCCGTAAGAGTGACAGAGATGGTAATAAAGCACTCTTAGTGCCGCATTGTGCCTGTGGATGTAGGGCGATCCCGCATGAGTTGGACAACTAGATAGTATGTGTCCTAGATGCTCGGATTGTGCATGATACGCTCTGCAGCTATCATCGGGAATATCTTGGCTCAAAATTTGACGACGGTATGCTAGAGTGGAAATGACACCGCCTTGACACGTCAAAATGAAACCCTCCGTGCCCGACTTCAATCCGGGTGATTTAAGGAGAGCATACGTTAGCTCATACATCGACTGATCTTCCACATTTCTGTGGAAGATACCGTGCATCCTCTTGTCGACGAGCTGTTCGCGGAAGTTTTTCTCCTGTGCTTTCTTAATCCGGGCCCTCAGGAGTGAGTATTCAAGATGGATAAGATTTGATGCATTTTGCTCACCCCTAATATTGAAGTCAAGGCCGAGTGTTTCAGCAGCCTCCTCCGTGGATTTGCACAGAAATGCCCCTTTGCCCACTTCTTCGTGTTTTCTGACCATTTAAAGAAGAGGGTCTTGTCCATTTGCGATTATATGTGCTGTACCCAGAATAATCCTGTTGTCAAGACATTCAAGATTCAATATTCCGCAACCACCTAGGCCGCGTGAGATGTAAAGTCGCGGAACAGAAGACTTAAGGTGCATGCTTTTGTTCATGTGCAAAACCTTTCGCGTCCCGATGTGAAGCGATCTGAGCTCGTCCTTCGTCCATGGAACCACTCCAAATGAATAGACCGGGACGGCAAGCATGTTCGTTGCAGATACTTTGTTCCTCGCCGACAGTTCGGAAGACCAAATCTGCCGGATGAGACGTTTGTATCTGCTTCGGAGAGTATCCTTTATAGATGTCACGTCCTGAATGCGGCTCTGTGGCAAGCCCAGGTATGTATAGGTCTCTCCAGCGCTAAGGTGTCGTATAGCGCTTCTGCCGACGAGCTCAGGGTCTTCGGGGATGCCATTAAGTTTTCCTTTCTTCAAAAAATCCTTCGTGCATTTCTCTAACCCGAACTCCATTACAATCTCTTGAGTGTACTCTTTGACAATGTCTAGAGCTAGATGTAGTTTCTCTTGACTTCTAGCATAGATCTTGAGATCATCCATGTGAAATACATGAGTGACCTTATGCTTTCGATCTCCAGGTTTGCCGCAGAGGTACCCTTCGGAATGGCGAAGTGCGAGGGATAGTGGCAATAATGTGAGGCAAAAGAGGAGAGGGCTCATGGTGTCGCCCTGAAACACACCTCTCTGAAAGGTGACACTGTTAGTGATCACACGATGTTTTCCAGATAAGGTATCTCTCTATGCACCTCACGATGTGTGGATGAACCTTTAGGCTTTCCAACAGACTGATAATAACTCTATGGGAAGTTGAATCAAAAGCTTTCCGGTAATCAATCCAGGCCATCGATAGGAATCGCTGATAGGATGCTGCGTCTTTACAAACACATCTATCGATGAGCAGGTTCTCCCGACATTCTGCTACGCCTTTCTTTGAGCCTCGTTGTTCATACATCTCTCGCCACACAGGTCCAATTGTCCGAACAATCCTATCATTTAGGATAGCTGTGAAGATCTTATACAGTGTGTTGAGACAAGTTATTGTCCTGTAATTCATAGGGTCAGCTAAGTTTCCCGTCTTCGGCAGGAGCACTGTGCGCCCTCCCGCCAACCACTCCGGAATAGGCTCTTCCGACTTAGATATGAGGTGAAAATTTGGGCCAGATGCTGGTGGGTTGAAGGAAACTTCTTCTACCAGAAGGTCTTGATACCATCTGGACCCGGAGCGGAATAGTTCTTCATGTCTCTCAATACGTTTTTTACCTCCTCGATAGTGATAGGTGGGCATTCCTCCTCAGTTGTTATGAGGGCATTGCACAGCTCCTTGAAGCTATTTATGTTCTTTGAGCCTTCTACAAGTGGATGTTGGACTTCATAGACTTCTCTCCAAAATGCTTCGACCTCCTCTGGTTTGGGCGGATGGTCGACAGGAACTGGAGGGTCTTGAAAGATTTGAGATGGGTCAGACAAAAACTGTTGATTTTCTCTGACCTACCTCTCTCTCCGCTCTAGACTTCTCCTAGCGTTAGATAGTGCTCGTATTCTGCCAACAATATGCTGCTGATGGTCAGTAGCTTTGACTTGTTGAGTGTGTGATGACGGATCCGCAGTTTGCGCGCGAACTATCGAACCTTGGCAGTGAAAGTCCTGCCAGATGTTATGTAGTCAATCACACACTGGATGCGGGACGCGTACTGTCTTGTCCAGCCTATCTTTGTGCTGAGTTGATGCATTCGTCTGTTGATCTTATGATCAACCGTTGGTTTTGTTTTACGGTTTGCATCTGTCAAAGTTCTCGCTGCATTGTACACACCACAATTGATAGTTCAGAGGTCGGATTCTTCGGAAAAATCTCCACGAAGCTCATCATCCAGTTCAGTTAGATCTTTGGGCTTGGGAGAAACCTGAATGTTGATGTTTCTCCGTGTCTTGAAGCATCGTTCTTCCTCTATTGGGGGCCTGTTCGCGGTTGGTCTCAGTGTCGCCTCTCTTTCTCTGTTGCCGGCTTGTTCTGGCTGAGATTGAGTAGGCGCTCCGCTTATATAACCCCTTTCCCGAAGTTCCTCGGCACGGTTTCGCAGACGTATGTGCGAAAAATGCGAGAGCTCTGGGTGTTTCTTGCACCACAGAGCATGCAGTCGCGCAATGTAACCTTTTCGTTCAGGGCCATACTGGTATCATAGCACTCCAGCAGGTCGTCCCTGAGTCGATCCGTCCACCCAAAAGTATTGAGATTCCGCCGGTCCATCGCATTGACTCCATCTTGATTGGCTCCCCCAACTCTAGGGTAGTCGGCATTGTTGTTCGACCCATTGTTGGGAGCCCTGCGCGTTCGATTGTTTTGAACCGCACTTACTACAACTATGTTTGGTGTTGTCATTGTTGTTCCCACGAGCAGCTAGGGAAAAGGGTTCGTCCATCCTTGTAGAGCCCCTCATGCAAGGATAAGGCTGTATACTCTGAGAGGTCGCCTGGTATCCCACAGTCACCGTTTGAGACACCTCACCCAGGTGCCATTCACCCTTCGGCACGGTTGTTACGCCTTCGCTTAGGGGTTATTCCTTCGGGACCATCCCTGGACAATTGTCCGCGACTGCTTATTAATTATTGTAACCATATTCAGCAGACACCCTTGGTACAGGGACCCTCTATCCGCAACCCGAGGACGCGTTCGGTGGCTTTATCATAGGCCATTCGGTTCGATTCCCAAGGAACCAAAACCGAAATATATATATATATATATATATATATATATATATATATATATATATATATATATATATATATATATAAAAAAAAGTTTGCCATAAGGACAACCGTGGGATTTCGCCGGGAGCTTATCTGAAAAACGGCCGTAAGGGTCACCTAATATGTAAATATAGGTACAAAATTATGTTTATTGAGGCAAGTGGAGTTTTATGAACTATTGTAAAGTTCTCTTCAATTGATGTCCAAGGTTCCGGTAGATAACAAAAAGACTTTGAAATTATCTTCATGAACTTTTTGAATTCCATAAACATTAAAAAAGTTATATCGACTGTTACATGCAATATAAAATTAAGTTCAGGTAAGTCCGTATAAAGAATCAAGTTACGGTCATCCCATATAAAAAATAAGTCTAGAATCGCTATGTATATGGAATCAATTCTATTTTAATCGATTTTCACGTTTGCACTTTTGATGATAAAATAAAAAAAACAGACCGCTCTACAATTACGCTATAAAAATGTATGTCTGCTTGTTTGTTTTATTGCAAAAAATCAAATTGTCAAAAAATAGACTTGATTTCATATAATCAGAAACTCTTACTTGATTTCTATATGGAATAACTGTAACTGGATTCCGCATACGGACTTACCAGAATTTGATTCCATATTGCATAGAGCGGTCGATACGATTTTCAAAATTTAGAAATGTTTGAAAAAATAGAAAAACTATTTTTCTGACAGATTAGGAGATTTCAATAGACATTTGCAGTATAAATCAAATATATTTTTAAATTATTCAAATGAACTATTTTCATTAGACCAAAGTTTAAAAAGTAGGATTTTTAAAATTATTATGAATTTTTTCTAAAGTGATCAGTAAGTTATAATTATGATTTTTAGTGGATTAGTACTTTTTAAAAAAAGTGCAATGATTTGTAATAAATTTTTGGAACTGATTATACATTTTAAAATTCATGGACTTTTTTGTTTAAAATTCAATCTCCAGAAAAATCCTTAACCATATCTACAATTAGAAAATATTAGGCGTTTCAAAAGTTAGTCATATAATTCGAAAAAAATGCATTGAAATTACGAAAAAGTATAATCAAGCTAGCCTAATTGTTGAGTGCGAAGCGCGAGTGTCGCAATGTGCCGCACGTGCTTTGAGAATTTTCTTTACAATTTAATATTGAAAAAGAATGTTTAGTTTCGCTTTAGTTCATTTGGGATTTAAGTCCGAGTTTTAGATTTAAGTTATAATATTTATGATATTTTTGATGAAGTCAAAATGCACGTAGAGCACCCTAAAACATGCGAAACCCGGATTTCTCATATATGGTAAGTAGGTATACCACGAATCAAATTGAAATCCTAGTTGTATAGTTTCCAGTTTGAAGTGTTTGCAAATATATTAGAAGAACAATTTTTAATTGCAAAAGTGCCAAATCCAATAATCTGAACGGTTTTGAATTTAAGGCACTTGAAATTAAAAAATCTCAGAATAGAACATTTAAGATGAATACATTAATTCTGCAACGTTTCCAATTCCACTATTTCATCTCCACAAATCTAATCTATGTAGTTATAAAAATGATCATTTGAAAAGCTAAAAAAATCAGTCACTGATTCAATTAGTTATTATTTAAATAATTTTTGTCAAAATTTAAATTTATGCAGTTAAATATTACTAATTGTGGGCGTCTGCATGAAGCGGACCCTTATGATCAATATGGACTCACGTATGGGGTCATATAGCCGGATAAATTTTCAGTATTTCAAATTGAAATTTTTGAAGTTGGAACTTCGAAAACTCGCTTCTGGAGGCAAACGCTTCTAAAGTTCGTGAGTGCCATAATCGCATGAGTTATACCTTTTATTCGAACATGAAATATGCCCATTTCCGTTTGCTTTCGGGACGCAAGTATAGTGCAAATAAACTCAGTTGAGGTCTTATATCTCTTAAACTAGAAACGTTCATAAGGGCACTTTTCATGCGGCCGTCCACGATTGAATTGGAATTCTAATATTTCTAAATTTGTATTAATTAGAATTTGTAACAATTTTGTTCAGTGACTCATTTTTCAGCTATTTAATTAGTTATTTCAACTGATTTTTCTGTGAAATTGAAGGCCGACAAAATTGATAAATTCCAAAAGAGCTCTAGAAACTGTACGTTTAAACTCAAGTGTTAAAAACTAAACCATTTTAGAACTGCATTTGAAATCAAGTGATATTTAAAGTGATTGAATAGCTTTTGCTGCTAAACATGATAAACATTCACAGTTTTCAAAGATTTCCGGTCCAGTGATAGGCACTCTTCTAAATAGAATATTAAATCTGCAAACTAAAAAAAGGACCATTCAAGTCGAATTACCAATTCAGTTTTTAATGTGACGGTGGAATAATCTTAAAGCACAATTATACTTAAAAATTAATTAACGTACTTGTGATCTAGTACGAGGATTAGACTATACTATAAAAATAAATAGCATAGTCATGGTCCTGATGAGTTCTTGTATATTTTTTTGTACATAACTCCTTTTTAGATGAGGTGTAAGTAAGTAGGTCACAGAAGTAGTCAAGATATTATGGGCTTGATTTCAATTTAATTAGTTTTATACCCAGGAGCTAGGAATAGTATATTTCGTGGCAAGTGAAGAAAGGCAACGATTTCAACAAGTGTGAAGTTAGCTGACCGGGCGAAGCAATGGCACATAACACACCAGTTGAAATCGTTGCTTCTCCCCATGACACGTTTGCTATTTTTCACAACAAACCTATCGAAAATTCGACTTACGATGATAGTATAGCGTGTGCATTGCATAAACATTCGTATTATGCAATGGAATGAATTCCATGATAGACAAAGTCCAGAGTCCAACTAGAACCAATTTAAAATGTTGTAAATTTTGAGATATACATACACAAAACACATGTGACACTGACACAACACAAACACAGACTGAAGTTGCCTCAAGAGGTGCATCAAGATGACGCACGCACGCTTTACCGTCGGAGTTACGTATTGCAGTTTCTGCCAGCCGTTTTTTTACTTTCTTACTCACAAGATACCTAGTTTCTTACTTAGGGTTAAAAGTACGCGTAGGCGTAAAATCAACTACTTTCGCCCCGCTATCCCGAGTCGACTTATTAACATCGGCTTTGACTAGATAATGAAACATTAGATCTTCCTTTGTCTCCATTTCAATCTACAGGTCCTTCTATGAATCTATAGAAGCTACAGTCTTCCAATTCGAAAACCTAGTTTAACGCTATAAAACCTCTCTCCCTTAATGCTGATTCAACTTTGAATATTTAGAGCCTACATTTGTCTAGCTCAAAACCCTACTTTGGCGCTGTTTAACCTCAAATGATTATAAAAGATTGTCTTCTATATACATCTTTGTCAATTGTTGCGGAACATTGTAGGAGACTTTTCAATGTACTTTCACTAAAGTCTGATACTTCGTTGTTGTCTAGCGATTATTGTCATAAGCAAGATTGATCGAGGCTGCAGCTTAGCAAATCTCGGATTAAATGCTTCTTTTTAAACTTTGCTATAATGAAATTGTGCCTCTGCAAAGAAAGTTTCAATTTGATTACTACGCGGTTTCATTGCGATTGAATCTCACGATTGATTAGATTTTGTATTTTATAAGTTAAGTTTGATTAAAAAAAGATTATTGAAATACCAGTAGTTTTTTAAGAAAGCAAGTATTTTTACTTAAAATCAAAACACTTATCTAGATTTATTTCCTGAGACTAATTTAAATTAAAATAAATGAATTAGTACAAATAGTTAGGAAAATTAGAACATGAGCCAATTTCTGATACTTTCTAAAAAAATAGTGATTTTTCCAGAAACTATTAAAAATTCTCATTGGATATTGAGGTTTCTTTTGTTATTCGAATCAGCAATTTTTTGTTTTTCTTTTGGATGTTTACTGATAAACCTTAGTTCCGGCTCACTTTCACTATTTCGACAGAGCCTCGAGGCTTAACGCGATCTTCAAGGGCTTTGTGCTAATCGAGCAATGCAAAATGCACAGTTCGCTTAAAAAGTTTGCATGCAAACCGACAATGTTCTTCCAGATCAATGAAAAAGAAACTTTCATGGTGCAAAATATGTGTGAATTCATGGCCTCGGTTTCGTAAGTGATCGTAAAATTATCTTGCGAAGGAGCAGAACAAAATCTGAGAAATTCGTTTACAACATCAGGCTTTTCTACAAATGAGCTCACTTTAGTTGTTCATATTTATTTTCCACAAGATTATGTAAAATTTGATTGAATAGCAAGTTCAGTAAAGATCAAAATGATTGTAAAATTATACTGAGTAGAGCCTTAAAATATTCTTACTTAGGACTCTTCTAAATTCAAAAATTTTCAAATTTTAGGATGTTAATTTCAAAGCCTTTACATAATCAATAATTTTTGCATTTGAAACATTAAAGTTTTCAAGTTATTTATTCCTAAATGTTCTCAGTTAAATTTATCCATTTTTTAGAGATTTTTTATTTGAAAGGTTGCAAATATAATTAAAAAATGTAATTTAAAGTTTGTTAAGTTCGAACATATCAAACTGCAAAATGTTTAATTTTAGACGCTTAAAATGAAAAGTTACTCACAATGAAATTCTTAATTATGTATTAATTTAGAAGACTTGCACATTTTAATTTTTTTTAATTTTGAACATTAAAGATTTGAAACTACTTAATTTTGATCTCTTCTAAATTGAATATATATATACAATTTTGAACATTTGCAAATTTTATTTTTATTTTTCAAATGATTATACTTTTAATTTTTAACCTTACATTGTTAAATATCGTATGCGTCCAATTTGAAATGGTAGAAATTTGAGTTGAATATTGCTACGCTGGGGCGAATTCTATAATTTAGCAAATCTCAGTTTTAAGAGTTATATTTTTTAGATTGTTCAAGTTGAAACGTTTGAAAATTTCTATTGTAGAACTTTGAACTTTTCTTATTTCAAAATGTTAATTTCTAGAATGGTTTAGAATTCAGTTTGGCAATTTCAAGTAGCTATTACAATTATTATATTTTTCCCATTTTTGAAATAGTTCTGCACTTGAGATCCCATTTAAGCCCGGTTTCGGACATGCTCCTAAATGGCCTTAACTTGAAGCGAATACAACATTCTTTCGCTCAGAACGTAAACTGTCAGTGGTGTGTGAACCATTTCCTAATATTACGCAATATACGCGCATAAGTACCCGCGCACTGCCAGTTTGTTCCTATGCTGCTGGTGTTTACGCATAGTTGAGCAACCCCCTCGCGACCCCGAGAATTCCACTCTCAGCCCGAAAATCAGTTTTTAATGTTTACATTTAAGATTTTTCAATTTGAAAACGATCCAATTTGAAACGTGTATAATGTACATATTTGTATAAAATATTTATATAAATGATTCAAGTAAAAATTATGAAAATCAGAAATATATAACTTGAAACTGACCAGATGCAAGAATTAATTGCAAAACTTTAGTTTATATAAAAATGATTTTTAAACGTTTTCAATTTCAAAATTCAAATGAATTTAATTTAATTTTAAAATTAACGCGATTAACATGAAATTCCTGCGTATGATATGCGGCAAAACACTGATGGACAAAGTGAGTAATGAGATAATCCTCAAAGAATTGTGGTGTGGAGGAGACACTAGTTGACATATATGAAATAAATTTGCTAAGATGGTTTGGGCATGTTGAGATAATGAAAGATGAATGACTAATGAAACAAGTGTATCAAGGTGAAGTAAATGGCAGTGTGTCCAGAGGCAGACCGTGAAAAGAATGTTTAGAATGTGTAAATGAGACCCTAATTCGAAGAGACATAAGAAGCCATAGAAATACAAGAGCTTGCGTGAGAAAATGCATGGACGTGAAGGAAGCTAGAGAGGTATGACAGGACAAAAAAGTGTGGCGACAAATAGTTTATAAAAAGAGTGTCAGTGGAGTGAATTACGCCTGAAACAAAAGACCTTGGATACGATTGTGCCTTAGTAGGGAACCTCACATGATAACTTTGTGAGACTCTTTACTTGGGGTGATCGCTAGAGAGGTGATCAACAACCTGGGTCGGAGCAATGTTGCAGAACGAACGTATGATTTAAATGAATAACACGGGAATTCTAGATCAATCTAAAAATCTATACCCCCTTCCCTATATTACTCCCTTCCTCAGCGAGTGAGTCACGCCTACCCCGAAAGGGAAGTGGCTTAATGGCATAATAAATGAATTTAATAATTGTGAAATTCTAGTTACCAAATTTTTAGAAATTTGAAACATTTATACTCGAAGATCCTAGGAACCTCTTTCCTCTTTATTTTCTAGGGTGTTCATATTTTTATATTTCAATTTTTAATGGGATCATTTACATGTGTGCTTGTCTAATTTTTTTCGTTTTTGGTTCTTGGATTTCAAATGTTTTAAATTTCTATTAATTTTGTTATTAGACTTTAAAGTTGGACGTTAAAAATAGTCAATTTGGTTAAGTGTGATAAGGAGGAATTATTGTGGAATTATTATGGCAACGGCCATACCACGCTGGAAACACCAGTTCCCGTTAGATCACTGAAGTTAAGCAGTGTTGGGCGCGGTTAGTACTTGGATGGGTGACCGTCTGATACTACTGCGTTGCTGTTGGCGGTGGTGGGTGTGGTGAGCCCACACTTGTAGTTATTTACTACAAGAAACTATCCACCTAGAAACACTACCCGAATCGGGTAGTGTCACGCTTACCACTTGAGGCTCGCCGAAAGGGAAATGGCTTAATGGTATATATATTGTTATAAAGAGAAAATTTGGATCGAAAAGCAAATAAATCCTTACACTTTTCTGATATTATATCGAGACTATATCTCTAAGTATTTATAGAAAAAAGAATATGTAATTAATCATTTCAAAGAAAACTGAGATTTCCACGCCCCTAAACGCTAGCGTTTTTAATCTCGCAGCCTGCCCTGAATCCTTTTGAGTATCACCCGTGGCCACCAGACCACGGCCGCATATATCCACAAGCCTTGATTTAAGGACAGTAGAGAAGAGCCATGCAAGTATTTTAGCTCTAGACCCCACGTCAAACAAAAGGCTCTTCTGAACATCCAAAATGTCATGACAAACTTCCTGCATTGGGTCTCAAGATGCTTCGCCCAATGCAGTTTTTATCTAGGATACCAGTAAAAAAAACTAATTGGGGCGAATTGCGGCGAATTAACATTGGTTAATTCGCGCGTATCTTGCTTTCTGAGTCGTTGAAAAGAATTGAGCCAGCGAGAATTGAATGCGTGTTAATCCGCCTTGCTTCGTGGTCAAGGTAATTTCAAATCAAGTTAATGAAAAGTGCATGCCTCGAGACTCAAGCCAGCGATCCCAAGTTATGAGTCCAGAGGGTGACCACTGAGCTACGGGACTCATTGGCATATATTTACAGTGGATCGTTCATGTCCAGCGCGTTGGTTATACCTTAGGAATTCGATTGAATAGGCCACTCTTTAACTGTATTCGCACTGACGAATTCAGGTGAATTGGAGCTTGACTTAAAATCTCGCGAATTAAAGTGAATTCGCTGACACTGAAATTAATTCGTGGTGACATATTTAAATGAATTAGGTCCCCTAAAATTTTGTACCTAGTTCGGGCGAATAGGATAGTTAAGTATTATATTACTTTTTACGAATTCACAACCTGTTCCAATTCTTGATATTCGCAAGGCGAGATTCACGGAGGCTCCTAGCGAATTTTTCTCAATTCGCGTCAATTAGTTTCTTTTTACTATGGTATTACCCTAAGGTATTGAATTCATAACTGAGTCTGCATCAGCCGTTTACTACGGAATGCAGGAGCGTTAACTTTCGTCAATTTATACTTTCTTGTAAAAATGACCAGGCTTGTCTTTTCCGGATTTACCGAGAGCCCTGAGCTGTCGCATCAGAGCGCAGAGCCGACCTTATAAGACTCATCAATGTTTCCAGACGAGAACCCTGATTAAGATTACTACAATGCACCACAGTAGGGATGACAGGAAACCCTCCTGTGGGCATCCTCTTGGCGCTACTCCCCTGACTAGGCCTTCGCCGCATCTGGCTTGAAGTCGCCTCCAGCGTACCATGCTTCCTATCCAGCTTACTAGCTGGTCTAGCACGCTACACCTTGAAGCCTCTACAAAAGATTTCTGGAGGGGTATTGCTGAAGGCATCCTCTATGTCCAAGAAGGTGCCCGCAGCATACCCTCCTTTTTCAAGCTGCTGTTCCAATTTTTCCACGATAGCATGCAGCGCAGTTTCTACAGAGATGTCCACCTGAAAGGCGTGCTGCCCTCTATGCAGCTGGGAGGCTAAAAACACCTATTCCTTGATATATCTCTCGACAAGTTTCTCGAGCATCTTCAGAATGAAGGACGGTAAACTGATCATTTGGAAATTTTTAGCAGCAGTCTAGCCCCCCTTCTCTGGTTTGGGAATGAAGGCCACTTTGCCGTTCTTCCATGCCGATGACACGTGTTTAAGGGCAATGCTTGCTCTAAATAGTTTGGTCAGTGGAGGGACGACGAAATCCAAGCCCTTTTGTAAGAGCATTGGCTAGAAGCCATCCGTCCCCGATGATTTAAAGGGACAGAAGAACCCAATGGCCCATTCCACCTTCTTGATATCAACGACTTTGGCAGCGAAATTCCAGTCAGCCTTCTCCCTCTCCTGGCCCCAGCGTTCCTCCTCTCGGTCAGTATGAGTTCGCTGAGATTGCTGCATTATGAGCCCGAGGCAAGCCTCCGGATTTTTTTGCCAGGATCTTGTGGAGCCTCGCTGTATGCAGAATGTTCTTAAATTTCTCGCAGAAGCCCCTCCAATCTTCCTTATAGTAGGTTCTCATGTTTTTATTGTATTCATACTGAGCTGTCTTGTAGATATCCCAGTTTGAAGGCTATTTAGTTCTTTTTGCTCTGTTGTACAACGCTTTAGTTTTTTACGGAGATTCTCCAGGTGGATGTGCCACCATTCTGCTTCTTTCCTTGATTTAATGGTACTTGTAGGGCAATTCTTCTCATATAATGTAATCAGTATAATTAAATTAAACTTGGTTTCTGTCCTAGATTTAATGGTACCTGTAGGGCAATCGTTCTCATATAATGTAATCAGTATGATTAAATTAAACTTTGTTTCTGTCCTAGATTTAATTGTACTTGTAGGGCAATTTTTCTCATATAATGTAATCAGAGCCCTTCACAGAAAATCCGCGGTTTACTCTAACTCATGTATGGTACCGTAGCTTGTGGGGAATTCCACAAGAATCCTGTTCTCCTGGCAGCGCTGAATTAGAGTCTTGACCTTTTTAGGAGGTGGAGGACCCTAAAAAAAACAGAGCTTAGGAATCAAAATCGCATTCATACCCTTGACGGCTATGCATGCCCTTGGTGTTTTTTCGCGTGGTCTCTAATATGTGGAGCTACATCCTCATAAAACACTCATCTTTTCCCTGTATAACCAGGGTTCTTGGATTATGGCAATGCCCGTCTGCACCATTGCTTTACGCCTGGTGATAACCGCTGAGCAGCCTTTGCTGTGGTGCAAATCAGGGCCGGTGGAAGCCCCAAAGGCAATAATAACAAAGACTTTTCCCCTCCTTCTGCTCACTTTCGTGGCCAGCAAAACTGCCCACCTGGGCTTAACACGTTTCGCCAGCCCTGGTGCAAATTTATCTGTATCATTGAGACTCCCGTCTCAGCTATTAATAGATTAATTCGGGACTTTTCTTGGAGTCCTTTCTCCTCTTGCCCGTAGGCCGAACTGAAGGAGTTGTTTCAAATGATTCTGCGTTATCTAAGGCCACTTGGGTTTGGTAGCTTTTCGAGAGTCACGCTCTACAGGTTTTCAATTTCTGGGCACCGCTACGATTTTTCTTCTGTACAGAGGGCACAGTAATCTTTTCTTCAACCGCAGAAACTTGGATATTTTCATCGATTTTAGTGATCTCTGCCGCTTGTCTTAGAATGGCCCACGAGGAGCCGTCCCCCTTTGGTGGTGTGTTAGATGAGGGTCTCGGGTCAAGCCCTCATTATTTTGGGGTTTTCTGTTTTTGTAGTTCATAATGGTTCCACGAGTAGCTAGGGAAATAAATAAAGCGCCCTGCAGAGCCCCGCTTACAGGGGGAAGGTCTACATACTAATTAAGGGCTTCGACTTGGTATTCCAAAGTCTTCGTTCAGACACTTCCTTTGTGACCTCGTCGTAACCGCCTCGATTGAGGGGGGCACGTCAGGGTGTTCAAGGATTTAGTAACCCTGGTGCCATTCAGCCCTTGGCACAGCGATCACATCATGGCTTGGGAGCTTAATTGCGAACTCGCGTCCTCGATATTACAGAAGGCTTTGCTGTTACCCCCTGGAAGATGGCTCCTTAGTTTAGATCCCGCAGACTACAGTCCGTCAGTTTCCCAGAGCAGCCACGGCGCGCGATGCAATCCCTCTGGTTCACCATCTCCAGGTCTTTAGTTCGATTAGACCCTTAAGCCCTCCCACCAGCTACAGGGTCACGTGATCCCTAGGAGATATCCGTCATTTGAATTTAAAACTTATAATTATTCTATTATACCATTCAGCCATTTCCCTTTCGGGGTAGGCGTGACTTATTCGGTGAGGAAGGGAGTAATGTGGGGTAAGGTGAATAGATTTTTTAGATTGATCTAGAATTCTCGTATTATTTGTTTAAATGACACGTTTGTTCCACAACAGTGCTCCTACCCAGATTGCTGATCAATCTCTCTAGCGCTCACGCCAAGTGAAGAGCCTCACAAAATTGTTATGTGTTGTTCCCCACTTGGGCCCATTAGTATCCAAGGTCTTTGTTTCAGGCGTCATTCACTCTGTTTACAAACTATTTATCGCCACACTTTTCTGTCCTGGCATACTACTCCAGCTTCCTTCGCGTCCATGCATTTTTTCATGCAAGCTCTCGTGTTTCTATGGCTGCTTATGTCTCTTCGGATTAATGTTTCATTTACATATTCGAACCATTCTTTCGGCGGTCTACCTCTGGGCACTCTGCCATTTAATTTACCTTAATAAACTTGTTTGGTCATTCGTTCATCCATCATTCTTTCAAGATGTCCGAACCATCTTAACTGATTTCCTTCCCATATGTCAACTAGTGTCTCTCGTGTACCACATTCTTTGAGGACTATCTCGTTTCGGACTTTCTCCATCAGTGTTTTCCCGCATATTGTGCGCAGAGATTTCATGCCAATCGCATTAATTCTACTCGTGTCCTTTTCTTGACAGGTGCATGTCTCGCTACCGTATAGTACTGTTGGTGCGAATATAGAATTATGTATGGCCATTTTACCTTGTTTTGATATATTTTTATTTCTGAGAATGGACCCTGATCAATTAGGACAATGTTGCACATTGTTTTCTCACTTTTTCCTTCAAAGACCATGATTTTGGTTTTATTTACGTTAATTTTGAGGCCCATGTTCTTCATGCTTGTCTTAAGTTTATTCGACATTCTTTGCAAGTCCTCGATTGATTCTGCCATAACAATCTTGTCGTCTGCGAAAGCTAACCCTCGCACCCTCACTGTTTCGAGATCTACACCTTCTTCGTCGAAGAGGGCCATTCTTAGACTCTTATTTAGATTTTTATTATTTTTAATTGTAAATGATTACAGGGTAATTAAATATCAAACATGGAATTAGTATGATAATTTTCTTTTGTTTTTTCCCTCCATTTTGTGATACGAAAATCCGTCAACAACTTAAGGTTAGTTGGAGAGGTTCGTGAATCCTGTTTCTGTAATAAAAATCAAGCAAATAATAATTACTAATTATCATCTTTATAAATACAGTTACATATATAAATTATTTTATGTAACACAAGTATGGTTTCCTCGTTTTCTCGGCGTGGTTTGGAGCAGCAAAGTAGGTGTTTATTTAAATTGTGAAATTGGAGTTTTCTTGATTTGGAATGGTTTTACATTGGGATAAACAAATATTTTCTGTGTTATTAACAAAAATATATCTCCTTTTTATCCAGTTTACAATATATCCACACGATTCTATTAAAATTCTATTCTGTTTATCATCATGAAGATATTTTTTTCTTGAACGTCTAAATATGGCTGTGCGTTACTAAAGTATTTGACACAAGCCTCCTGTCACAATACTCATGAATATGCATTACAATATTACATAGCCTCTTTATTTGTCGAGGAGTTACATTATAGTGTGAACAAAGAATTTGTAATGTTTGTATTCAGTGCCGCGTAAAGGTCGGTTTGAAATATGTTATTCATTTTCTGCGTGTGATAATGTAGTATACAGGTAAGCATATATTTGTTTTCTGCAAGAAAGAGGAATAAAGAATGGAGTAAATAACGGGGCCTGATGTGTAGATACGTACCACAATTACGCGAAAGAGAAGAGAAAGGAGCACGGAAAACTTAAATTGCACGGCAGAACTAATTCATAAGAAAAAAAACGTGACATAATTTTTCAGAGGTGCATTAAACGATCTCCTTTTAGTCCAAAAAGTAAAAATCTCTTACATTTCAAGGTACATACAATACTTTCAAAGTGAATAAGTATGTGTTTCATTGTTTCAATACAGATTTTAACTTTAAAAATCGTCAATTCAAGTGCTTTTAATCTGAAGGCATTCAAACAGGAAGACATGAAAAAAAAATTCAAATTAGAATCGGTTTAGATTTAAAGCTATCAAACTTACAAATATAAACTTGAAGCATGAAGAAAAAAAAGAAAAAATCTGAACAAAATTGCACCCACTCCATTTTTACACTTTTCTAATTTCACGATGTATCTGAGTCTAGCTCCCATAGGTCACCAGTTATGGCCATGAAACGTTGAACATTCTCATTCGGAAAATATGTATTGAAAAGTGTACTTGCAACCGTATTTAAACATTTTGGTGGCATATATATGCATCTGTAATTCTTTAGAAATAATTTTTTTTTAATTTTGCGTCGAACAAATTAATTGCTTAACAAAGTTTCAAATTATACTCTTCACACTATCAATTTTGTGCACATTTGATATATTTTATTTCTGAAACTTACATCCAGAATATTTGTTGTCAACGGTGAATGAAGTGAAAATTATAATTGAACCGATTTTACATTGTATATTCATTATTCACAAAAAAAGCTTTATTGAAGAAATCAGTGTTACAAATGTATAAACTATTCGTCACAGATCAAACAGTTATTGTTGAATGTGGCTAATACAGGAATTATTAAACAAATAACGATTTCAGAACATCGCTCTTAAATAATTTGAGTTACCTTTATTAATTCTATTATTTATTAAATAAATAAGGTAACCCTTCTTGTCATTTATTGTAATAAAATAATTATTATTTGGTTTAATCATTTTTATTAGTAATTTCTGAACAATATTCAAATGATCAATTTATAGTTTTTCCTTCATTCGCTGTCAACAACAGATCTTCTAGAGTCTAAACGTTAGAAACATACCCTTGAAAATGTAAAAAATAACCCTTTTTAAGAACAAACTATTATTCCCTGCGCCCCTTACAGTTTTTAGTGTATAGGAATTTATCAATTTCAAAAGTAGAATATTAAACAACTCAAAATTTTTTTGATTAAAAACACTTGATGAATATGTGGACAGAATGGAATCATCGTAGATCGTACTGTATTATATTTAATTAATAATTATTACTTTAACTTTACTTCAGAATTATTTATAGCATACGCCCGACCGTACTTTTTTGATTTTTATAAATAAAAGATTGGTTTTTAACCATTGTCGTAGATAAGAATCAATACAATGTCGTGAGAAATACGGCAAATCAGGATGAAAAAAAAACAACACGATACTCTAATTGGAGACATTTACTTTCGATTTCGAAGTTCAGTAATCGCCGCTCGTGCAACCATAGCTTTTATCGGGATTTTTCTGCAATTTCCAAGCAGGGTAACTTGCATAAAACGGAACAGAATTACCTGTTTAGAGAAGCGTGAAGTCTGAAGTATTTCACAGGAGAAAACGACGCTATACTTATTCGCGCGAAAAAGCATTAATGAAGAAAGGTCGGAAAATTGATATTCGATAAAATTACTGATCTTAGACTATAGTTGTTCGTTATAAAACCGTAGTAGTAATTATTACTTACAATATTAGAAAGCAGTTCGAACGCACAAGTTAATCCCGTTGTCTGTTCAGCGAACTCCTGTAAACATTATCATTTCTAAATGATAACTTCTTTCTCGTAAGCATATAAGAAAGCATAGTTATATTCTGTTTATATTTTGATGGAAATGCAAAAAAAAATCAATGTAAAAGCGAATAATCCTGTAATTGAGAACAGGGTTAATGTACTAGTTAATATATCGATAGTGCTCGATTACATTCTAAGTTACAAATTATTAAAATTGCATTATATAAACAAAACACAAACTCAACTGGGCAAGACACAGGTGTCCTGATAAATCTGTCGTTTCTCAAAATTTCAGCGAGAAACTTATGCATGGGGCAGAATACGTCAAGCGTTCCCACCAAAAATTATTGTTTTTTTTTAATCGGGTTGAAACTTGGCCAAATTATATATTCTATATTAATTCACCAAACCATAGTTCCATTTATCAACCGGTTGTCAATATACAGGGGTTTGAAGTTTTCACTTTTTCAGGTACCTTTTCACCTTCACGTTAGCGTAACTTCTTTTAGGATTATTTTCTTGGATTTTTATTGTCGTGTTTTTGAAAGATCTTTTCATGTCCTTTGAGACTTCATAAAAATTTTTTTTTGAAAATCAAAATTAAAATTGATTTTTAGGAAAAACCCATATTTAAAAAAGAGTTTCTTTTAAAAAAATAGCTTTTTTATACTCTTTAATGTCATGTAGAAGAAAAAGTGGGCTGGAAACAATTTCATGGTCAAATTGAGATTTTTACGCTCGAGGGGACAACATTCAACTTACGCAGCGCCCAGGAACAAATACTGTTAGTCTGTTGAGTCTAACTTGCCTCTAAGCTTACATTTCGACTGTCTCGAAGAATAAGTCACTAACCAATTTTTCCGAAAACAGAGCGTATTAACTGTATGATGCTTCGCTAGCGTGTCGTATCTCCATTTAAAAATACATAGAGATACAGCACTCGAGCGAAGTAAAATACAGTTGATACACTCTGTATACGGAAAACTTTGTTAGTGACTTATTCTTCGGGACAGTCAATTTAACTATCTCGAGATGTCGCCTCGAGCATAAAAATCTCAATTTAATCATGAAATTATTTCCACCTCCCTTTTTCTTCTGCATGACTTCAAAAATGGTTACGATAGTCTTAAAGTACATGAAAAGAGCTTTCCAAAACACTATAAGAAAAATCCAGCCGGATAATCCTAAAAGAAGTCACACGAATGTGAAGGTGAAAAAGCACCTGAAAAAGTGAAAACTTCAGGCCCGTGTATATTGACAACCGGTTGATAAATTTACCTATGGTTTGCTGAATTATTATAGGTCCACTAGGTCTATAATTTAGCCAAGTTTGAACCCGATAAAAAAAACAATAACCTTAGGTGGGAACGCTTGACGTATACTGCCCCATATGTAACTACTTTCATTTTTCTCAGCTCGTATATATTAAAGTTTGTATCAAGTCAGTCAAAACCAGTGTCACAAACTACCGTAAAGTTATAGTATATACATATAAATATTTTGAAGAGGTAATGAACTGCATTTCGTGCATTCAATCCATAGTTTTGATCTATCATGACATTTTTAAATTATAAACATGATTTGCAAATAGATTCCCAGCATTAATAAAAATTTAGTACCGATTTCATTGTTCACAGTTTACAAGATCTCATCTTACGTAAAAGGCATATTACTATTTTTATTATTCTTCGCGTCCTATCACGTGCGGTTATTTATGACTAGAACTTCAAGAATGAGGAAACTGTAATTAGGAGATAATTATTGCACTCCTGTATCTGACTTATATCATGTCGTATTAAATATATACATATCAGTAAGCGCATAAACGTTAGGAATCAGGAATTTTCATTCAGAGATTTAGAACCTGAGCATTCATATTATTTATATTTTAATCGTTATTTAGAAATATTTATACAAGTTTTCAATTGGTATACAACTATTGAATCGAAATGTTTTGTATAATATAAAAGGCAGTCTCTACGTGTAGCGAAAAAATTCCGCTATGTGTACCGAAATTTCGGTACGAATAGTCCCTTTTCCAGGTCCCGCTGTTCCTACCGAAAGAATCCGACTATTCAATCAAGAAGTAAAAGATTATATTATACTTGCTACCAAGCGTGTGGCGTTTCATGTTGGAAAGCCTTTCAAAGAGCTTTTTAATATTATTAGTTTTTCAGAGCCGTTAACAAACTTATATCACATAATGACACTTTACGAATATCTTTATGGCTCATATAATTTTCATGACCTACTCAAAATAGGTGCAAAATGTGCCATTACATTTTGTCGACTTTTAGTCGAGATATAATAATAAATAATAAATTCTGGTTCTGTGATATGTTAGAGTGGTCCAAATTTATACCTGTAAAAATTCGACTTTAAATTTTTGGTGATCGATTAAGAAATAATTTCCATGTAATACATTTTAATTTTCCCCCCCCCCCCCCCCATACCCTTGTATTTGACCAGAAAAATGCTCGAAAAAATCTAAAATAGCCACAGAAAAAACAGACGTGAATTTTTGTTGCGAGTAATTTTCAAGTAGATAAAGTTGAATTTTTTCGCATCGAAACAAAACAAGATTCAATGTAGTTGACATGGCAACCATTTTCCATGTGGTGGGTAAATCTCAACACTTGAAGTTGATTTTTCTGCAGGTAAAGATTACTCTTAAATCGCTGTAAAGATTACATTCTGTTTTTTCTATGGCAAGGCATAGTTCTTATTATCAGTTTACAAAAATTAGAAAAGTTTCAAATGGAGATTGTACATAGTTGAAGGGTTGCAGTACATAACCAACATTTTCTCGGAAAATGGGCTTTATGCATAAAAAATTCTTAAAAAATCAAATACATTTTGCGTTAAAAGCATTTTTCCGAAAGCTCATTTTCACTATAGTAATAAAAAGATTGGTAATTCAAAACCAGATAACTGACCTTGTACTTTTCTCCCATCTTCTTTTTTTCGATTGCCTAACCTCTTACCTTTTTTCAAACCTTTTTCTGACCAGTTTCATCTTCATAAAAGTTTTTAAATGTAGTGAAATAATAAAATACTTCTGTTTTGAATACAAAGCTCTTAAATAAAACTATTTCCTACTTTTTTCAGCACGAAAGTACCAATAAAAATCCAACCTAAAATCTTAAATCTAAATTTTCTAAAAAAGCCACTTTTATAAGGTTTTTTTCACTTAAATTTTTGCCTTGCAATCAGAAACGATATTTTTTAAAATCATTAACGTTTATTTATAAAGAAACATTCACCTTTCTTCTTTTTATAAAACTTTCAACGACAAATTGTATGTCACAGTACGATATCATCACATTAAATCTTTATTTTCCTTAAACAGAATAATTTGTTTTAATGAAAATTTTTTTATTCATATTCAGCCTCCCCATATCTCGGGAGCATGTTTTTATTATTTCTTTAAATAGAAAAATAGATCTTTAGTCGCCATCCAAAGAAGATTTTCCAAACCCATGAAATGTGAACCTCAAAATTCTTGAATGATTTATTCGGAATTGGTTAACTTTTTCGAATCAGATTCATTTTCTCCCAATTTTTCAACTCAATATCACGGAAGTAAGTTTTTGTTTTAACTGAAAATTGCCCTTTTTATCGTGATTCGCAACCAAGCCTGTTCCAATTTTAGTTTCCTGTCACTTTGAATTTAAAACCTCGAATTTAAAAAAAATGTTTGTCTCGTAGGAGATAAATCCTAGTGCAAATTATTATATATATATTCTACATTTTTAAAAAAGAAAGTGTTTTTTTAATCTCTTACACTATGTGCGTATTATTTAGTATTTTCTAATTTCAGGACTTATAGCCTGATTGTTTAAACAATACTCATGATTTTTAGCTAGAATTTCCTTCATCTTTCATATGAAAAAGACTGAGTGATATTATTTGTTTAAATAATTACGAACAGTCTTTCACGAAAAATATTACTCTGAACATTCACTACCTGCGACATTAATTTCAGAAAATAATAAAAATTTCGCAGGTGATGAATGCAATTTTTAAACAAATAAAAATTGTTTAGACAATTACCAAATAACCTAAACAAAAAAAATACTTTCAAAATTCGTTAATGGTGTCATTAACTCCAGAAAAAAAACTTTGTATGATTAACAGTGTAAAAATTGTTTAAAAAAATAAAAATTGTTTAAAAAAATAAAAATTGTTTAAATAATTACCAAGTATGTTAGCAAGAAATATTATCCTTGAACAAATAATAATTGTTTAAACCATTTGGAATCAGTTAAAAAATACTTGAAAACTTGTTAATTATCGAATATAAATAAACACCTTAGAAAAAAAACGTTTTTAGCATGAATTTTACATAAAACTGATATTTTGCTTGTTTTGGGGCATTTTCCAGGTACAATACCAGGGGCGTGGGGGGGGGGG